>QLNU02015360.1:186056445-186079045 GCA_006491805.2 Dysdera silvatica | reverse complement strand
ATACTATTTATGACCTTATCCGGTTCCACAGTAATGTTGGAGTGAATTGAAATTATGGCAAGTGCACTCTGTCATCACTCATTTTATTACTGGGCAAAGTTTTCACTCTTTTCAGCGTCGAAAAGTATCTTTCTACACTAGCAGTTGTTACTGGCAATCTAGCCAAGACAGTAAGGAGGTACCTGACTGTACGATAATAGGTACCATTACAATGCTCTAACACTTTCAGGACCTCAATGTTAGTGTCAATAGTTCAAACTCTTTCACACCACAGTTCATATTCAGCTTTCAATTTCGAGAGTGACATCTTATCGTCGAAATATGGAGATAGACTTTCCAACTTGCTTGTGTCATCAACAGAAGTAAAACCAGGAAGAAGTAACTGGAAACTTGGTAGCATATCCTCATTTGAAATGAATCTATCATGTAAATTTTGAATCAGACTATCAACACAAGGAATGAAACTAGTCACCCTGTAGTATTCTTCAACAGAAGTAGTTGGAGGATTTGCACGTTTTGTTAGTTTTTTCGTGAGTCTCGGAATCTTCAATTCAGTTTGGAACACTACCTCTGCAAGCTGTGAAGCAGAATTAAATATTTCTTGAAAAATCTTTTTTGCATGCTTTCGTTGTTTTTTAAGAGTGAATAAAATCTCTTTAGCATAATTCAGGGCTGATACCAAATCAAGAGACTTCTTTTGAAGAAACACAGACAATGATAGAGTAGGGCTGAAGATTTTGTCACAAACAAGTAGTCTGACACGGAAATCACTCTTCTCCATGGCTGCCAATAAAGCTGAGGCTATTGAAGAAATCTTCTATGTCCTCTCTGAGATCTCCTGCAAACTGATACAAATGCATTTAAAGAGCTCAACAAAAGTTTGAATACTTTCATGCCTTTCAATGATTCGGATGTTACAGAGGCGAAGAAATCTTTTTTTCCTACTCTCTGAGGGATATACTGAAATAGCGAAGAGTTTTATTGGAATATGGATGGTTTCTAAAAAAGTTAGCTATTTCATTGACAGTTCCAAGACAATTTCTTATCATAGGGATTGACATGCTATTTGATAATGCAAGGTTTAAACAGTAGCTTGACAACGAACATATCTAATATTTGCATACTGCTGTCTGATCCTAGTTTGGATACCACTAATATGACCAGCCATACTGGCTGCTCCATCATATCCCTACCCAACACATTCAGACATGTCCAGTCCTAGCTCATTACATCGTTGCAAAATGATTTTGGTCAAGCTTTCTGAAGACTGATCATGAATTGGGATAAATCCCAAAACATCTTTTCGAATTACTGGGGTTTGTGAATCCTTCAATAAGTCTACATACCTAACACAGATAGAAAGTTGTTCAGTGCTTGAAACATCCATAGTTTCATCGGCAAGCAGACTGAAACAACTTGCACTATTTACCTTATTAACAATTTCTTCTATGATTACGTCGGGACATGGCTGTATAATTTCATTCTGAATATCTGGACTCATGTACGTGGAGTTTCTACGACAGTTGAAAATATATCTTTTTAAATTTTCATCGCCAGAGTTTGCCCTAAATCGCAGAAGAGCTCGAACTTTTCCATCTTTTTTTCCGGTTTCCCTAAAGAGAGAGGTCCACTATCATAATCACCTCTAAGAGGTAGTTCTTGTTCTGCACAAAATAAAATAATTTCTATTACTGGTCTAATAGAGGCTCCATTTTCTTCTTTTTCTCTAGCTCGATGAGAATCCAATTGAGACATGATGTCTGGACATTTTTCTGAAGAAACTTTGAGAAATTGGTCTGCTAACATTATATCTAACATAATATCTGTTAATACATAAATATAATACATGTATGTTAATTTAAAAATATTAAGGGGCCACGGGGTACATAGAGTGGTCTTCCTAGCATAAAATGTTAAGAGCCACTGGTTTAAATAATCAAATATTTAACTACGATTACGTTTATTTTGTATTTGGTATCGTCTATTAGCAGTGTGTTATGAATTCAAGTATTGCAGTTCTGTTAGAATGGTTGTCACTTTGTGATTATTTGTTAGTTTTATTGTTTTTGTGTCTTACTTAAGCGGGGTTCAGACTCTCCCTCCCCGTTGTCAGCAAAAGTAAGCAAATCTTAAAACCCTTCCCCCAAAGATGCTTACGTAATACTTGAACGTCCCATAATGACCAGTTGCCGTCTAATTTTAATTCTCCTTTTTGGAAGAATTTTCTCCCCACTTCGAATAATAATTCTAAGTCCAATGTTTCTACTGACTCACGACCTATTTCATCCCATTCAGAAAATTTATTACTACCTGGGACGTTTCTTTCCAAATTCACGTTTTACTACTTGAGACGCTTCTTCAAACCCATGTTCCATTACCAAAGATGTTTCCTTTAACTCACGTGTTTAATTTATTATACTGTTCATTTTACCAATACCTGTAAACGCCGTTTGTAACACGGGTTGGCATTACACGTTGTATTTTATCAGTTGCCGTTCTGACGGAAGTAGCTCAGGGTTACTGACACAGCTGCAAACGATTAACTATGCTATTCAACTCTGTGATTTGTTATCTTTTCAATCACTTTAACATCTAAGAAGGAAATAATTCAGATAAAAGCACAGAAAACCCACCATCATCTTCCTTTTTCTAAATCAAAAACAATTTATATAACAGAAATTAAATTCTGAGTCTCATGCCATCTTATCAAGCAAAACATGTTTTCTACATGTACATGGTTTGTGATATAGCATTTTAACCTTACAGAAAAACATGAATTAAACAATATTTACATGTTATTAGTTGGTTGTAACATGTGTAGTTAAATACTGAACCAACTGGGCCATTGACTGTTCTTAATTAACTGGGGAGTCGCCATTGGTCAGTGTAGCGTCACCATGGTGTTCCTATGCTATTGGAATGTATTATGAAAAGGGCCGACAGGCAGCGTGAAGGAGGGCAGCCAAGGTTACCGGCGATAACTAGTTGTATTAGTGAATGGTAAATAGGCTGTTTACCGTATGTTAAAAAGGCCCTGTGAAGTCCAGGTCAAATTGTTAGTTATTGGATTTGCTAACAAAGTTATTTTGAATTTACGTTTGTTGTTACTTCGACGTGCCAATAATTCCGACGGCGAAGTCTGCTGATGCACTAGGTTGAATCTCGAAAGTGTTACTGGCGAAGGTGCTTATCGAGGAGTAAATCCCAAGACGCTTGATTGCATAGTTTCGGTCGATTTTGCAGAAGCTAAACCCGTTTTCCACGAACTCTGCTACAGGAGGCGAGAGGTGCACCCGGCTTACTATTGCTGGAGCTTTAATGGTAACACGGACTATGTAGGCGGAATAAAGATCGAGGCTTTGGTGACGTATTTGCTTGTTTGTTGTTAGTTAATTATAGTTATGTATTAACCTAGTAATAATTAAAGTAGTTACTAATACTTAACAAGTTCAGATAAGACTGATACTCAATCCGTGTAACGTTAAAGTAGTAATTACGGCGCAAGGATAGGCGCAAACTCAGCAATCCAAAGAAACAACGAGATAGAAGGCGAAATGCTTCAGGGTGGTTCTATGCGGAGTTAACTGTTACTTGTACAATATTTTGAAAAAATTTAGAAGCCTGAAATTAACCCTTGATAGGGCACTGGGTGAATAATTTCCTCACCATGTGTTGTTTTAGAAAATTGATTGAATTTTCATGATTTTACTGAGAGACCAGGCCAGAAACACGGGGAAAATAATTTTTTAGTTAGATAAACGTACGTCCTACAAGTTTTGGCACCAACTCCGCCAGTTTCTTCTTAAAAGCTTGTTGACATAACTGAAAGCAAAAAGCGGGAAACTATTATCCCACGGCCCATCTGAGACCACGCAAACATCTACATGTTTGAAAGTTTAGTTTTTCATGTTCATTTTAAAATATAGCATCCTTAAAAGGGTTTTCTGAATCTGAGTATCTGAAATTATGTATATTTAGCTTTATATTAAACGTTGAATTAACAATTTACAGCTATTCATTATGTAAATTTATCCAAGTTTACTCTGTGGGTACGACGCTAATTTTTCAAGGTTAAAAATTGTAGTAAAGTTTCGGATTTTTTTTAGCTTTATAACTGAGAGTTTTGATGCCAAAAAAGTATGTTACACGGACGTAGAAACATTTCTAAATATATTTAATTTTTTTATTTTTAGATAATACTAATAGTAAAGATGTTCTGCGCATGTAAACAAGTCACGGCACATATGAACTCCAGTTGGTGATGGAGTATCATTTTGAAAGATAGAATATTAGTCTGAGGAGTTTTTTTTTCCTTTTATTTTAATAAATTTTGCTAATTAACAATTTACCTACATCAGTTATCGGAATCATGAACTTTATTTTAAATTTTAATTAACTTTTAATTATTTATTTAATTTATTATTATCATTATTTATATATTTATTTTATATTATGTAATTATTTATTTATTAAATTTAATTATATATTAATATATATTTTATAATTTTTATATTTCTATGTTTTAAAATTTTAATAAATTAATTTTTATGTTTTATAATTTTATAATATTTTATTATAATATAAATGATGTTATATAATTATTTATTATATATTTAATAAATTAAATTTTAATATATATCATATAATATTCATATATATTTCTTATTTATTTTATTTATTTAATACATTTATTATTTAATTAATTAAATTAAAAAACTTTAATTTAAATTAATGTTTATCAATTATCGATTCGATAAAATCGATGTTCATATTTTTTTCGATTTATAAAATAAATATATTTCTATTCTTCATCAATTTTACTTTGATTGTAAACGACAAAATTGTTAGTTTTCACTGAACCACATAAAAAAAAAGAATTAGTCCACCCTCAAAAAAATTCCTGACTACAGTCCTGTATAAAGGCATCAATTGGGGATGGGGGCTTTAGGGACTAAATGTTCCCAGACCACGTTGCATTTGTGTACATTATACGTAACATACATAGGTAAGAGATTTTACCTCCCCTCAGAAAATAAATACAGCTAAGTGTGTCCCCCCAATCCTGGATACACTACTGGTCAACAAAAATTTTGCTTTGCGATTATTACTTTATTAGAAATGCAAATTAGTAATAATACTGACAAAGCAGATGATTGTAGAGTCAATGTTAGTGTATTGAAAAAGTGGGAAATTATTATCCCAGTGAACAACACAAAAACTGCATAGTGCAGAAAGGGCACTGGGAAAATAATTTCCCACCCTAAAAAAGTACGAAAAAAACCTTTTGATTCATGTTTAATGGTGCTAATAGAGAGTATTTGGCAAATTTTTATTTTAAATAATCATGCCCCAGTCTTTTGCCCTATAAACGGTTAACCTTTGTTGGACCGAATGCTGCAACAAGAGTAATTTTCTAAGGGGTTAACGTTGGAAGTCCCGGATTGAGAAATCCAGGTTAAGATTAGTTTTTGATAGTTTATTTGAATTAGTATTTTAGGATAGTTATTATGTTTAATAGTTTAATAATGCATTGTATATGTTTTATTAAAACTCCCAGCTGCCCCGGTGGGAACTAAGGTAACTCGAAGCGGGATATCTTGATTCGTTAATTGAACCCGATTGCATTGAATTGAACGAACGACTGTAAATCGAATGTACAATAAACACAGGTGTCTAAATCTTGTATTCACTCGTGGCCAATCACAGATCACATACCCACGACATTTATGTAACGTTGATTTAAATTACTGCTAAGTATTTTTAGAGTAAGCAACCAATTCGTTACAGGTTACAGATGATGTAAAGCAGTGTTTTTTCTAAAGTATGTTCCGCAAGCAATTTGTAAAACATAGCCGAAACTTTCAAGAAAATCTGTAAATTTTGTAATTTTTCTCAACGGCAATTCCTTAGAGTTAATCAACGGTGACCAATAGCCCACTACAACGGAAAAAAGTACTACCTACCTTTTTATACCGATTTATTGTTTATTTTTATACGTATATCCAAACAGTGATAAATGATAACCCCTTTAGATTTTCTTAAATAATACTTATAGAGAGATCCTGTAGCTACGCATGTAGTAAGAAAAGGGTTCAGTAGACCAAAAAGTTTGAGAACCACCGACGTGGAGGGTGGACAAGTAACCACCAAGTTCTTGAGAAAATGAGAAATTTGGATTGATCATTCACCCAGAAATCACCCCATGCGTGCTTCGAACGATTTTCCCGTTTACATCATTTGGAATGATTCCTTGTTTTTGTCCAATTTTCTAAATTCGTTTATTTTTTTTCGTAAGTAATCTGCAATTCGGTAATCAATGAACGTTTTCTGCAATAGGATCAAATTATCGATTACACATAATTACTATTGTAATCAATAAATTCTCTGTGCAGTAGTATGGGAAATTTCCTTTCGAATTTATATTTTCTTCCAACGATTTTCCAGGAGCGTAATTAAACTGAAATCAACACCGTTTCAAGAATGTTACTGATTGCATTTATAGGTTCTTTTGTTTGTTGAAAGATCGACTCACAGGTAACATATTTGGACCAAAATTTTGTCTAGTATATTAAAAATTTCATTCTTTATTTCAAGCGCAAACAAAGTTTCTATGTCAGACTACGAGAATAAAGTTTCAATAAATTTTAAATTATAAAAAATAAGTATTATAAGTAAAAAATCCATTTACAAAAAATATGACAATTGACTTTTTAATACAGTGAGGAGTCGGCTTTTTATATAAAATGTATTGGAAGGAAGCCATATAGAGTCCCTAAGCCATATATATAGAGTCCTAAGCCTATGCCGTCTGAATGGGTGGGTCAACTAGGCCTAGGCCCTGATTCAAACAGGGTCTTCAAATTGGCGAAGTTTGTTTATTATATATTTTGCTTATTGAAAACATTTGGCAATTTAATAGTCTAAATCTCCCCCCAAAATGCTCGAGCCAACTGTGTTAACACGGCCCTGCTCTCAGTGCGTTTCGTGAAACCCATGAAACGTTTAGATAGTACGACGCTATTAAAAAAAGCCAAATTTCTAAAACCATTTTAATGCGAATATTTATGGAAGTGTTCATGTGCAAAGACTTTAAATACACTATACTTTCTACATTACATGAGCTGATTATCCGTGCTTAGCTTTTCTTTTATCGATGTGTAAAAGATAATGTGTGTAGCAAATTTCAAAATTACTGCCCAAAACAGATAGGGCGGAAGTTATCGAAATAAATAAAATTGCAAATCAGTTCGTAGATCAGCAAAAGGGATTTTTTTACGCAGCGTGTGTTGTTTACGAGGGTATGAATATAATCGCTATTGCAAGTAATAAAAAATACATTAAGAGGAAAACATAAGCAAGAAGTGTTTCATTACACGTGTATTATTTATTTGGCAAAAAACTGATTTTCGAGGCAAATAAGCACGTGCGAATGAAACGAGTCTAATCGCGAAATAAGTGTGACGGATCAGTTTTTAATAATATAATATAGTGTGTGAAATTTATTCATACAGAACAGCGATTTTCAATCTTGTTTTAATTTCACGGCACATTAAAATTAATTACTAAAATTCTGCGGCACATCAAGAAATCATATAAAATAGTTCAGGCATCGCATGGTTTAAAAATTTAGCGGCACATCCTGGACCTCTCGCGGCTCATCTGTGTGCCATGGCATACTGGTTAAAAATCGCTGATATGGGGCGATAAATCGTTTTTAATTTGGTATATAGGGAGCGTATAAATAAAATTGTACAAATGACGTTCATGGTAATAATGCACTTTCAACATTTCAACACAAAAGAATGTAATATGCACATGGACGTGACTAGCCGCGATGTCTAAGGGGGCCAATTTTTTTTTAGTGAGGGCTAAACCACTCATCCCAATGCTGCGCACATAGCATTAATTGGTAATTTTTATTTTTATAGGGTGGCTAAATATCTTCTAGGGTGTCTTAAGTTCCCTAACCCTTCCTAGTTACGCCAATGAATATGCATACGTAAATACTAGGTATGTGTTCTATAATTTTTTTTTTTTTTATCTGTATGAATGTTTTATTTGTTTCAAAACCTTTTAAACACTGTTTAACTTTCCCTAGTTTGAATGATTAAATAGAGCTAGTTGCAGATTATTTTTGTTTTCCGATTTTCTGTGCCGACTCTCACATTAATTAGCCAGGAAAATCGGGAGTACAGTGTGCTCAAAAGTATAAATCGCCCTATAAAGTTTGATAATGTAATAGAGCACTTGAGCAAGACATCAGCATTTCATTGATAAACAACCTCATAAAAAGGCTTCAATTCTATATTCTTCCCGTAAATAGTCTGAGTTTGCTACTACTAGTATCTGCGTTTGAAATCATACACAGGTATTCAATAACTTAATATTAAATCTTACTCAAATTTAATGCTTAAAACTTAAGGCAGTCTCCCAACATGAAAAGGTTCCCCAACCTTGTAATAGGATGTTTAATATTATTAACCTTGTCGTTCAACGCCCACTAGATCAATCTCGCGCCCATCCAGGGCGGTCTGAAAATAAAATGTCATCTGTTTGTTCCAAAGATTGCAAAACGTTGCTGTAAGATAAGGCAGTAAAGAGAGAATGATAAGTGCGTCGTAAATAGATAACATGAGCATATATTTTGAATTTGTAAGTTAGTTGCTAGCATGTAAATTGGAGGAAAAGTGGTACTGATAAGATATTCAGTTATCTACGTGTAAAGGTGCGGCTCCCAACTAGTGGTCCGAGAAGGAGTCTCAAGTGGTTCGCGAAACGGGTCGTATTAAAAAAATAATTAAAAAAAAACGCTTATAAAAATGATTATTAAAATTAAATAAAAATGAAATCGTAGTACATGTGTACTATTTTGCAGTCTGACGGAATTTCAGAGACGATTCGTATTAAAAGTAATTCGTCTTAAGCGTGTTCGTCTTAACGAGGTTCTGCGAGGTCTAGTGAGGTTCTAAAATATTATCATTAGATTTTTTTTTCTGTTTATTATTTTTTTTTTTTTTCCAAAGCACGATTTTTCAAACACATTCCCCCCCAAAAAAGACCCGGACTCTCTTGTTTATTAATGTCTTACAGTCAACTCATGAGAATTTTTCAAAGTGGTCTGCGGGTACAATTGAAGTGGAAAAGTGGTCCGCGGCTTAAATTGAGTTGGGAACCACTGAACTAGAGCTAAGACCAGCCCACTATTGCAAGAACTGATGGACTGTAAAGAAGGAAAAAAGAGCACCCTCCCAGGCCGGAGCTGGACCAGCGATAACTTCGTATGGACCAGAGTATCATACAAGGGCGTCGTGAAGGCTGATTACAGGGGTGGGGGGCATTTTTTTTACCAATGTTAACTCGAAGCAAATAATCACTTTAACCTTTCGATGTATTAAAAATATTGTATATATTTCGATTCTAGTGGGGGGGGGGGGCAATTGCCCCTTACCCGCAAACGCTTATGGCATCATAATCAACTACATATATCATACCAACCGGGATATGGGAAATGATGCCTTTATCTTTATATGTAGATTTTCCCGCGATATTTTTACTTTCATAGAAGGGTATAATCAAGGCAAGAAAATATCTTGCAAAATGTGATTATTATTTATTTATTTTACTTATCAGATTTTTGAAAGGGTTTGTCAAATGTTTATTTCGAAATTCGTTTTTTTTTAATTGAAAAAGAAGAGCCAGGATCGGATTTTGATTCTGTTAAAGTGTAAGAGCCATTTTAAAATAATGAACTCATAATAAATTTTTAAATGCAAGATGGCGACTGAGTATGAGTAAGCATTTCAGAGCATTTTTGTAATTTTTTAACATAAAACACGATAATGAGGGCGAAAAAGGGATGTTTAATGTGATACGGAAACAACTGTTCTTATTTTGCAATAGATTTGCGAAATAATACTTTTTTTATGGGGAAAAACAAGACATTTTTCATCAACTATTTTCCTAGGAGAAAAACTTCAATTTTTAAGAGCTTCGAAGAATTTTTTCAAACTTCAAGCGATGATGTTTTTAAAAATATAATTTGCTGGTTTTAAAGATAAATGATCTATGGTTTTCCTTTTCATTGTTGCAATCTGCAAAGAGTTCCTTCATGGCTCTTAACGCTATCTTTAGAATCTTGCTGTTTTCTAGTACTACACAGTTTCTATCGTTCTTCACATTTATCTTCTAATATAAAGTTATGGCAAATTCGATACACGCAGCAATTTTAACCTTGACAGATCTAGAGGGTGATTTGATTTAAAGAGTGTATAAGGGTTATTGTATTGGCTCATCTTGTACAACGCACTATGTCGTCGTTGAAAATATGAAACCGATTTTGTGGAAATGCGGAAATACGATTTTTGTTTTCTCATACATGAAAGTGTACAGAAAAATACATCCAACTAGCAAAAGCAAATAATTGATAAAAATTCCAACGTGTTTAAAAAATCGATCTACAGTCATGTGGTTTCATTAGTTGAATTCGCCTTATTTCTGCGCATTTCCATGTACGATCTAATCTCGTTAAAACGAACACGCTTAAGACGAATTACTTTTAATACGAACCGTTTTCTGAAGTCCCGTCAAATTGTATAGGAATCCTCATGTTCTTTTTTCTTTTAACAAGAACATGATTAAGGCGAAATACAGTTTACCACGGATTGGTAACCAATGATACCCCCTTGGGAAATTTCTTCCGTTTAACACAAACAAAACACTCTTTATAAAGCAGAGATTTTCATTGATAATTTTAAAAGATTGTAATTGCCGGACTAAACATGCGAGAGTGGCGATTTTTATATTCAAGTGCATAACAAACATTTCCTGTTGGTGTTTACATGTGATAAGAATTGTAAAATATTTTCTGTTACCATAAATGCACTTCAAGTGAAGTCCATCATGAGGTGATCGAGTACATTAGAGGGCTAAATTCATATTATGAGACAGTCGAAAGACAGTTCTTTTGTGAGTTCTGTTTTCTGATTGATGCTATCGTTTCCGTTGTTCATTTACTCGATACCTTGAACGGTCAAACGTGAAAATGAATCGTAAAACGAAGAAGTCGTTGAGTTTAGAAAAAAAGCTAGAAATTCAAAATGATGTGGAATATGCGAAGCTGAATAAAACAGCAATTTTACTGAAATTCGGGACAGCAGAGAGCACTTTATCGACGATTTTAAAAAACCGTGGAAAAATCGAAGCTTTTTGCACAGCTAGTAAATTTGACCCTACTCAAAAAAGAATGAGAATTAACGGCATGACAAAACCCTTGTGGGAAAGTAATCACTTTTTCGAATACTGACGAAGACATTGACAACTATGCGACTTCAAACAAAAATCCTATTAATGTGATGGGCGGCTTTCACTGCATTGCAAACTGTGCGTCGTTTTGTGATGCACGAGGCGGGTTCTCTAGAAACCGTGGGCAAACTTGATAATTTTTGGCGACATTGTGCTGACAGAAAGCGAAAACAATCTGCAATTACTAAATTTTTTTAAGTATACTACTACAATTTAAAATCTTTTCTTGCCACAGAATATAATTTGGAACAAGTAAACATTTACTCAATCACAATACGCGCACATAATAAAACGAGGATTTTTAAATCCATCTACTATATATATTATTCATGTTAAAGGTACGTATATATTATTGTTTTTGTTACAAAATGTGTATGCAATAATAAAATAACAATATTGATAAAATATGATAGAACTAACATAGATGAATATAAATATATTAAAGGAAGTAAAAAAAAACATATAAAGATTATTTAATAAGTAAAAACCAAAGAAAATGGAAGAAATTTCTACAAATAAAAAATAAATTAGAAAAACTAATATTGAAAGCTAAAAATAATTATTATATGAATAAACTTATTGATCGAGATCCAAAGAAAAAATGGAAGGCAATCAATGAAAGACCAGGTAAAAAAAATCAAGTAAGACAAAGTTTTTGGTGATTCCTCGTGCCAAATCACTCATACCACGGATGGGGGAGTATACGGATCGAAATGTGTGGTTTGCCCACTGGCGTAAGCAGGGGGTGTTGATGTGGGTTGTAACCCCCCATTGCAATGAAATTTTGTATATTTAACATAGGAATATATGAGTTATAGCCCCACCATTGAGTCTATAACCCCTCCCTGATGAACTTTCTGCGTACACCTATGGGTTTGCCACTAGATTCAACCTTTTTTCTTCCTTGTTGTGGGGAAAGTATTATAATTAACGGTATTTTTCTCTTATTTTATAAGCAGTCGTGTCCCAGGGACATTCCGTCCTGTGCCCGTCTGGCAGGCTTGCGACGTATTTGCTATCCACGGTATAGTAAAGTGAACTCTAGACCCGCGCCTCTGCCCTTGAAATACATAATCCGCCACTGTCCGCGACGTGCACATTTTCCGATATTTTAAACAAAACTAAAATTGAAAGCCATTTGGTTTCCCAAGTTCATTGGCGGTACGGAGTTGTTAATGACTTCTTCCACATCCCCATTTGGAGTAGGTTCATGCTGCTTCTGAGTTTGCCATAGGCTATTTCCTTCCATTTGGAAACTGATGATCGCTATTTCATTTTTTAAAGAAAATTTCATATGATTAATTTTTGCCTCATTAATTGTAAAATAATAGATATTTTTTTTTTTCTCAAAGTACTTACTATAAGTTTTGTGGAAAATGAACAATGACGAACTGGGTCCTTTTCCTCTCGGGCTTTCCTTACTGCAGAGGTAATCAGTACGCCACTGCTGTCATATGATATGCGAATACAAAAACAACAGGATTAAATGCCGGGGAGGGGTTGCCAGATGACTTCAAAATGGCTATTCCCCTTCCTTATTGCCGTACTTCTGCTCACTTTTCATAGGGGAATTACCCACCAGAGCCTTACATATTTTGGCCATTTTCAACACCACCCCCATTGGTAAGCAAAAATTAATATTGGCTAACATAGGAAAATAAGCAAAAGGGCCACCCCCTCCCCACCTAGAGGTGCTTACGTAATACTTGAATGCTCCCTATGCCAAAGGATACATTTTTTATAAAGTTACCAGATTTAGAAAAAGATTGGTATTCCATTGGCTTTCTTTGGAGATGAAAAAACCTTCACTAGGTTGCCATACTTCGGAATTCCAATGACGTATTTGGACACGCAACTAAATTTTCAGGTTTGAAGTTAACGAATAAGATCATTTGTGCTTAGCCGTGCCTCTCCAAGAATTTCTTTGGTTTGCTTTTCTAATGATGGGCGTGTCTGGAGCGTGATTCGTTCATCTTTGGCCTTAATTATCTCATTAAATATTGATTTTAAGCAAAAATTGTACTGGACATTTTTTATTCCTTTTTTCACAAGGAATCGTGTAGTGAATTCCCCCCCCCCTATTTTGTATATACCCTATATATAATATATAATGATATGATGGAAACTCTCTGAATATATCCCAAAAAGTATGAAAGCAGCAAAAATTATACCAATATTTAAAAAGAGAATTAAAACTGATAAATGTAATTATAGACCAATTACTATTTTACCAACACTTGCTAAAGTATTTGAACGTATATTAAGCCAAACAATAATTAAATTCTTTGATGAATACGAAATTATACAAAGGAATAAATACGGGTTCCAAAAAAAAACAAAAAAAACAACAACAACAGAAGATTTAACATTAAATGCAGCAACAAATATACATAACAGCCTTCAACTAAATAAATATACAATAGGACTATTTTTTTGATTTAAGCAAAGCTTTCTACCTTATTTGTAGGGAAAATTTAATAACAAAAACTAAATAATTATGGTATAAGAGGTACAGTATCAAATACATTTAGAAGTAATTTAACGGATGAAAAGCAAACGACATTTATAGGTGGCAAAAAATCACTAACAAAACAAACAAAAATGGGAGTACCACAGGGCTTAATAAGGGACCCACTATTATTTTTAGTTGTAATAAAGGATATAATAAAAATAAATCCAAAATTTAAATTATTTGCTGATGATATATGTTGGATTGAAGAAGATCCAAATTTAGATAATTTATTTAAAAAAAATTCAAATAGGATTAAAAAAAATGAGCCCTGGTTAGAAAAAAAATAATTTCTATAGTAATATAAAATAATATTATTTAACATAAAAACAAAATAAAATTGATTTAAAAGAAACCATAAAATTATTTTTTAAATGCAGAAGAATTAAAAGAACAGATAATATAAAATTACCGAGGTAAATATAAAGAAATCTCTCATGGGATTAACATATAACAGAAGTGACTAAAATACATGGGGGCTGAATAATATAAAATATTAAAATAATAATATATTAATAAATGATAGAATTAAAACTTATATCACTCCCATTAATAGAATTGTCATTTAAACTGTAAGTTGCAACCATATGGGGGAAATTAAATAATACAGATAAAAATGGAATAAATAACATATTACATAAAATAATAAATAAAAATTCCTCATTCGTCTAGCGGTCCAAGACACTCCGGGCTAAACGGAGGGACCCTGGTTCGAATCCAGGATGGGGAAAGCGTCTCTTTTTCTCCAAAACGAATAAAGCTCTAGTTTGAGCTATAATCTATACGTGGGTGGCAGAAATTATTGTATAATAATAAATAAAATAAAAACACATAATAATGAACAAACTCAACAAATAAGAAAATAATATAAATTATTAGAAATATAAGACATATATACACAAATTAAAAATAATAAACTATATGTATGATAGAAATAAGTTAAATAAAAATAATGAATTTCTTATACTTGGAGAAAATCAGAAGCAAAAAAATAACACAAGATCTCAAAATAAATACATACATACTAATAAAATGTAGGGCTACAAAAGGAAAGGAAAATACAAACTATATGGGAATAAAATACTGGAATATGTTAGATGATGAAATTCAAAACAGTAAATCAAGTAATATATTTAAAAATAAATTAAAAAGTCAGTCGTTCAACAATATTAGCGGTTAAGGTTTAGTTGTAATATAGAATTGCGACAAATGTATACCTCTCATGTGAAATAATAATGTTGAAATTTGTAAATGTATAATATATAAAAATAAATATATTATTATTATATAATAAATTAATAACGTATATAATAGCAAAATGTGCATATGATAATCAAAGATGAAATAAATAACTTAGTAATACGATCCCCCATTTATTACGGATAATACGAATTACTGTTAATACGAACAGATTTTCTACTCCCCTTGGTGTTTGTCTTAACGAAGTTCGACTGTGTGTATATATATTCGATTTTTAGTATTTTAGATTGTATTTTGCAGTTTTATATTGAACGATGTGCGCCATTTCTATTTCTATAAATTTGTTTTATCTTCCCACTTTCTCTTGAAAATGTTATCATCCAAATGATGTCCGTGTTTTTATGCATATTTTTGTTTGCAGTCTGATTTTAATTTTTTTTAAGCCTCACCAAAAACGGGCGTATTTCGGCCGATAGTGGGGGCGGGGTAAAATCATAATCTCCAACAGCTCACTCGATATTATTTCAATAGCCATAGAAGGAAAAGCCTCGCAACATAATGCTTTTGCTATCGCGACTGTTTTCAAAATATGCTAATGTTATTCAAGCTTAATGCTTTTATCGGTCTCCTAACCTTTTTATTTTCGATAATTTTTGCAGTTATCTCGAAGTGAATGCCCGTCACAAAAAGTTACACATACACCAGAGAGTCTTAACGTTGTCACTCGGCTTAAAATCGGGACACTACTTTAAGATATTGTGACGCACACAGAATGGAAAATTTTAAAGCCAGGTAGTAAAAATTTATAAAGGAGAGAGAGAAGCACATGAATAATATAAGTTTCAAGTTAAAATAAGTAGACAAGTGATTGCTGTAAAAATAAAAGTATGTGTGGTATATATTTACATTACCTTCCAAAAGTTATGCATGAAGTAGTAAATTCGACATAACTCAAAACGTTCTGCTTTGATTGAGTCCGAATTCCACAAGGAAGTGTTATTATTTATTCATCCATTCACGAGAGTAATAAGAATATTAAACAAAATATATTTAGCTGTATTTTTACCCTTTAAGAACTTACTTCACACTTAGTATATATTGGGGAAAAAAGTTTAATATACCGGCAGTCGGTAAACTGCATCTCTTTGCTTACGTACATTACATAGTTTTATTTGTATCTTGTATACACGAAATCAAACTATTCTTTGACAACAAGGTTGTTCAGTATTTAGAATTAACAAAAGAGTGGCTGTAAAAATAGTACTTTATGGTAAACGTTACATCATAGCTGAATCCGCTTAATCTTAAATTACAAGGCAAGGAAAATACTGGTTTTTTAATGGTCGACGAAGTTATTTCATTTGAAAACAAGTTGATTCTGTTTGCTGACGATTTAGAGAGGAAAACTTTAATTCACTTCCAAAACTTGTTTCTATCGCCGAGAAAACGACGCCCTATCTTTTATTACTATTTAACAATAATTAATTTTTAATTATTATTTATGTAACTATTATTAATAATTAACAATGATTATTTCAATACAGCAGTTATAAACATGAATCTTTTCTCCAAGGAATTCAGAAATGATAAAGCTACTCTAGCATTTACTACAAAGCCTCTTGATGCCACTGTGAAGGAATTAAAATTCTCTCCGTTTGATATTGACAGAGCTAGTTTTGTAATACAATTGCTGGACTTGACAAGTAGAGACTTATGGAGCTCCGACTTCGCACGTTTTGATGCTGAAATATAAGGATTGAAAAAAGAAAACCGCATTATTATTTTACGGCACAAGCAGATCGCTGTAAAAGACGGGAAGCAGGCAGAGTCATTTGTCATAAGAGTATTGATTTTCAATAAGAATATAATACTTGGAATAGTCTTCCGGACTCGCATCATTAGTTAAAAAATTGTCACTTATTGTGTTCCCAATTTTTTAGGGTCTACGTATCTATGCGAGTAATTGTTCTTTAAAATATATTTCATTAAATGTAAATTAAAGAGCCAAATTATTGACGCCAACTTGGAATCGTGCCTTAAATTGAAAACAATCAGTTATAAAATGTACATGCACAAACTTTCTAAGGAAGTGCAAACTCATTGCTCACACTGATCAAAACTAATGAGACCAATTTTTTGTGTAATTTTTTCTTCATTTAATGAAGATATAATTAATATTATAACTTGTTACAATATTACTTTCAATTTTCCTTATTTGTAAAACTATATTTATGTCTCTCAAATGATTTTTGAATTGTTGTGAGGGACAACATTGGCCAGAGGCGGCCCTAGAGTTTGCGAGGCCCAAGACACGGTGTGCTGCCGAGGCCCTAGACAAGAGGACCCGCATATAAAGAGGAGCTTGAGACCAAAGAAAATGCTTTCCATATACGGCCAGCTAAAATTTTGGTCATTAAAAACAATTGAATTCTATTGTACTTAATCCTTATATCAAACAAAATTTACATTTTCCTTGCTATATTCGGAAACTCACTAAATGTGCTCGTTATAAATGGGTCCTACTGTAATTTGAAAGCTTTCTAAATGTTTATGGGGGGGAATAGGGGGGTGAAAGAAGCAAATTATTAAAAGAAAATACATTACATACTGATCATATATTTAAATACTAATCATATTTAATCAATGATTCAAGTGTTTGTAACAGAATATATTAATATTTAATTTAATTTGATAATTTATTTTAATATTTAATTTAATTTGATAATTTATTTTAATATATATATATAAATATATAATTAATATATATATAATTAATATTATTATTAATTAATATATAATTAATATATAATAAATATATATATATAATAAATATATAATTTGTTAATATATAATAAATATATAATTTAATATATAATAAATATATAATTTAATATATAATTTAATTTGATAATTTAATTTAATTTGATAATTTAATTTAATTTGATAATTTAATTTAATTTGATAATTTAATTTAATTTGATAATTTAATTTAATTTAATTTGTGTCTTAGCTTTGAAAGCTTACTTAGGCTTTACACCTAAATTATTGCTCAAATCGCAATATTCTCGTTGGACATAAGTTTATTCATACCTAAAGTTGTTTACAAGTACTTCATACTGTTTGCTTACTTTATACGTCTATAGCGTGTTAGGTACTTTGGCATGGGATCGATGGTTTAATGAGACCTCCAAATAAATTACATTTTCGCGCAGTTCTTAATAACGTAATCAGTAATATTTATTATGGCCCATTTTTTTCGTCCAATAAAGTTATTATGAAATTAAAAAATAATTAATCAAACTTGTTATAACTGCTAAGACTCATTATATTGACAGTATGGAAACTATTCCCTAAAATATTGCCTTTTTTTTTTTCAACCACACATTCACCTTATTTACAATTTTTCCCCACTTTTCACGCAAACTGTCAGACTTCTTACCCATTTGTAAGCTATAAATTAAACTTTTTTTTTTTTTTTTGTTGCAGAGACGTAATATTTTGTAGTAATTCCCCGATTTCTTTTAAACGGAGATATTTTACACTATTTGAAATTGTTGCTGGTAAATTTATTTCTTTATTTATTTTTTAATATAACAAATATTTGAATTTTCGTATAAAGTTTTTCAAAGTTTAGAAAAATCAATGTAAATATTGAAGTATTATGCGAGACCCCCGTTGGCGCAAGGCCCTAGGTGGTCGCCTGTCTCGCCTTACCCTAAAGCCGCCTCTGACTTGGGTTGGTTCTTCCGTCTTAAAAGTTTGATTACTTCTGTATTATACAAACCAAACGAATCTAACTAAATATGGGATGCGACCTCTCTTGACATTGACGCAAGCTTTGCTTCGACGTTTTATCTCTTTAATCAGATGACCTTGCATTAGAGGGCAATAACTGCCACTCCCGTACAATTTTCAGTTTCCTGGTAGTAGATGTGGCGGGAGAGGGAAGATGGGCAGAGAGAGAGAGAGATCTCTCCAAATCTGGCGACCCTTTCGGGTTGTTATATGGCAATAACATCCCCTAATGACTAGTACATAGACTTACTGACCAAATTTAATTGTAGCGCGACCGAACCAGTTAGCTCTCCAGGCAATGGCTACAACAGTAAAAGGGAAGTTAATATCTCCCAGTATTACGAGACGAAGTTCACATATCAAAGGATGTCTGGGCCCGGGTATTATGATTTAGTATCTCTTAGAGAGCTCAGGATAAATGATCGAAGGGGGTCGTCAGTATGCGACTTGGGCAGAATGGCAATGTGATCCAATGTACTCTTCACGGATGAGTCACGATTTGCCTTAGAATTAAACAAAAAACGTGTGAAGGTCTGGAGAGAATGATGAGCACGCAACCAGGCTACTAACATTGTTAAACACCATGCCTCTAGTCTCGGTGGTGTGATAGTATGGGTTGGATTTTCTTTGGGATACCGCGCCGTCCTGTATGTATTCACAGGGGGTATTGTAACGGAGGAAACATATCGCGATCAAGTCCTTGAATCCATCGTTAGACCCGACGCTGCGGTAGTGGGTCCAGATTTTCTTTTGACGGACGATGACGCTCGTCCGCACAAAGTATCTACTACTGGTAGACTAGTTCCTTGAGAACAAAGGTATTGCTCATATGCAATGGATAACGTATTCTCCATATCTCAATGCCCTCGAAAGAAGTAGGTAAAGTAAAATATAGTAACTTTCAACCAATTATCTAAATTCAATTTACAATTAAATAAAATTATCTCAAACTCTAAATTCAACTTATAATTAAACAAAACATTGTCCAAGAAGTTTTCTTTAGGAATAAAAGTTCAATTCAAGCCCTATTTCTGATTATACATTTTTCATTCGTCAAGAAAAGGAAGTGTTTAAAGCGCTGTATTGAAGTGTTTATTTTAAATGATATTTATCGATTCGGATGCTTCGTTTCATGGGAGGTTACATGCGCCGTATGGCGTATCTTGACAATTTAATCTTTTCATTTTTCATGCCACTTGACTGCTGAAAAGGAGTGAAGTGGCATTTTTCATGCCACTTGACTCCTTTTCAGCATAAGTTGAAATGAAAATATCGTGATCATGGATTTATATGTTCAATTACCACATTTGGTATTGTATATATACATTAGTGGCATATATTCCAGAGATCTATGTAATCCCAGATGGACCAACTAGTTTTCTTTGCCTTTTAATAATTTTTCGCAGCAACTGTTTTTCTTTTTGCGCACAAAGTTTAGGTATGTACTAAAAATAATAACAATAATAGAGCTATTCGCGCAGTTCCAGTCAAAATGTCGGAAAGAAAGTGGCTTTCACCTTCACTTCAAAGTCATTGAGGAGTAATAGCCAACAAAGGAATCCTTCGAACCAATTTCCCACTGTCCGCGATCCGTATAGTATATACAAGGTTTTTTGTATAGTAGGCATGATGACGCCATAGCGCAACCATCCAGATAAGAAAGAGTATTTGATAAGAAGTATCGAGTTTATTTCTAGGCTTGTAGGAAACCCATTGAATACCGAAGAAAACCCCTTTCACTGAGAGAGAGAGAGAGAGAGAGAGAAGCTGAAAGGTAGGGCTGCTAGGTTTTAAAAATCTCAATCCGAACCGCGTTTTAGGATATCCGCCGGGGAAAGTTTTTAAAATCAGTAAAGGAAATAACCAGTTATGCGACAATTTAAAAATATAAGGTCGAATCTCAGTAACGTAAACGATCACGATAAAATGAAAAACAAACAAAACTTGTTCAGATTAAAAATAATTCTCGTTATCCGCAAAGGATAAGATCGGTATTGTACCATTACTATACAGTGTAACTAGAATTTAGGAAACAGTTTAGATCAGTGGTTCTTCAACTGTGGTCCGCAGAACCGTATTAGGGAGTCCGCGAAATCTTCCCAGTGTTTCATAAAGGTTCGGAAAAATACTAAGAAAAGAGCATTTGCTCTTTAATGCTAAGAATAAATTATGAGGGGACGAAAAATTCTTTCCTTAAATGGTGAAAATCAGTGATGAAACACTAGAAATAAATACGTATGATGTAAATTCCGGGCTTTAAACTTTGAGTTAATTCTCGGGGAGTCCGCGGCTGCGAGTGATCTCTGAAGGGGGTCCGCGGTCTAGAAAAGTTAAATAACCGCTGATTTAGATTAACAGTAATTCACGTTACGCGCGCGCGTGTTTCATGTTAACGGGGTTCGATCGCTTACTTTAATGAAAACAGGGAACATCATTTTTATTAGCCATAATAATTCTGATTTCGATAATATATAAAATTAAAATACAGTAAGGCCTCTAAAGTTCGTCATTTTTCTTTGGTCTCGAAAATTCCCAAGATTAGACGGGCCTTTCTTTAGGGGCCCTTTCAGCCTAGAGTCCATAAGCATCTTATTCCGGCAATATTTCTGCTAAGGCAGAGGTAGGTATACTTAAAATGAAAGATACGCACTTAAATAAATTGCTTGTATTTTCTGATGGCATATTTTTTAAAATGTTGTGCCATCTATCATCCGATGTTTTTGTCAATCAGATGATGATGATCATTCTTGCTAATAAGATGATGATGATAATTTTTGCTAATCAGATTATGATGATTTTTGCCAATGAAAAAGTGACAATGATTCTTGCTAGTCAGATAATGATGATGATTCTTATAAATGAAGTAATGATGATGATTCTCGCCAATCAGATGTAATTGCAATATATTTTAAATGCTCTTTCACAAAAATAATTTTTTCAAAGAGTTTGTCTGTATTTAAATTAAGACTATTTAGTAGTTCTGAAAATAGGAAATTTAAGCTAAAATGCAAAATGGAGGATACGTACTTTTAAGTGCAGGACTGCCCTACCGAATGTAGAACACATAGCAACCCCAGACTGACGTCGAATGGAAATTATCGCAGACAATTTTTGTTTACAGACAAGATGAATGAATTTTATATTAAAATATGGGCGCGGTTAAACAAATGCTGCATTTCAACTTCAAAAATTGCTTACAAACCTTGAATTCATAAAAAACTGTTTTTACTATACGATATTTTTATACAGCGAAATCTCTATCTATAATGGTACTCAAGGCACCGAGAAAAGGTATTGTATAGACAAGGTTGAATATAATACACTCTATACCTGTAAGGACCGGTGGAAAATATCGTTATAGATATATTATTTTAATAGACAGTATCGGAAAGACAGACATATTTCACTTGTATTAACAAACTGAATTTTAATATTATATATATAATATGAACTGCGATTTTCTTATTCAGGTTGGAGTGGGGGTGAACAACTGGAGATTACCCACTGTCTGAAGTCACGCTACGCCACTGATATATATATATATATAAATGGAAAAAAAGTGAAAATATAAATGAAAATGTAGAAAATTCAGTAAGTAAACTGGTGAAAAGTGAAAGTAAATAAATTAAAATTATTAATAAGTAAGTGAAGATATATGGAATTCCAATACCCACACAATCGTATATTGTATAAAATAATATAGACCTATACACTAGAATATGTATATACAGGATTTTAAGAACTAATACCATTATATAGAGAGAGAGGGGATGTTATTGGCGGAATTATTTACGA
>QLNU02015360.1:186032569-186056345 GCA_006491805.2 Dysdera silvatica | reverse complement strand
GATAATGCTGAGAAAAACACTCCTTATTACTCAGTGCAAGTAAGATTTAATAATAGTTAAAATACAATGCTAGCACTCATTTTAGTATAATAATGTGGTAAATTAAAAGGGCGAATTTAAAAACGTAATAAAAATATTAAAGAGCATTATAGAAGAAAGGATATACACATGAATATTTTCAAAATAGAGGCCACAGTTCCGAAAAGCGTGTTAACTATTTTACTACAGTAAAGATGTCTTCACAACGAAGTCTCATCAGAAAAGTTTTTATTTAAATCAAAGTTCTTTAAATTGAAAGTTTACTGCAACGTAATTCTATAGTGTGGTGATAAAGATAATCACTTTTCTTTAAGTATAGGGTAACGTTACTATAGTATCCTTACCACACATAATATATAGTTAGTATTTCAAACATTTACTGTTTGTAAAATGGCATGTTAGTAATCACGCAATGGACATGCAGCAGATCTTCCATATATTGAATTTCCGTATACTGAAATTCTCTACACAAACAAAATGGTTCGATGATGACTGAAAAAATGTACTAGAAGAAAGGAATAAGGCGAGAGAAATAATGCTTCGAAAGAAAACACGAGCAACGTATAAAAATTTCCTAAATTCGCGAAGGGAAGTAAAATATGTTCTTAGATAAAAAGAGAAGGGAGTGGGAAAAGAAAAAAATACTTGAGTTAGAAGAAGTTCACCAAAGAAAAGGATCACGAAATATGTATGTTTAAGAAAACTAGTGAATTAAAGAAAGGGTTCCAAACGAAAACGCCACTGTGCAGAGATAAAGAAGGAAATTCGATAGGAGAAGTTGATAAAATATTAAATAGATGGTCGGAATGTTTTGAAGAATTGTTGAACTTCGAGGAACAGAGAGAAAGTTATCGATGAAGAAGCAACGCAAGAGACAAACCAAGACCAAGTAGAAATTAATATTGAAAGAGAAGAAGTAGATGAAATGATACAATCTTTAAAGAATAATGAGAGCCCTGGAGAAGATGGCATTCAGGCAGCATTAATCAAATACGGAGGAGTTGAACTGAGAGACAAGGTATATTCACTAGTAAAAGAAGTGTGGGAGAGAGAGAGATGATATTCCGACAGAATGGAGTTCGGTAATCATTCACCCCATTCACAAGAATAATTACTAAAGCAACTGTGCTAATTACAGAGGAATCTCATTACTAAATGTTGTTTATGACATTTCTTCAAAATTGCTTTTAAAATGTCAGGAACTTTATGCAGAAGAAATTCTGGCTGATAACCAATGCGGATTCAGATGGAACAGATCAACAACAGACCATATATTTTCACTAAATATTATCCATGAGAAACGCTACGAATTTAATATTAACCATACATTAATTATTTATCGATTTTAAACAAGCTTATGACAGCGTTTAAAGAAATAAATTTCTTCAAGTTCTTAGAGAATTACATATTCCCATAAAAATCATTAATTTAGTAAATGTAACGTTAAAGAATACCAAGACCAAAGTAAGGTTTAAAGCACAGTTATCAAATGAATTAGAAGTGAAGAGGGGTCTAAGACAAGGTGATGCCCTTTCAACAACATTATTTAATTTAGCTCTTGAAGAAAGAAAAGTGAGTGTGTATCTAAGTGACATAATTTACAATTGAACCTTGCAATATGTAGCTTTTGCAAATGATGCAGTTATAATAAATGGGGATGAATCTGTGGAGAGAGAGAGAGAGAGAGAGAGAGAGAGTGTGTTTCAGAACGTGAATGGCTAAGACAAAGAAATAATAGATAGCAGTTTTGAACGTGTGCAACAATTCAAATATTTAGGAGCTATGGTAACAGATGATTGCAAGACAAGTGCAGGTGGATACTACTTTACATTCGAGAAAGTATTAAACTCTAAGAATGTCTCACGAAACCTAAAGCTTACCATTTATAAAACAATTTATAATACCTGTAGTTTTATATGGAGCAAAGACATACACATTAGCAACTAGAGACAAAGAATTGCTGAGAATATGGGAGAGGAAAGTACTGCGGAAAATATTCGGGGCGGTTAACGTAAACGACATATGGAGAATTAGGAAAAACAGGAAAATATACCATTTACATGGAGACCCTGAGCTGGTGTCAGAAATAAGGAAAAGAAGGCTTAGGTGGCTCGGACATGTAGAAAGGATGGAATAATCTAGCATGGCTAAGAAGATCTTGAGAACCAATTTAAGAAGAAGGAAAGTGGGACGTCCTGGGAAAATAATGGCTTAATTGAGTGGAAGAAGATTTGCGAAGAACTGGAGTAGGAGAACGGCAAATAAAGTCTTGGACAGAGGAGAATGGGTGACGATTGTTAAGGAAGCCCAGGTCCTGCAAGAACTGTAGCGCCAAAGAAGAAGCACAAATTCTCTACATATCGAAGTTTTGATGAACTCCGTGATTTGAAGTCCCCGTTTACTGCATAAAAAACTGTTTTTATATATCAAGGTTCTTGTATATAAAAAAGTTTATGGAACCTTGGACTTCGATATATGGAGGTCCTGCTCTAGTAAATATTAGTAATTATCGCCTTCTAATTAATAAATTTTGCGTAAAATACGAAAATAGATGCCAGGCTAATAACACCAATTCGGGACATATTATTAAAAGTTAGGGTGTCCATTTGCGTATCTATTCAACGCTTTTTCGTAGATATCATAGGCACGATTTTCCTGTCAGCTACATACATACGTACACACACATATATAAGCAAACAAAGTAGGAGCATAACATACACCGAGGAATACAATTAACGTTGGAAGTCAGTACTAAGGCTTTTATTTTGTTCATTCAATGACATGTTGTTGTGGTCGTATTTATGTGTGTGCAAGAGAGTTCCTGTTCTGATTTCAAAGAAATCCTTCGACTGATGTTAACATTCTGAGAGGTTGCCAGACAGTTGTTACCGGTTATCTGACCTGAACTACTTGTATTTGAAGTGCGTTTTCTTTTTTTATCAGTTGTGCTAAACAGACAGACTCATAAGTAAAAAATCGTGACCACAAAATGGAAGAAGGTAACCGAACGCCCAGCCTCGTCTCAGGTGAATTTACATTTCTGATGCAAATACTGGTGTCCGAACACCTCTCTCTTGAACTTTATCTTGCTATGATGATCATTTTTATCCCTAAAAATTCGGTCTTTCTAGAGCGTGTCTTAACATCAGTATTGGGTGACTAATAATACTCAGAACGAGAAATTTTAGCAAAAACGTAGTTCGTGTTTGATTTCATCGGCGTTAATTGAAACAAGGCTTTTTAGGCTAATCCAAGCACTTCTTTTATCTTATCTGTATACTATAGACAGAGCTACAGTGTAAGAGAAGCCTGAAAGTTGGATTTTTACTCCTCAGTAAAATGGAATTTGTAAATGGAAATTAATTTTAAGTTTTTTTTTTAATTTTAATATACAAATAAAATACTATATACATACGTATATATAGACATGTACACCTACTCATGTCGTCTAATTTTTTTTTTCAACTTTGTATTTAATTATTTATGCATTTAATAATTTATCTTAATGCATCGTTTAAAAAATTACTATTTGTGGTCTTGAAATGGCGCCCTTTCTGATCAGGCGCCTTTGTGCAGGGTACAACTTGCAAACTCGCACGCAGCGGCCCTGACTATGGAGGCGTACAAGAATTTACTTAAATTAAGCCATTCCCCCTTAGTGAATGAGAATATTTCCTCATTCCCTCGAGAAAATGCGAGATAATTCCCATTCTTATCCAAGAAGTGATTTAAAATGTCCGACTTCCCCCTCCCATAAAGTGAATGATTCCCGAAGATGAAATTAGGTTCAAGGAATAGAAATGGGTCCAAACAGCCTGTGTTTTGTAAAGGATTGGAATAATGGAACATATTCTTAAAAACAGAATGATTCTGTCCAGGGGAGGACTGGGTCTTTTCGTCCACAAGGGCGCACCGGTTGGCCGGCTGCCCAGCCCGCCCCTGATTCTGTCTGTCGCTAATGTAGATTCATTTAATTTTTCTAACTCCATAACAGCTCATTATAATTCTCGTGATAATATTAACTTAGGACATTGTTATGCCAAAAACCAGTGGTGGATTCTGTATCAACCGAAACACACATGTCATAGCCAATTAGACAACTAAGACCCGGGAAACAATGTCCTTTCTTCGTATATATGTTTATCAGAATATTATTACCCTTCGCAGGGATAGCACAGTTAACCTTTAACACAGGATGCCATCAGATAGTGTTTTTTATACTTTCGTGAGGAATTGACATTAGGAGGTGTGTTTTGACACAAAACTTTTAATGCCTTCTAAAAACACCTGTTTAAAATTTCGACGACATTTGAATTGAATGTTTATGTGTAAAAATTCGGTCATCGCTTTGAACTAAAAGCTATGCAATCGCTAAATACGTAAATCTATGGACATTATCGATCGTATCTAGTTAACGAATTTTCTTTTAACTTCGCATTGATTTAAATAAAATTATCTGTGATTTTAGGACAGTAAAAATATATATTTGTTTTATAAATATTGTTTGTAAATTTACTTTTTGATTTCCATTTTTTTGCGAATATCTACGATTTATTATTTATATTATTGTTTTGAATATCTACGCATGCCTAGGATATTTTCTAAACACTAAATAAATGCAAAACTCGAAGCGTTTCTTCGGTGTGCCTAAAATTTTCCTACCGTTTTGGATATACTGTATTCTATACTATTTTGACACTTGAACTCAAGAAGTCAGGCACATCAGCATACATAACTGTATATTCTACAGTACGTGTATCAATTTACAGTTTATCAGTTAATAATAAATAATCTATCGTTAGATCATACTTATCGTTTATATGATATTCTAATGTTAAAGCTTCTGGGTGGTTTTATTTTTAAAATTTTTTTTCCTCCAGATGTTGTTCAGCAACATATTAAAGACGAGTTCATCGATTGAACGTGGTAACTTGACCATGGCATACTTACATTTATTCGAGCTCGAGCTCAATAAAGCCAAAACTGTGGAGTTTTTATGAAATTAGGAAATGAAATAAACTATACAAATAAATAAATCTCTAAAGATAATTAATATTAAGATTTGACAATAGTAGGACCCGGTTTGAGCCGCTTTAAGGTAAATCCTAGTAAGATCTCAATCTGAGAATGATTCGGCACTGAGAATCAGGTCTTTAACTTTTTACGAATATGTAATTCTGTAAGAAACCTCTGAAGAATTTTAAAATGTTTAAAGCTGGTTTCCAGTCAGTAGGAGATAAAAAGTAAGAAAAAGACGAGATGATATCCGGGTCGTCTTATCCCAGAGATGAAATTTACCACAGATTATCTCATGAGGAAAGCGGTTCAGTTTCTGCAATTATACAAAAAAAGAGGAAGTTGTTTATCTCCTAAATTTTTCATACAACGCAGTTTCATAAACGATAAATTTTCGACAAAGTTATTCAGAAATTTTGACGGTACCATACGTATATACGCACATACACGATCGTATCCAAATGAGATTGTTCAAGAAGTAAATTCTACGCATAGATGTAGAATTTTCAAGATTATTAGGGGATACGTACCTATGATTCTGTGTGAAACATATTTATGCATAAGCTATGTGAAGTGCCATTTTTATGTCTTTTAAGGGACAGACTCTAATTGACGAATAAATGAAGACAGATAACCGAAAGCCTGGTAAATATATGATAATATAAATGTTAATCCTTATTTTTGGATGATAATTTCGCTATGACATGTTTGAACTGATTTCCTCAAATAAAAGTTTTCGAAACGAAATTTAAAACTTCAAATACGAACTGGAATTTTTATTTGCCTAATTTATTATTAATTTGCCAATTTATTAAATTGCACGGAACCAATAAAAAATAAAAATTCACTTTTAATTTCATTTTTTTTCATTTATCTTTATTAAATATATATTTTGCAAATGAAAAGCATTATAAAAATGCAAAGGGAAAATAAGAATATTCATCTTTATCACTATTTGACAAAATTCTTCGTTACGGTTTATTATATTAATCATTTTGAAACCCAAAGCAAAGCATTCTATATATTTGTTGAAATGTTTTATTCTCCGTTGAGGGAAAAACAAGCGTCTCAACGCTTTCATTATTTGCATTACATCTTTTAAAGATGGTGACGATATTTTTCGCTTTTATCCTCACTACGTTTTAACTCTTTGACAAATTTCGATTTGACTAATTCATTAGCCGTGGAGAATTTCATTATAATTTGTCTTGTGTCACAATTAACAAATTTTTCAAACGTAATATTAGTCCCAAACAGTTTTCAATCTTTTCTATCGAGAATTATAGTTTCTTCTCAATCATTGCATATTTTTATTTCTTTTTGTGATTCTATATCATTCCTTTTGGCGAAAGAGTTTCATAATGATTTAGGCTTTACGTGACACTATATATATATATATGTGTGTGTGTGTGTGGGAAGATTATATTCATTGCTTCAAGAACAGTCAGCTTTTTTACATGTTACAATTCAGGCTGAGATATTTTCAACGACAACTGAAGCTAACATTTTCCAATAATACACCTTCAAGTTCCAGATAATTCCAAAATCTAGGATACGTACTTAGCTAGTTCAACTTGTAGCAAAAGCACTTATTTTGATATTTTCCAAAAAGTCTATTGCTTGAGGATGAGTAATGCCCTAGCCCACAAAATAACAAAGTTTTACGATTTTAACCTGCCATCGTGAATTTTGGGCCGGAAGTTTTCTTTCTGAAAGAATTTTGACACCTAGGAGATAGAAAGTAAAAGACGTATAAACGAATCTGAGGAGCAAGTCGCGTAATACCGAGGGCATATTTTATCAATGGGGTGTATAAGAATGAAACAGGATTTTAGCTATAAGAGAAGAAATGAGTAACGTATAAATAATGCTCCGCTGCATTAGTTTTTCATACTATATCTTTACAGTATTTCTACTAAAAATATTAATAAACATACATATATATTTCTGTTCGGGCCAAAAGTTTTCGCAATTCGGTAATCTACCATTGTTTAACGAATGATATTATTTTACCCTGTATATGTGTGCCTTTGGGTTATTAAAAAAGTGTTTTATTTTCATTTTAACGAAGTGGGTATTTTATTAAAAGTTTTAATCAAGGCAACTTTGTTTCACTGATCTTACCTCAAACTTAAGCGCCCATACAATGGGCTTAAAATGAAATAACCTTTTAAGTTTGCACAACCGTTTCTTTTAAGTTTAGGACAGGAAACGTAATCTGTAGCGTAAGATAGAAAACTATGTCGGTTTTTTTTTTATCACCGTTTGTTAGTAGCCAAAACGAGTTTTTAAACAGTGAAGGAATATGCAAAAGCATCCTAGTATTCGAACTATTTTCTTGCTCAAGCCAAACAGGAAATTACTTAATCAGATATCTCATTTGTAAATTTATTTAAAAACAACATCGTTAAAAGATTAAAATTTCTTTTTTATTTGCATATATTTAATTCAAAAATAAAATGCACAATAATAACAGAAATAAAAGTGTTTTAACTTAATAGAAGTGCCACATAAAATATTTTCAACATTGTTTCCGCACAAGGAATTTTAAGTTTAATCTTAATAGATTAATAATTTAGGGTAGTTGCCGTTTATATATAAACGATTTCGTACATACTTTACATCCTATTGCTATTAGGCTAAACTAATTTTATTTCTATTATTACTATGCACTTTTATTTCGAATGAAATCTACGTATTTAAAAAAATTAAGCTGTATTTTTTGCACCTATTTCCAAATTTTTATATCATATATTGTATATAATGCATTATATACCTTATATGTAATAACTGATGCTTTTATTTTGACATATATACCCATTATTGTTACCATTATTACGCCGATAATTTTTACGATACGTTGCGAATAGTACTTTTTTACATATATTTTTAATTTTCTTTATGTCAGACTTAGAATTTAGTGAAAAAAAGTGTGTTCAATTTACTTCATTAAAAAATCGTCATACAGATTTAACATTTAGGCAAAATTCTCAGAAATGTAATATTTATTCATTTTTGTGAAAGTAAGTTTTCGTTTAATTTCAGAGCCCGTTAATTTTGTAGCAGATGATAATTATTATGCAGTTTCGTTTCATATAAAGAATACTCATCATAATTTAATGTCGTTTGGCAGTTTTAGGATTAAAAGAACTAATTTCAGATATTTTATCTGTTAACAGCAATATATGTTTATCCATGGAAGTGTATTGAATATACTAAGAATAATGCATGACTACGTTGTTTTAGTAACCAAATTTAAGTGATATTAGATGTTCAAAAGACTAAAAAATTGTCAAAATTATAATATAATACTAATTAATTTAATGTAAATATTTCATAAATGACCTTACTTTATAAAATATTTGAACTTTTTAAAACGACTGTTTTAATTTACAATTCTTAATATATACACATGAGAATATTATGTTATTTTTTTAACTACGATATTATTAAATACATATGTATTTTCAAACTACGTAGCTTAAATAGTGCGAAAAAGACAAAAATTTCACTTTAAAGGAGGTAGTATTCTTCAAAATTATTTTACGCGTATAGAAAAGTTACTTGCTTCAAATTTTTATCGTGTACATAACTACCCACGTAAACAGTGAAGAAAAATCGTTGACACAGCTGGAAGATGATAGACGATTGCTCAGCTGGAAGTTTACATGTCGAGTCAAAGTTTTCACCCACCTGTTTTTGAAGAGAGTGTCAGAGTCCTACCATAGACTCATTTAGCATTGCGACAGGTACTTATACCGCCTACAATACTAAAGGGTTGGTGGAAGCTTCGTCGGATGGAACAGCTCAAGTAAACTCTGGATTAAAATGTAAAGCATTGATGAATGAAAACGAAGACACTTGTCTCTTTTCTTGTCAATATCGAAAGAAGTGTTCATTTCCGTACATGTAAATATCTAATTAAACACGGTAGTGGAATGACTAATTAATTTCGATAGCTGGTTGGAAGTTTTAAGATTATGAGCTTGTTGAAAACAAGGCAGCTGAAAGCCAAAAAAACAAACAAAAAAAAAAACAAAAAAATAGGAAATCCTCGCTTATTTAATCATCATAGCTTAAGCATCCGTAAAAGCTTTGGTAATTAAAATTGCTAATTGGAAGTAATCTTCTAATCCAATGCTTATTCGAAAACAGATCAACTGGCTGAGATAGTTTTCTCTAAAGTAACAAATTCTCGTCAATATTTTAGATACAGTGGGAAAGATATGATATCTGAAGATTCCATTTTCCTTTCTTTTTTATCGTTTGTTATAAAAAATAGGCAGTTTACAGAGATACCTCAAAATTTGTTCAAAAAAATTCCATAAGAAGTTAAATATTTAAACGTATTTTACAAAGAACAATGTAGATTTCTAACACACCTAAGAAAATTTAAAATTAACTACGAAACCATATTACAAGCATTAGATTAAAGAGTCCTATAGATTTCAAAGCAACAATTTAGCAACAATAAAGAAACGTTTCGCAACAATTAACGATAAATTAAAAGCAACATTTTATTTCTCCTATTTTTAAGACACTGGTAATAAGAACGGCAATGTAGAGTGATACATACTTGAGAAATAATTAAAAATTACACAATGATACATATAATATTTATGCAGCTTAAATATTTTTCGATAGCTGGACACGCCTTCGAAAAACGTTTAAACTGAACGAATACTACCTGGCCCAATTGTATAAATTTTAATTGATCTTTCATGTTCTGGGATATTGCAACTAATTTTTAAAAAAGCGTGTAAACAAATAAAGATCTAAGGAATATACGATTAGGTTCCACATTTATGTATAACGTACCCATTAGTGTCCCATTAGAAATAGTATGTGCAGAGCAACTAAGATTCGTCATTTTTTGTTCTAGTAAGATTTGCGGTTAATTAAAAGCTACACCAATGATCTTTTACTCGCATATGCTCAACGTTCACATTAGTACACATCTGAAAGAGAGTCTCGCAGCAAGTTATGCTTTATACTATCTTTTATCCTTAAACCAGCTAACAGAATCGAAATATTTCTATCCTAATGCAATATATATACAACTTCACCAGTGCGCAATATGCAACTATTCAACTTATATAATAGATTAAATAAAACATTATTATCGTTAGATATAAATATGGCCGCTACAAATATTAATGTAAATTTCCTCTTTACTGTTTCCTTGCATGTCTTGCAGAAGGATAATCACTGAATTAGTCACGACACTTTAAATAGGTTTTTCTTTATTATTTGCTACTTTCAAAAAAGTAATAAGAGGAAGTTTTTCCTTAAATTACCGTTTACTCATTATGACTATTTTCTCATTGTTGAGGAAGTTTAGCAAGTAAATCTAATGTAATATAATAATAGGGATATCCATTAAATAATAAAGTTCTCAGGCATCTGAATGAAACGTGAACGGAATAATTAACTCCAGAAAAAGATTTCTCTTTGTGCTGCGAACTACATACACGTGTTAGAGAAATAAAAAAGTAATACAATTATAGATACACCGATTTTTATAAATACTCTTATATTGGAAATTTTTCTGATGCTAGCTTTTTAAATTTATGTTTGATTGATATAAGTAGATTGTATTACGATATGTAAAAATTAAATTTGCAATTTGCGGAAACTTGTTAAGAACTGTGATAAGAAAATAAAATAAAAACGGGTATATGTAATATTATTAGCGATAGCTGTGTATTTATAAAATATTATACAATGTTTTCAGTTTGCCAACGCTCATCTGAACATGCATAAATAAATGCACAAGTATGAAATCGCGACAGAGTGTTGAGCAGAGCCGTAGCCGGGCTGGGGATATAGGGGGCTGAACACCCCCTGAAAAATATTTTTTTCTCAAAATCAAATATTGTAGAATTTTATTTTAAATTTTTTATTTTGTACGAAATTGTACATAACAATGGAAATTGTTCTTTAACGTTAAAAATGTATTCAAAATAGCTTTCTACTGTAGATCTTGTGTATGTAATTTTTTTTACATAGGTTTGAGTCTTCATATACTTTATAATAAGGATTGGGGAAATTATAGAGAGGTATACTAAAATTCATAAGTTTTCAATATAAAATTTATGTTAAGAAATTTATTCATTAACGTTAAATATATTAGTCTCCTTATATATTTAGTATTATTAAATATATTAATAAAATACATAAAAACATTTACGAATTTTAATACACCTCTGTAGCTTTCTGAGCCCCCTTCGTAGCTTTTCAGAGCCCCGTAACAAGCGTCTAGCTACGGACCTGGTATTGGGTTATTGAAGTTTATTTTCTTTTCTTATATATTTTTGTATATTTTTCTTTTCATTTTATTTCTATCTTTTCTTTTTTATATTTTATTTCTATCTTTTCTTTTTTTATATTTTATTTCTATCTTTTCTTTTTTTTTATATTTTATTTCTATCTTTTCTTTTTTATATTTTATTCTATCTTTCTTTTATATTTTATTTTTCTATCTTTTCTTTTTATATTTTGTTCTATCTTTTCTTTTTTATACATTATATTTCTTTAACTCTTATATTTCATTCCAAATTGAATTGCTTTACGCTTAGGGGATGTAAAATTCCGGCTAGTTTCTTCTTTACAAGAAATAAATCTTATTACAAAATTTATATTTCAAGAAATACATCTGGTTTGCAAGAAATGATTCTTAAAAATATGTGGGATCAACGGCACACAATACAAGAAAATCTTTTATTCTTTATTGAAGGTTATAGGCTAATTGATAGTATTTTCCTCGATACCTCTAACGGTTGCGTTTGCTCAGCTACGTCTCAGCAAGTTTGTGCTTTTAGAGCTGGTTATGTTTTGTAAGCTGATTTACATCTTACTTTGTCCTTGGAAAACCATGTTTTGCAAAGTTATAAATGAGCAATTTTTCTGAAATGAGTACTTGCTTGAGCAATTCCTGACCAATTGTCTATACACGTGGCTCATTATTAATACCTGCACGTAGCTTGTGACTCATAATGACTGAGATAGGAAAAAAGTTCATTTATGTCACGTGTTTTACGGGCATTCGAATTTTTTCTCTTTGTAAAAACACCCGACTATTCTCTGCCAAATTAAAGTACAATTCCAGAGATAACCTTTGCCAGTAAGTTTAAATAAGATAGAAATTACATGCAAAGAAAAATTCGCAGCAATAGGTACAAACACGAGAAGAAAATTAATACAATATATTATTAAAAGGGAACGCTTTACAAAATAAAATCCCATGGATTCTTTATAATCTCAAGATAACTTTTTTTAGACTTAACTACTTATTTCCCTTTAGTATTCTTAATACTTTTTATTAATTATTCATTCCTACTTCACTACGAGCTCTTCTTTCTTGATTTAAACAATTAAGTTCTGTTTAAGTTTGATTACATTAAATGAGAAAAATAAATATTATTCGTTAAAATACCACACATATATAAAATATTATTGTTTACGTTAAAGGGTTTGGAGAAATTTTAGGAAATGTTTAGAGCTATAATATTAACAGAGGATAAAATAATAATTGTTGTTGAGAAAAATAGGGACTTCTAAACTATAGTGCATTGCATAATGATAGGTCCATCCGAACAAAAACAGAAGTTCTATTGAACTACTGTTTCATGTTTTTAACTTCTATTTACTACAAGTTACAACGCTCTTGTAACAACAAACTATATAAAAATAAAAAGGATTGCAAATGTACTTACAAAAATAAAATCACAATATTAAAAACAGGTGTTTCAAAAAGATAAGTCCACCATATGAAACTTATTCATAAAAATTTATTAGTAGTAGATTTTTCCTCCCTTCTTTAGAATCAATTCATAAATTCTTTTTGCATAGAATTAATAACATTCTGCAAGTAATGCACATCGATGGCTCGTCATTCAGCCAGAATTGCCTCTTTCAGTTCATTAGTAGTATTGTATTGTTTCCCACACGCATATACAGCTCTTGCAAGTGTTCACCATAGATTGCCTGTGGGGTTTAAATCTGGACTGTAAGGTCGCCAGTCAATAATGTGGACACCGTTTTCTATAAACCACTCAGAGGTTGAATTAGCTGTATGGATTGGGGCATTATCGTGTTAAAGCATGAAGCATGGCCCTCCGATTTCTGCTGAAAATGGTAGCAAGTGCTCATCAAGTAGGTTTTGATAATCTGTGGCATTCATACGAGTATTTAAGAATGTAATATATGTTTTTCCATACCACCCAAAGCCTGCCCAGATCAGGATAGAACCACTTCCACCTTGTCGTTTCAAAAATATTTGTACTTCTTTGCGCAAGTCGTGCCAATAAAATTGCCAGCCATCTGGCCCATCCAAATTTAATTTCTTTTCGTCGCTGAATATTACTCTTCTCCAGTCTTCTTTCCAAGTCATTACTTGTTGCGCGAATTTCGGTCTCTTTTCTTCGTGTTTTTCAGATAACTTTGGGGTAGCTTTCCTTTTTTTTGTATCTTAAATAGTCCACTGTCTTCAGGGCCCTAGACATCGTTGATCTAGAGATTTGAATGTCCTTTCGAGGTGTTAAAGCATCCAAGGAAGTTAAACCAGATTGAACCTCGTTAACAATTATCCTTGTTTGGCGAGAGGTCAGTTTAGCAGACTTCCGAATGGATTTTTTTTTGTACCGTAAGCATCCTCTAATCGAATAAAATTGTTCACCACATTATGTGATCGTTTCAAACATTTCACCATTTCCCTATTCGACTTTCCACATTCATTAAAAGCTTTAATTTGACCTTTTTCCTTTTCGATAAGCTGATTTTTGCGACCCATTTCTTTTTTTGTTCATTAACTTGATACCATACTAAAAGTAATAGTTAAAAACACATTCTACAGCTCAGCGATGTCGAAAGCAAACGTCATAATGCAAATTTGCATGAATGAGAAATAATCACACGGTATTTTGGAAAGAAATCTAAGGTGGACCTATTATTTTGCAACACCTCAATCCTAAAAAATGCTACTTTTTTAATATTTCTTTTCGGCATATTTCGCTATGTTTTTGTTACATATCCTAATACGAAATCACTGAAATTTTTTGGGAGATTATTTGCATATTCATATGAAGAAAAAGTTATTTTTGTGGGTGGACCTATAATTATGCAACGCACAGTATTTACAGCTTGAAAAATGTACGTATGTCATCATTACTGCCTAGTTTAATTTTTTTTTTCCATGCTCATTATTCATAATCTATAAATCGTTTCAAACAGAAATGACGTAATGCAATAGTTTTTATTTTTGGGAATCGTAACTATGAAATACACATACAAATGTTAAACAGTTGAATAACGATGCGTCTATAAGAATATCGCCAAGAGAGTTCACCACAATCTCGCCAAGTCGCTGTTTATTAATCCGGAAATGGAATCTTAAGTAGGAGAGAAAGGAGGAGAGGGGTGGAGGCAAAACTAGAAGAGGCAATGGCGGGTCATGAGGTAATATGCTTCGCAAGGTTTCACATACTTGAAAACAAAATCAATGTGAGTTGATGTAAAAAGTTCGGACAATTTTGGATTGAATTTTATAACAATTGTATTTTCATTTCTAAAGTAATTAACAGAAAGGCGAATTTTCCACAAACAATGGATTATTTATTTGTATTTAATTTGTGTGTTCAATTATATCTTCGAGCAGCTTTGTGGCCAATCGTGAGTTTTAAGTATTGTGGCATGATCTCTGCAATTAAAACTCAATTCTTATCCACAAGAAATTGAGTACATTCGCGCAAATTTTGAATTTCTATCCAAGACTCGCGTTTATTTACATAATTTAGAAATTCCCGGACTAGAAATTTCCAGCTCGAAGTAACCCCAAAGGTTCCGTACAAGCATTGAAAATAAAAAAGGACACTTTCATAAAGATTCGTGACTTGTGTCCAATAGAAAATGAATGGATAATCATTATTTATAGGAAATTATTTTTTATAACATTATGATTACCACATTATTAGCTTGATGTAGCATTTTTAAATATCAGTTGATGGCACAAGAAGGCATGTTGGATGACATTCGTGAGCAATTGTAACGTCAAAGAGAGTCCTTCGAGAAATATTTTTCAACGGCCAAAGAAGTAACACTGAAGAAGTACAGGTGATGTAATCCACATTTGCCATTGCTTCAAAACCAAATTGATTGTCATCAACTGATTATGAATCATATAAGCCAATGTTAATTTTTGCTTGGGGATATAATTGGCGAAGATATTGTTTAAGCATAATAATGCGAACTCTTCCTAATAAAACGTTTTTGTTCTATACCTGCTGTTTATTACTGTACTACAGTACATATAAGCCCTACTTAAAGAACACGTATTAAAAACATAAAGTTTTTAAAGTTACTTGGGGGTGGTGAGCACAGATTTGCTAAATTTGGATCGCCTAAACATTTTTTAATGTATAGGAATATATAATTATTTTTAATAAAAAGGAAGTAGTGGAAAAAATGTCACTATTTGTACCTTCATCATTAAAAATAATGTAATTCATTTTTTAAAAATAAAATACGATTTAGAACAGTGAAAAATCCACAGGTTAAAATTGTGTCATCGGTCCAATCAAAGAAACTGGTTCCTAGGACGGACCACCAATTTCCTTAAGCGCAATTGAAGCAAAAATAATTTTTGATTTTTAAACTCGCTGTAGCACACCGTATATGGACCCAAGTGTAGCATTTTATGCACTGTGTCATCACTTCTTCCCTCGTTTCCTTACACTTACTACAAAACAATGCAGTTTTAGTTTGTATTTGTTTTTTTAGTGCAACAGTTGATGATTTTACTTTATTAATTTTTTCTCTTTGGATTGCTGTAATTCCAATTTTGATTCGAAATATTATATATGGAAATTAGAGTATCACCTAAATTGGACCAGTCCAATCTGCGAGACTTTTATAAATACAGTGAAACTTCTCTTAGCGATCACCTCTATTCAACGACTTCCTTTACAGGAAACAGATTTCCTTTTCCTCCATAGACTCAATGTAAATTTTCCTCCATTCAGAGACAACCTCTCTGAGTAACCGCTTTTTCATGGATCCAACGGTGGTCGCTTTAGGGAAGTTTTACTGTATTTAAAAATATGTCATATATAATCTTAAGTTTGAGCTACATTAATAAAACAATCATAGTTAATCGTAGCCAAACAAGTGTACTTTCTGAAGATATAATAACATTTTTTGGTGTGTATTTAAATAGCCAAAGAACTACTGGCCCTTTGTTAAAACATTTGATTGATGATGTCTAAATGCCAGCACCTCTAACTGCTGCCACGAAGTGCTGTCTCATTAAAATGACTACACGTCCAGTTTATGACCATGCAACCTAAATTATTTATTTTATAGTGCGAATGTTTTATACAGGTTAAGTTACAATAGTGGTCCAACCTGGGCGTTGATATAAATTCAACCACTCTCCTCTATAGATGAACTTTGCAATACATACAAAATTGCAATTCATTGGGGGCGAGGGGCTTTCACGTACAGTAGACGTATTTTACTAAAAACAGACTTTCACGTTTTCTCTCTCATGTAACCACCGGTATGTTTCCAGTAATGAGTATCCAAACCAGGGGAACGTATATTCTCTTTGTTTAAATTTCCACCTCTGAAGTGTTATAAAATTAAAGGTATACATCAAAGAAATTTTACTTTTTATTGTAATTTTTCCATTAAATTTTGGAATATTAATACACAATGAAACTTAAATTTTTTCAATCATAATTTTATCAATCCAATCTTCATTTATTCAATCAAATTTTATCAATACACAATGAAACTTAAATTTTTCGCTCTGATTTTAAAGAATTTATGACTATAAATTTATGGTCTGGATTTTATCGTCTATTTGATTTTATTTTTCTCCCCGAGTTTACGTTTTTATCGATTTTATAATTTTTAATATTACCTGAAGGATGATGAAAATAATTCAAATTTTATTTATGTCTTGTTTTTTACTATTTTTCCTTTGGATACACCCCGTCTTTAACTTTTTACAGAGAACTGGTTTTTACAACAGTCTTTGATTTTACCATGTTTGGCGCAGTATAGCCCAGATGCTCTTGCGCCATAAAAAATCCGAAACAACCAACCAATCGGATACACGTGGTTCACCCAGAGAGACAGGATGTTAACCCAGAATGCCTACGCACGGAGCAAAGCAAGCTGGGAAATTAATTCTGAGTCATTGTTTTTTCATTAAAGACGCAAATGAAATAATTTGTGTTCCCGGTAAACGATCGTTACAAAACTTTTCGTTTAATGGTGCATTCAGCTAATTTGCAAAATTATATTTTCCTAATGAACGAGATCTAAGAAAAGTTTAGACCAAGGGTCTTTAACCCGCGGCAGACATATGGCCTTCCTTAATATTTTATGCAGCCCGATAGCCCTCATGAAAAATATAATTCATTTCATGCAAAAATGGACTTTCTGTGTGTCTATTGAATGGTAGGGTTGGGAATGTGCAAATGAAATTGTTTTGCAGTACAACACTGATATGAGAGAAAAATTTATTTTGGTTCTCCGAATTCTATTCTAAATATGCTGACAAGAGCACTTTCCCAACCGTTCGACTGTATGCTTTGAAAATGATGTCACTATTCGCGTATTTTGGAGCATTATGTCTGCGAACAGTTGCTTTCAAGAATTACGATAGTAAAATCAAAAGTTAGGAACCCGAATAACTGACGTGGATATACTTGTTAAAATTAACACACACACACACATATATATATCACCATCATCTTTAACCATTATCTATCCACTGCTGGATGAAGGTCTTTCCACACAAGTCTCTCCTGAGCAATTCGCTTCCACGTCACCCCAATCTGTTTTCTTATTTCATATACCCATCTAGTTTGAGGACGTTTCTTCGGAGGAGGTCTTCGGTGGTCTCTTGGAATCCAGTTCAGAATTCCTGTTGTCCATCGTTGATCAGTTCTTCTTGCACTAGGCCCAGCCCATCGCCATTTTAGTCTGTTTACTTTAACAATGATGTCTACTTTAGTATTTTATATAGTAGTAGTCTAGTTTAGTTTGCTCTCCCACCCAAGTGTTTCTTTTTCGATCTCTCCTAATTATTCCAAGAATGCACCTCTCCATGCTCTTTTGGGTTGTCTGTAACTTCCGTATTGTTGCAATTGTTAGACTCAATGTCTCTGATCCATACGAGAGAACTGGTTAACGACCTTTCTTTTTAGACACATAGGTAATTTTCCCTTCAGGATAAAATTGTTTCTTCCGAATGTACTCCAGCCAAGTTTAATACGTCTGTTGCCTTCTACTGAAATCAGCTGGCCACAGGGACGTCGGCAGCATAGGGCCTGGATTTTTTAAACCAAATTCCAATTTTCAGGTTCTTTTCTCAAGAGCAAAAATCAAAAATATGCAACCTCTCCTCCAAATTTTTTAATTTAATTTAAATTTAAATTAATTTAATTTTAATTTAGTTTTGGTATCTTTATGTAACCGAAATTTTGCACTTGCATTTTAATAATATATATATATATATATATATAATTTTTTCCTCTAACCTCTTTGCGATTTTATTTTTCAATTTTAAATGGAAATGCACTGGCTAAAAATAATGCAAATATGTCGGAATACCACCCCCCCCTCTCGCCCACCTCCCATGATGATGAATGATGAATGAACGGACAAATGAACGGGACATATATAAAAGGCAGCGTTTCCTTTAATAAAATTATGCAACGTTATAATAACAGATAACAATCCATATGATACTGTAGTGACGTTACACAAGATTACGGCAACTGATAACGTTGTATATTATAACAAGGAAAAATTTTATTCTTTTTCTACTGGATTAATAGAATTTTGCGACGAAAATCTACACTGAATATATATATACAGTGAAAATCGTTTATAACGACCAACCGCATATAACGACGGAATTTTTACAAGAAGTTTGGTTTGCTATTCTACTCCATACTAAATATATCGGTTATAACGACATCGTATATAAACGCGACTTGATAGTTAGAACTATATGGATTAGTTATTAAAATTTAAGCGTTATTCTAATCCTGTTTATTTACAAATGTCTGAGAAAGTTTTATTACTGCTAAACCTGAATATTGAAGATAGTGAACTTAAAAAGTGATTTATTAATTGAATATCACGAGGGTCATATTCTTTAGGAGTCCATTCTATTTTTTCAGCGTAGGGCCCACAAAACCCTTAAACCGGCACTGTTCGGAAGTCATTAGTATAATATAATAAATATTATTCATTAGATTTGTTTTCTACATTATATACTTTAGTATTTTCTACAATTTTTTCAATTTAAAAAACTAAAAAATACTACTTATTTAGTGTGGCTATAAATATAATTTAATATAGACGGAAATTAAATTCATTATAATTAAATATATTTTAATTTAATTTTGAAACCAAAAAGTTTAATACTTTTTACTATCAAAATAATTTATAAAACTCTTAGAGTGTATTATACTATAGGCTACTATGATTTTAAAAAGATATCGTTTATAACGACCGAATTTGCACGGTCCCTTGAAGGTCGTTATAACCGATTTTCACTGTATATATGTTACCGTGAAAGACCGAAATTGGAAAATGTCGACATTCTCCAAGTTCATTGGTGAGAGACCGAATATTTGGTTATATTCATAGGCATTCGGATTGTCGCCGGTGTATGTCTACAAGCACAAATAAGCTTTGGTGAATGTCGAAACGAGAAGACAGACAGAGGGGCGACAGACAGAGGCGACAAAAACTCCAAATCTTTTGTTCTGCCGCGATTGAGGTCAGGTGGCATTCATTTGTTAGACTCTCGAACACTCTGCTGTTTGTCAGTCTGATGCAAGGTTTGCTGGTGTGTGCAACGTTTGCTTAATTTTTGTTTTATCCGATACCCTAATTTATATATTGAATGGCTATTGAAGAAATTGTTAATACTTTTGAAGAAAATTTGAGCAGTGACCATATCGAAAACCATATTCCAAAGGAAAATATTGAAGAGGAGCTTCAACCTACCACATCTTCATATCCAGCCCTGACTGAACAACACGTGTTTATTTCTATGCAAAGAGTGGCCGCGGAAGAGACTCTTCTACTGCAAGCAACGAAAATGTTACGAACATCGAAAAGAAAATATCCTCCTGCTCAAGTTGGTGATACCGTACGAATACAAATCCCTGATGTCGACAGTGGTCGTACAGATGCCCGAAATTTGTTAACGGTTGTTGTTGGAATAGAAGACTCCGACTTTTATAAATTAGCAAAAAAAATGGTACCCTCAAGCAGCTTTATACCCATAATCAGTTCGTAATTTATAAAGAGAAGTTACTTTCCATAGATGAGGTTTCTCCTCAAGAAATGTCGCTAAGAGAAGCAGCTGCAACTAGTTCGAGAAGCGGAGGGCAAGGCTATACACGCTGTAATTGCAAAAAGAAGTGTTTTAATACTGAATGCAGTTGTAAAAGCAAGGGATTCTTGTGCAATTTAAAGTGTCATAACAGTTTAAGTCATTGCAATAAATAAGATTGAGTACCGTTAATCATATAATTAAATAAGTTTATTATTGGTATTATTTTCTTTTCTCAGTTAGAATTAGAATGTACTGTTCGTTTTAAGGTTCAACAGTTTATTTATATGTGCTGTTACTTCAGCTTTCTCCTATTTTGACATATCTATATCTCGCTCCAGAGGCTTTTCTGTGTTGACCAGGATGAGGACGGCGCTTCTTTTTCTCCAAATATAAATAAAAAGCTCTAGTTTGAGCTACATAAACGTGGGTGGCAGAAATTATTGTATAATAAATTCCCCCACGAAAACTCACAAAAATCTCGCCCCGGAGGCTTTTCTGTGTTGACCATATTTGGCAATTGTGTTATCCCTGCGAAGGGTAATAATATCTTACATATATACTGTTTTGCCTAACGGTTTGTTTTCTGAGATATATAGCGACTTTGCTTAATTCCTGGTATTAATGCTGTTGATGGTTTAGCCGTTACTTGATTTTAGTGCACAATGCGGTTATTGGTAGGTGTGAATTATTTAATTTGGTTAAGTTCAGGTTACGCCAATCCTGAACTTCAGGACTGGATAAAGCATCTGCGAAGTATTGTGTCGAAAAAAAGTAAACAAAACTACACTTTTTAATAACTTTAAAATTAACGACTGGCTTCCTCCCGAACACAATTCAATCATTCACAATTCAATCACAAGACAAAGAACTGTAATTATTCATATTTTGATAAGCCTTTATATCCCATATTGTTGTAAACTTTCAGGTGATATCATCTCTATCAAATTTACCCTACTGAAGCTTGTTCGGAACAGCATGACCACCATCCGTTGACATTGTAATGTATAGGTGTACGCAGAAAGTTCATAAGGGAGTTATAGGCTCAATGGGGGGGTTTACATAGCTGCAACTCACATATTCCTATGTTAGACATACAAAATTTCATTTCAATGGGGGTTACAACCCCTATCAACACTCACATAATATTTTTTACATTTTCGGCCCTCCACCGAGCCAAAATCATGGGTGCACTATTGATCGGAACTGAAGTAAGGAATTAACGAAAAGGAAAACTATAAAAATGCTTACCAGTATTCTGAAGAATACGTGTTAATTTTAATGAACATAAGACACAAAGACGTACGTAATTACTACTTTGAAAAGAAATATTCGATTGACGTTTGTTTTGGTTTTCCTTGGGAGTTGGCGTTTAACATCGTCTTTTAAATTTCTTCAAATACATCGAAAAGATAATCGATGATATCAAAATAATCAGTAAATACTTCTTTACACACTGTAAATCAGCATTCGCTTCAAGTGAGTGAAGTCAATTGAAGTTGATTTTCTAACTGGAATGCTACTTGCAGCCAGTCTAGTGATGAAAAGGTATCGTTATATCGAGGAAAATATAGCACTGGGCTAATTATAATTTAGTTCGGACCATTTACAACAATTGTTAAATCGAGGATATCGTTAAATCGAAATTGACTGTATATATACATGTTGTAAATGCATTTTTCATGGCCATTTTATCATCGCAATAAACGAACTATATAAGAGTAAAGGAAGAAATAATACAAATATTGTAATACATATTCAATCCTAATATTATCGTTATAATATTGCGACTTGCAAGCTAACGAAAGACAGAAGTATTGACCCTTGGACTAAACATGGCTGAAGACCTCTAGTTTAAACTATCCTTAAATTGATTCGTTTCATTGTCATCGTTTTATTATGCAAACTATAATGATTATTCTGAATAGACAATGAAGCTTTTTCATCAAAGTCGTCCTTTTATTTTTTTTTTCTGATTATTATTCTCTAATTTGCGAAGGTTGGTAAAATTTTAAATTTTAATCCACCTGGAATAGTAATTGGGTTTTTAAATTTATAAAAAACAGTGTGTTTATATCCTGCTTGCTAGTTAAACCACAACGTGTTCTAGTTTTACTGTTCGTTTATATATAAATACAATTAATTTAGATTTTTGTAACAAAATGGTATGTTTTAGATACGTTAAACTTACCTTGGGCATATAAGAATATCCAGAACAATGAAAACATAATTCCATTCACATCTGGCAAGGCAAACCAAAGTAGTTTCGCCGGCATTTCTCTGATATCAAATAGAGTCCCGTTACTGGCAGTAGTAGCTATCAGGTCCTGTTGATGACCCCTGTCCTGCATGCCGTAATTTAGGGCAGCATCCATCACAAATACAGGAGGCACCCTTAGAGCTATATCCATCAGTGTCCAGACCCGCATTTTCAAGAGAGGATTGGGCATTTTGGCATTTAAAGACGAGGAAGGTTTCCCTTCCGCCTTCTGTTGACGACACCGTATTCACTTCGACACCGTTCGAATTCGTCTGCAACCGTTCTAGCAGCAGGTACAAGCCAAGTAAATCTAGGTTCGTTCCATTGGCGAGATTCAAGTTCCAAATAATGAAAAAACGTCGCCAACGTCGCTTCTGCTTCTCTTGCTGTAGGATTTGATATCGTGTAGGCACCAAAAGCATGCGGCATCGATTCGTTTTTCTTGCTTGCTACGCATGAGGAAGTACGAGAGAACCCAAAGTATGACATACGGTCGTGGATATGTACGGAACAAGAATATTAAATACATAAATAATGACATCCCGTCTTTCATTCTCAGTTAAATTTCAAAAGACAAAGAACTTAAATGTGTATTGAATATAAGAAAACGTTATTTTACTGGCATTACACATTCACTTTTATTTTTTTAGTACAATTTAAGGTTGACCTAATTGATGACTGTAGCTCTTTCCTTGATGTTTCTGCTATTTTCTCCTGTGGGGTGTGAATAGATATGCTTTTTTTCCCCCACACACATTAGCGCAAAAAATAATAAATAAATAAATAAATTAATTAATTAATTAGTGTCAATAACGTTTCATTTCTTTTATTCATATTTTGTGCATAAATGTTGAGCAGATTTTATCTAAGATCGAATTAAAGATGTAAACAGAGAATTATAACACAATATTCAAATAATAGAAAAATCATAATGCGATGTTAAAATATATTAAAAAATTAAAAAATAAACTATATAAAACTCTTTCTTCGAAGGGAATCAAATTTAATTAAATTTAAATAAATGAACTGTGTATGCATGCGATTTTTGAACCTTCACCATGTGCCTTCTTAAAAACTACATGGATGACGCCTTTTCTGGA
>QLNU02015360.1:185989813-186025497 GCA_006491805.2 Dysdera silvatica | reverse complement strand
TACATAAACCTCCCTCTGATGAAGTCATGTGGAATATACACCCCACCATTTACATCCACTATTATTATTTGTATCCACCTGATTATACAGATGGAGATAGTGATGAAACTGATGAGGCCGTTTTGTAATCTTCCCTCGTATATTTATGTGCATATAATGCTCAAATTTGTTAAACATCATTTCTATAATAGAGTAATGTAATGTGGAGTTTATTTTCTTACAGCGTAATTAAAGTCCTTTTGACACATAATTTTTTTTATTTGATGACAAATCTATATATTACAGATAACATTTATAGATTTTCTATAAATATGCATTATGAATCTATAAATGTGCGTCATGAATCTATAAATATGCATCATGAATTTATAAATATGCATAATGAATCTGTAAATATTCATCAAAAACAGACTAAAAACAATATATCCGAGATTTTTTCCATCCATTTTGAATTTTTTTTACCTTAAATCCAAATAGAAACCAAAATATTGTTTTTTTGCATTATTTGCTGCAGACATGTTTTTTAACTCTGAACAGTATCTTTCCAACAAACTAAAAAAATTAAATCGTTTAGATAGCGACAGAGATAAAGCAGTTTATTTATATTGCAATGGGGGCCATCTTGTATGACGTCACCACAGACATACGCAACACCTGTGAGGGTGTCACCATGAAAATTACTGAACTACATAATTTTTCAGATAAAATGACATCACTGGTACTTTCCCTTCATTAACTTTGCCAGGGGTAGCTGTTTTTTTTACATTGTGCTCCCGGACAGAGCTGGGTATTATTGAAAATACATGTATTTGAAATACGTATTTTCGATACATTTGTATTTTGTATCGAAAATACAAATTTCTAGGTATTTTGTATTTCGTATCGAAAATACAAATTTTTAGGTATTTTGTATTGAAAATACAAATTTCTTGGTATTTTGCATTGAAAATACAAATTTCTTGGTATTTTGCATTGAAAATACAAATTTCTTGGTATTTTGTATTGAAAATACATATTTTCAAGTATTTTATATTTTCAAAATACGTTTTCAAGTTTGAAAATACATGTAGTTTGGGATTTTTAACTTCGAATTCTAGCCACTTGGCTAAACAGATGATGACCGAAGGTCTGTTTTATGACCAGTTTAAGTAGATAGTGCCAAATATGGTCAACACAAGAAAGCCTCCGGGGCGAGAATTTTGTGAGTTTTCGTGGGGGAATTTATTATACTATAATTTTTGCCACCCACGTTTTAATTACAGCTCAAACTAGAGCTTATGTAATTTTGGAGAAAAAGAGACGCTTTCCCCATCCTGGATTCGAACCAGGGTCCCTCCGTTTAGCCCGGAGTGTCAAAGATCTGAATATTAAAACACTTTAAGTTGAAACATGGAGAACAATGAAAAACATTGAAAATACATAAATAATTTTACTTCTATGTGCTGGACTATATATTATAACCAGCTGGTTCTGCACACTTTGAAAACCAGTGGATTAAATTTTAAAGCTAAATCAAACAGGGATACAAAAATGAAAGTCAAGACAGCTAAACAAAGAACTTCGAGTAAGCATCACAATGGAATGAAGTGTTTGAAATACCTTATAGGCTCTTTCAAGGGGAATCGCCTCGTAGGATGTTTCCAAATATGTATATTACTTGAAGGAAGCATGCTTGATCAAAATACCCCTGATTCCCCTGACATGCCATTTTATAAATTATATGATATGCATATAATAAAATGGAAATAGAAATTGGATTGAAGAGATAAAAAATTCATACACCGACATATAACAACAGGTAAAAGAAACCTTCTCACAGCAATATATTCACTCAAGCTTCTTTGGCTCCCCAACCCCCGCCTTAATTTACGGGAACAAGTTTTTCCACTACAGCGTGTTGCTTAGCGCGCCCTACAGTAACAGATTCAGATACTATATTCCAAATTATTGTGATGTCGATTATACTCGAATACCCCTCTCAATATGTAGGAAAAAAATGGAAAAGCACAACCTTATTGAAACCAACAATGTTTTTTCTGCTTTGACTGCCTGCTTCCAAAGACCTAAATATCGACCTTGAAATAGGAGAAAGGAAGAATGAGCTTGTAAGAGCATATACAGCGGGTATATTACGAAACTGGGTTTGCACGACATTGCAAGATATACTTAAATGGAAACTTTTTGAAATGTTATTTTTTGCAAGAGTGTTAGTAAGTTGAGTAATGGCTTTAGCAGTTTCTATTTTATTATTTCAGATTTTTTTAATGCGAGAAATTTGCGTAAAAATTATATTTATATGGACTGGAATGCTAATATTAGAATCCCAATGCATAAGAGTGTTGACATTAAGAGTATAATCTTTTCTTTTGTCATAAATACCAGTGACTAAAGCACAATTATTAATGTTTATATTGATGTCCAAAATATGTTAAAGCCCGAATTTGTTTTCTTTAGTTTTAAAGCAGCTGGATACATTTTTTTTTTGCAAAATTGTTCAAAATTCCGGCAATACGGAGAAAAATGTATTCATTTTTGTCCTCGTTCGTCTAGTAGGTCAAGACACCACGGGCTCAATGTGGGGACCCTGGTTCGAATCCAGGATGAGGACGGCGCCTCTTTTTCTCCAAAAACGAAAAAAAGCTCTAGCTTGAGCTAAATATACGTGGGTGGCAAAAATTATTGTATAATAAATTCCCCCACGAAAAACTCACAAAAATCTCGCCCCGGAGGCTTTTCTGTGTTGACCATTATTTGGCAATTGTGTTATCCCTGTGAAGGGTAATAATATCTTACATCCTCATATACGGAGAAAAATGCGTTTGTTCTTGTCCTCGTTCGTCTAGTAGGCCAAGACACCGCGGGCTCAACGCAGGGACCCTGGGTCGAATCCAGGATGAGGACGGCGCCTCTTTTTCTCCAAAAACAAAAAAGCTCTAGCTTGAGCTAAATATACGTGGGTGGCAAACATTATTGTATAATAGTGTAGTCCTTGCAATGTAAAACTCAAAGTAAACTGGTATGTTTTCCCTTCAAAATTAAATGTGACTAATATTCGTGAGAATAATGTATTAGGTTTAAAAAAATAACTCAAATCTGTATAATTAGAATTTTTCTATATATTTAAAAAAAATATGAAAACTTATCTATCCATATAACGATCATGTTATGTCTATATGTGTTTAATATGGATAATTTTATACCTTATTTTTGATTATTTTCAGGAGATGTCAGATTGTCCAAACTTGTCATCATATTTTACTTTTGATGAGAAGATAATGACATTTTCTCTTAATGAAATTAGGCTGTGGGAGAAAGAAAAATGTTACAAGATGAAAGATCAAATTCTGCCGAAGCTTGCAATATCCTTTAATTTGTTTTTAAATAGCCACAACTTTATGATTTGAAAGAAAATAAACTGAACTGTTTTATTAACAATTAAATTTAACATTAGCAGGGTGGGAGAGAAGATGCTGTCTATTATCGTAAACTTGAGTGCCATGGGAATGGCTACAGTCAAATGAAGGATATATTTAAAGCTTAAAACTCAGGTATTTGATTAGTCTCACTGGCCAGCAGGGCCCTTTTTATTAGAGGCCACTTCATTTAAGTTATAGCCACTTTCTCGTGGCCACAAAACATTTAAATACTGCAACCTTAGAAGGGTTCGTTTGATCAACATTTTTTCTTAAGAATAATAAGTAGTTTGTGGATTCAGAATGAGACCTCCCTGCAGAGTCAAAATGGACAGGATTGCATTGGGAAACAATAAAGTGGCGAGTGTGTACGGTGACTGAAGTCGTATTTTTAATCGCCATTTCTCAATATTTAGTCGCCCTGGGTTTGGTGATGACCGTGAATTTTAACCTTTAGATGTATTATATAACAGTAACAAATCTTGTTGCTCATGGGGTCCCATGATGGTGCAACATTAATGCGTTTGTGTAGTATTCTGGTTTCAACTTCCAATGGTAGCTTAACAAAACAAAAAACAACAACAAAAAAAACACATACCTACTAATTGCTTACTGTAATCTGGGGGATGGTTCCCTAGGCTATAAGAGGTTTGGATTTCTCGGAAAATTTTAGGTCTTAAATCAGCATGATCCTTGATATCCTTGTACCTTAAAACTCGCAAACTTATTAATCATTCTTCAATCAAGATGTCTGGCCACATGGAAAACCAGAAAAAGTCTGGGGAGTTTTTTCTAACTGGAAAAGTCAGAGAAATTTGAAATACAAAGGCCAAAGTCAGGGAAATTTGAAATTTAATGCTATAATAAATAGCCTGTTAAAATATTTTCTTGCGTTGTACCTTTCGTCTCTTTATATTATGCTGCATACTGAAAATTTTGATAAACATATATATTTTAGACTAAATTTCATCCAAAAATTAATTTTATTTTGTACAAAAAAATCAACTAAAAAAAAATCTGTATAGAATAAATCCCATAATTCTCATTAAAGGATGTTGCCAAACACAACAAAATTTTGAAAAACAACAAAAAAGTGTTTTTAGCTAAATTATCTCATCTGTTAAGGTGTTCTGATCACACCAGTCTTCCTTCCCTTACATATACAGGGTTTGTACGGTCCTTAATTTTTTAGGAAACAATTTTTGGTCCTTAAAAGTCCTTATTTTTGTCAAAATTCTGCAAAAAGGCCTTAATTTCATTCTCCTATATTCCTCAATATTTCTTTAGTACTTTTGGTTAAAAAATTTTATTACTGTTATCCTCACAATATGAATCGGCATAAAGAACGAAAGTAAAATTCACACTATGTGGATTGTAATATGCTTTTCGCGAATAATGGAAATTCTCCCTAGAAATATACCTTATTTGGTGCAGAATAACCTGTGCTGTCCTAGCACCATAAAAATATAACCAACCAACCCTTAGAAACTCACTGAAGCATTTTTTAGAACAAGAAAGACCAATGCATCTCACCCCTCTTCCAAACCCTGGTTTAAAGTGCGAGATGCCTTAAGAATAGCGATATCCCTCTTCTCCAGCCACATTGATTTTGAAACTGTATGTACAGTCTCACCTCGTTTGGCACAGAATGACACTTATTGTCCTTGCGCCATGAAAATAGAACAAAAATTAACATTGGCTAACATAGGAAAATAAGTACAATGGCAACCCCCTTCCCTAAAATGCTTATGTAATACTTGAATTCTTCCATACTGTTAATGTTAAAAACTTTAAATGAGGTGTACAGGAGTTCAAAATTATTCAAATAAACTGAAATTTTAGGTGTAATAATGATTTATCATGGTTAACAACATAAAACTAAGCGACCTTGGAAAATTAGAAAAAGCTGTTTTTCGAAATGCCCTAATATTATGTACCAATAATGGATCTTGTTAATTGTACATTGTATTAAAGATTTACCACTGTTTCACCATGAACAGATTGCAAAAGGCGGAAGGATGGGGTACAGTTAACGGTATTGTGTTTTCATAGACAATAGCAAGAGTATATCAGGAATATTATAATTCTAAACAAATGTAGCGACATGTGAAAATAATGGGCATCCACAGGTGATGCAAGAACAGTGTAGTAATCACTCAAAGAAGTGGTAGCATTGCTTCAAATCATGTTCTTTCAGGGAGAGAAATTAAGAAATTTACAAATTTCTTAATTTCTCTTCATGTTCCACCTTTCTCCTTCGGTCAATTTCTTGTTCTGCATGCATTTTTTAGTCTACTTTTTCCTTGATTGTTTCAATCTAGTGCTTGTCTATAAATAGTATTGATTTCTTTCTGAGTGTGTATCCTATCCAGCAATATTTTCTTTGTTGAATTATTTCAGACATTGGTTTTTATCCACAATTATTTATATAGTTCTATATTTTTTTTTTAGCCAATGTAGGTTCAATATTGTATAGAAGCAGTTATTTATGAAGGCTTTGATTTGGCATACACGAAACAGAACTTAGTCTTATTTACGCAGAAAGCTGTATGGTGGTATTATTCCAATGGCATCAGAGATATTGATTCATTACTCGAATAAATCACATAACAATGTATAAAAAATCTCACTTCATCCCAGTGTAAAAATTGTATAAAGAGCATGAAATCATTACTGACATAAATACACAATAACTGCATAAATATGTATGAAAAACCACATTCAAGGGCCATGGCTTTATCTATCTACCTGAAAAGAAGTGCAATGCATTATCATCATATGCATGGAGACAGAGTCCTTAGAACAAACCGTGGACAAATTTGTTTTAATTAAGTGAAAAATTAAAGTTTTTTAATTTTTCACTTTTGATGCGAGGGTCATCCAGAAAGTAAGTTTCCTGCATCCCTAAAAGCTGACGCTGCAAAAGGCACGAAACGTGAAGGCACAAGCTGGGTAGATTGTGGGTGTGGCTATCATATGTGGCAGTTGTAACTTCTTGATCGCTTACATTAACGTCATTGTACTGTGTGAAGATATTGTCTCTCATTTCTTCTCCCATCGACTGCGAGGTGAGGCCCATGATAAAGTTTTTGAACACACAGAAGGTAGCGCCGATCGAAGTCCATCGTCAATTGTGTTTAGTGTATGGATCACATGTGATTGTTGACTTTTCTGCAGCGATACCATGATGAAGGCAACGAGTACCTCAACAGGATTGTTACGGGTGATGAGATGTGGGTTGCTCACTTCACCCCAGAAACCAAGTAACTGTCGATGCATTGGCATCACAGTGGATCTTTGTGCCAGACCAAATTCAAGCAGACTGTATCCGCATGGAAATTGATGTGCACGGTCTTCTGGGACAGGAAGGGCATTCTGCTCGCTTGACTTCTTGCCGAAGGGTGCTACGGTGAATTCTGAACATTACTACTGCAACACTAGAAAAGTTTCGACGTGCCATTCAGAACAAGAGGTGTGGGATGTTCAGTGCTGATGTTGTGTTGATCTATGACAGCGCTCGCCTGCATACGGTGAATTCCACAAAAAATCTGCTGCAGAAGTTTCGCTGGGAGTTGTTTGACCATCCACCCTATAGTCCCGATGTTGCTTCCAGCAATTTCCACCTGTTCTTGCATCTGAAGAAATTCCTATCTGGTCATCACTTTCTCACAGACAAAGACCTGCAGACAACTGTGCCACGCTGGCTCCATTCTCAGGCGGCAGACTTCTATGACACTGGACTACAAAAACTTATCCCACGATATGAAAAGTGTTACAATTCTGGTGGTTATTCTGTGGAGAAGTAGCTGAAATATTGCTGTATCCTTTGCAATAAATCTTTCTAGGTAATTATGTTTTTCTTTTTACGGGCTGTGGGAAACTTACTTTCTGGATGACCTTTGTATTCACCTGAAATCCTAAAAAAGAGTATGTATGGAATTATATATATCATAATAATTTCAGCTGTTGTCAATCCACTGCAGGATGAAGGCCTCCTCCGCATGTTTCCAACTAATTTGATCCTGGAATTTTTGCTGCCAGTTCGGTTCAATATATTTAATAATTTCATCGATCTATCTTGTCTTTAGCCTTTTCTTTGGGTGTGTCTAGTCCGTTCACGCAGACTGATGCTCGATACCATTACCAGACGGGTTGTTCCATTGCAGTTTAGGAGAGGGTGTCCTGCCGTAACTGTTTTTTTCTGTGCGAAAAACCAGTTTCGGCAAGACGCCCTTCCCTAAACTGCAATGGAACAACCCGTCTGGTAACGGTATCGGGCGACAACTGAGCGCGAACGCACTATAGTGTCCAGTGGAATACATTCTAGGATGCCTTTTGTCCATCTGTTGTCAGTTCTTCTAGCAATATGGCCTGTCTACTTCTACACACACACTCTCTCTCTCTCATTCATTCATTTTCAATCCACTGTAGGATGGAGGTCTCTCTGTTATCACACATGAATGTATTATGATGAAAAAAATACAGATGAAGTGGCCTTAAGCTCACCACTTTGGCCAGATGGGTTGGCAATCTGGACATACAGTTTAACAAAGATCCCGAACTTCGATCACCGCAAACAAAGTCATGCGCTAAGGTGGGACTCATTATGTCACCCTTCTACAGAGTGATAGCTACAGGCTGCTTCAAAGCGGCACTCTGGCTAGTGCCAGTATTCTTGACCGTGGAAGGTTGTGGGATATATATATATATATATATATATATATATATATACACACATACACGGTGTGGAAACTCACTAAATTGACACGTCATGGGATAAGCAATGTATGTCGAGTTACCAAGGTGGAGCGATTTTTTTTTTTTTGAAAAATAACTTGTAATGATTTATAGTTTAAATTTCTAAGGAATAAAAATGCAAGTTGATAAATATTTCTTACTTTAATATAATTTTTTTTATAGATATTTTACATTAAATTACATAGTGAATCAATATTTACTGAGATGAGTAAAGATATTTGAACTTGTTTACAATAAAGGTCGTTTTTAAATATTTTTCAGAAGTTTTAAATTTTATTCATTGAATTTAAACCGTCTGGAAACGTAACGTAAAAGGAGTTTTGTTTTAAAGGAGATTAATTTATGTTGACTTATATTAGTTGGTGTGAATTTTGTGATGTCAAGCTAATGAACTTTTTTTATTTTTTCATAGAGCAATATATTAGACTAAACAAAATCATAAAATGTCAAGTTATCCAGGATGTCGACTTATCCAAGGGTGGAGTTAGCGAGACTATACTGTGTATATATAAACTCATGTTTGTAAAAATTGCAACACCATGAAGGAATCACTTGATTGAGCTGAAACTTTCAGGAAATGCAAATTAGGGTATGCTATTCAAATGATTAGAATTTCAGAGTCATCGCCTCTGCGTGGGCTGAGCAGCGCCCTCTGAACTGCTGATGGATCCGTATAAATAGAGGGCTGTAGCGGGGCGTGTATGGCTATCTGCTAGTGGTAAACGTTACATGAGACGTCACTATGCCTCTACGACGAAAGAGGGCGACATTTCAGCAAGTTACGGAGTTTGAACGGGGACGAATGATCGGCCTTCGTGAAGGAGGGTTTTCTTATCGTGCAATAGCAGCTCGTATGGGGAGTAACAGCAGCAAAGTGATACGAGTCTAGAAGCAGTGGGTTCAAGAGAACCAGACAACTCGGAAATCCGGGAGTGGACGCCGAAAGGTGACATCAGCACGGGATGATAGACACCTGGTCCGCATGGCGGTGACGGACCGTTTTGCTTCATCTGGACAGTTGGCAGAACGTTGGTGCACTGCTACAGGTGTATCATTGTGTGCTTCATCAATTCGTCGGCGTCTACTGCACCGTGGACTGCGTGCAAGAGTTCCTTTATACAGGATCCTCCTGACGCAAAACCATCGGCGCCTGCGGCTACAATGGGCTCATGGACATAGAGACTGGCGTGCTGATTGGCAACAAGTGGTGTTTTCTGATGAATCCCGCTTTAATTTGGGGTACAGTGATGGCCGCATCTGTGTTAGACGCTATACCGGTGAACGCCACCTTCCGGAGTGCGTTATCCAACGTCATAGTGGATGAACCCCTAGCGTTATGGTCTGGGGTGCGATTGCGTATCATGGACGATCTCAGCTGCTACGAATTGTGGGTAATCTTAACAGCAACCGGTACATCAATGAAGTTCTGGAGCCCGAAGTTGTTCCCTTCCTTCAAGGCATTCCCGGAGCTGTATTTCAACAGGACAATGCCCGCCCACATATTGCCAGGAATGTTCAAGACTTCTTTTCATCACAACAGATACAGCTTCTTCCTTGGCCTGCCTATTCGCCGGATATGTCGCCGATTGAACATGTGTGGGATTTCGTTGGTCGGCGTCTCGCTCGTGATCCTCGTCCCATAGCTACTACAGATGAACTTTGGGGTCGCATACAAGCAATCTGGAATGCTCTTCCTCAGGCACACATTCAACATCTGTTTGATTCCATGCCACGTCGTATAGCATCACTTATTGCAGCGCGTGGTGGCTTCACCAAATACTGATTTTCGACATGTAATATTGTTTTTTTGCTTTGTAATTTTAATCGTTTATTTGTATCAACACAGGTCGTTTGTACATTAAATTTCATTCAATTCGGACGAGTCCTTCATGGTGTTGCAATTTTTACAAACATGAGTTTATATGTGTGTAATTCAGAACTAATTTTAGTAATATTCGAGAAAAGTGATTGGGAGATGATGAAAGATCAATATCAGATCAATAATGAAGTACTGTACTACACCTTCTGTCTGAAAAGAAACCAAACTATATATATAAAATACACTCTGATTATAATTGTTCCAATTGTTTATTTCCATCGATATATTCTCCTTTAGCTTTGATACATCATTTTACATGATTAAGTTGAGAAAAGCATTTTTTATGTCACTTTTTGGAATACTGTTCTAGGTCGCGGTCATTGTCATTTGAATGTCATCGATTATACTATGTCACTTCTCTTTTATTGGCAAATGTAGTCGGGAGAAGAAAAAACAGTTGCAGGATGTTAGATCAGGTGAATAAGGTGAGTGGTCTAACACAGTGGTTAGGGAGTCCGCGAGATACTCTCAGTGTTCCACAAAGATTAGGAAAAACACTAAGAAAAGAGCAGTTTTTCTTTAATGCGAAGAATAAATTATGATGGGACGAAATATATCTACATTAAATGGTGAAAATTAGCGATGAAATACTAGAAATAAATATGTATGATGCAAATTCTGGGTTTTAAACTTTGAGTTAATTCTTGGGGGTCCGCAAGGGCGAGTGATCTCTGAAGAGGGTCCGTGGTCTAAGAAAGTTTAAGAACCGCTGATCTAACATATAACCTACATGGTCTAACATTTTACCTATGCTTATAACATTTTCTGATTATAGATAAATATAAACTTGATTTTTACTCAAAAATTGTTTCACAACTGTCGATCGATGAGATGGCATATTGTTATGTAACGGTGACCAGCTGCCTGCTTCATGATATTCATGGCATGTGCGATGAATTCTTGCTATTAATCGCTTCAGAACTTAATTATAAAAGTCATCAATGACAGATTGACTGTGCTGAACGAATTCTTTGTGGACAATGCCCTTGGAATTGTAGAAACAACTCAGCGTCGTCTTTGCTTTTGACTTTTCCAATTAATATTTCTTTGCATGTTCCTATTCTGGTTCTCTCTATTGAGCACTTTGCACTTTGTTTTAGGCTTATATTCACAGTACCACGTTTTATACCAGTAACAGTCATATCAAGAAATTTGGAGTTATTACGAGAGATTTTTTAATAAGGTCCTTGCAATGCTCAATTCAGGGCAAATTTTGGTCATAGTTTAACTTGTAAGGAACAAACCGTGAATTTTATTTACGAAGGCTCAGACACTTCAAAATATTATGCACAGTTGATCTTGTAATTCCCATTCATTTTTAATTTCTTTCATAGAGGATTTCGGGTTTTCTTTGATAAAATCACTCACTTTTTTAACGTTATCTTCCCTCAGTCCCGTTTTTGGGCGGTTTGGCTTTACATCATCCTCGAGCATTTGATGACCATTTTGAAACCATTTAAACCACTCATAAACTTGAGTGTAGGATAAACATTCACTGCCGTAGGCTTTTCAGAGCATTTCACATGTATCGGCAAAACTTCTATCAAGTTTAGCACAGAAGTCAATTGCAGATCTTTATTTGAAGCTAATTTTTCGACTGGATGCCAAAAACCGCTTTTACTTTCGATACTTTAACTCGACTTCTAATGAAAGAAATAGTCTAAATATCGTGCACAATATTCGCAAGACTTGTCACTTTAGATTACAAAAACTATAGAACAGATATCATCATTAGTTTATTTGTCCAAAAAAGTTCATTTTTTTATTTTTGACAGAGGGTGTGAAAGAAGGAAAAAACGTTAAATTAATTTTCCAATGCTGAACTAGTGAAACTTGAATTTTGTGAAATTTTATGCATATTTCAATTAGTTTTATGATATACCTTTTCATATATTCTTAATTTGTATCTATAATAATTTAATGTGCAAATTTTTAACTTGTCCTTATGCTGTAAAACGTTCGGTCCTTAATGAAATGTAAGCAATTTTCAATGATGAACAATGTCTGACAAAAAAAATATGTAAGTTCTCTCTCTTTCAAAATATATGTATTACAATCATTCTTTTCAATTATAAAAAAATATATATTCTCATTGTCGAAAATATACCGTCTGATTGTCATTTATCTGTTTAATATCTATTTTTTAGTTTATTATATCTAAAATAATCATATACATGTTCTTTAAATCAGAATGTTTTTTTTACATTTCATTTGAAATGCATTATATCATTAAAGTCCATTATTTAGTCATTACAAATTCACTTTTGCACTCTGTTAGTGGATCATAATTTTTCATCATTACATTTTATCATTACTGGAAATTGACACTTTATTTTCTGTCTTGTGATGAAAATTAAAGTATCTACTGATTGTTCAATTCTTTACTTTTAGTTCAAATAACTTTTAATAATGATATAATATTTGGAAAATGTTTTTATTACATTATGTTCTTAGTGTTTTATTTAAACCAAATGAATAGAAAATTTAATAGTTCATGGTAATTTAACTTTGAAATTTTATATGAAAAGATGATAAAAAGAAACTCATGCTTGGAATTTGATTGGGCTAGGTGTGAAAAATTACGAGGTTCAGGTTTCTAAGCATAACTATTTTGTAAAGAGTTCTAAGCTGAGTTCCAAGCATTTATAGTATCCTCCAAGAATGCATGAAGCAACTGAATCATGTTCAAATATGCCCGTTTCATAATAACTGTTATAGAATCTCCTGGTGAATCGTTATGTTGTTTTATGTCAGTGTTGTGCACAAACTTTTGCATTACACAATTATTTTTATGGTTGTTTGTGTTATGAATCCCATTTCTGTGTATTAGTGTAAGCTTAATTTGTGGTAAATCGGAACCTTTTTTTTTTTCTTTTTCATTTTCCATTACCAGATAAATCTTGAATTTACTGACCCTAAAGGTAAGTAGAAAATTAGAGGTATCCTTCAATAATCAAATAAAGAGGCCATTGAGATATTTTAAGTGGGGAAGGAGGTGTCTGTTTAATGGAAAATTTTCAGAATTTAAAAGGTAGTGGGGGGTGTGTCACTTTCCTGGGTAGAGTAAATCGACGAAAATGGTAAAGAGGTTGCAATGAAAAAAATTCTGCTGCCTTTTAAAAATTTGGCATCCTGGTCACTTGCCCAACTTGCACATTTATAAATTCAGACATGCCTTCTTGTTCTACTGTATGAAAAGTAGGGTTATCTCCTTACGCTTGAAGTAAAACACTTGTCGGTTGTGTATTTGTTGCAGTTCCTGTCTCATTCATTTTGAATTGAGTGATCAATTGAAACGAGAGAGTGCAGGGAAACAAAGGCAGAACTCTGGAACAGGAGATAATGGTATTTACTGGACACATTTCGTTGAATTCTTTTAAAGAACTGATTTTTCTCCAGAATTTCTGATCTTTTTGACTTCGTGGTTCCATGACTTCACAAATGATTTGAAATCATAGAGAAACAGGGCAGTTTTCTAACTTTTTAATATGTTTTTGGCCAAAATCCTGGTCGTCCTTATACTTTTTGCCAGGTCATATTAACTACAATTTATGTAAACAACAATATGTTTATCTTTTTTGTTATTCAGCATTAAAATTATGCACTTTGCTTTCTTGTTGTACATGCTACTTTATTTGCTAATTTGCATATAATTCATTAGATGTATCTTGTGATTTTTCATGTCCTTAAACTTTTTCCAGCACTGTAACACACTATACAACAGTATACAATATATAGTACAATAGCTTACTTAAACTGTATTTTATTCCTATGCAGTTATTCTCCATACAATGACTGAAAATTTTTTAGAAGGTTTTAATTCAGAAGAAGAAATGACTAAGCATTACGAACCATTATTGCCAGAGGTAAAAATCAGTTTTATGCATAAATCATTTTAAAATGTGATTACATTTTCTTTTATTCAATATATAGTCATTATGCAATATATATATATATTAGGGTGGTCCTTATTAACATTGTAATTTTTTTTTATTTTAATTTTTCATAGTCTTACCTTCTAATGTTGTTGTGTTCAATGAAAAAACATGACATGCAAAATTTGGGGAAAATTGGGCAACTTTATGACGTGTCACATGGAGTCCAAACTCTGACAGTATGCTGTATTGGCAGTTAACATAGGGATATTGTGTGCCATTAGGTTACATGGTCACAGACATACAAATAATAAAATAATACAAATACGTTTTTCTTCTATATATTAACAATAATAATAAAAAACTAAAAATATGCTCATTTTTATAATTTCTGTGTTATTTTAAACAAAAAATTGCTCTGAATCCAGGCTGACACGGAAAACTTTACTACTTTGTAACATACGTAATTTATGGTGATCTGCTTCTTGTCAGTATGGGAACTGTCAGAAATGCGCTCTTTATAGATTAGGTGGATAGCAGGGATTTTCTTCAAGTGCAAGAATTCTTTTCTTTCAACTTATACATACACCGTAAGCACTATTTGCATAAAAATAGGGCAGTTTTTTGCTTCTAAGTTACGAAACTTAGTTTGTATTGCAGTGTCGTAACAAAATAACATGGCTTTACCTTCACTCTCTTCACCTGTAATTCATAAAGACACCAAAGTCTGGCTCATAAAACAACCAATTAATATTATTCCCGATAAGCATCTTCCGTCGATAGGAAATGTTCTGCATCGTTTGTTTTTCCTTATAAGAACGGAGAAGAAAACTTTTAAGGATGCTTTAAGCATCATAATGCAAAAGCTGCTTTCGATTTATGGAAAAAAGCCTGAATACCTATCACTGCTGACTATGACATCATTCCGAAGATGCAAAAGAAATACAATTAGTGGTGTACTCTTTAGAAGGGAAGTTCGCAGCGATCTGAAACACAGACAGCTAAGGAAAAGCAATTCACCGAGGAATTGCCTAATCTCTTCGATATGGCCAATGCCCTAGTTATGATTACTTTTTCTGAAGACAGAGAGTTCCTATTGGTCCAAAGAGAGAAGGGACGGAAGGAATACATGTATGGAGTAAATAAAAAGTTATTAAAATGGGAAGCCTGAAAGAGACAAAGAGAAGACAACCTTGAACAACTGAAACAAAAAGACAAGAACGAAAGAGCAAAGTCATCTGTAAAAGTTAAACTGTCCTCATCAAGTAGCAGCGGCACTAGAGAGGAAGAACTCAAAAGAACCACAACTGGTTTTGCAAAAAAAAGAACAAGCTAGGAAGAACACTGTTTCGCTAGTGGTTGCTTCAGCACTTGATCGCACTAAGGTGAGCAACCGAAATGCAGTCTTCGTGCTCCCAGCAGTTGCTCACACTCTGGGACATAATGTAGAAGAACTTTGGATCAACCTCATCACTATACACAGATTAAGACTCAACGCAAAGCATCACAGACTTGCTGAAAGAAACTTTTGATCCCCAAATACCCCTCACCGTTCATTGGGACGGAAAAATTCTTTCGGAGCTCACAGGCATAGGTAAAGTGAGCCGACTTTCAATCCTTGTTTCTGGGGCAGGTGTGTCAAAACTTCTTGGCATTCCAAAACTTCTTTCCGGAACTGGCAAGGTAACTGCCAAAGCTGTGGTGGATTGTTCAGAACAGTGGTTCTTTAACTTTCCTAGACCGCGGACCACCCCTTCAGAGATCACTCACCCTCGCAGACCCCGAGAATTAATTCAAGTTTAAAGCCCGGAATATGCATCATACATATATTTCTAGCGTTTTATCACTGATTTTCACTATTTAAGGAAGGAATTTTTCGTTCCCTCGTAATTTATTTTTAGCATTAAAGAGTAAATGCTCGTGTCTTAGTACTTTTCCGAACTTTTGTGGAACATTGGTAGGGTCTCTCGCGGAAGTGTTGAAGAACTGCTGGTCTAGAAGAATGAGAGATCCAGAACATCATCCAAGCAATGTCATTCAACATAACGAGTGTTAACATGGGTCAATGGGCAGGGACTTGCACACTTATTGAACTGAATGTTGCATGAAACCTCCTGAATCTTCTGTGTCACTACCACATCACGGAGATAGTTGCAGTAAATGTCTTTTCTGCATGCAAAATCCACTCTTCTGGTCCTGACATCTTGCTTTTTAAGTGTTTTCAACAGCAGTGGCAATTCATCAACCAAAACACTTTTGAAGTCATTAAAGAAGAGGTCACCAAACAGCAAAACATCAACTCTGTAAGCAGCAGTTATCTGACATCAAACAACGCGATGACTACCGGTAACTACTGGAACTGATTACAATACAATGTAAACTTTATTTAGTATATTACAGTTAGTATAGTACAATTTACTTTTGTGCTAATCCTTCCCGAGGAGTCTGTTTCGTGCAGCCCGGAGCCCTCCACCAGGCTATATGGATAGCCTGCATCATCTATGCAATAAAAATATGCCTTTTTCATTCTCAGTTTAAAATGAAAAAACGTGATCATGCCGGTATGAAAAGATCCGCAGCTTTTGCTGTCAGTATGTACATCAGATCATAGTTTGTTAGCCCCACTTGAAGCTGCTGCCATAGCCAACGACCTTGCTTTCTTGAAACATCTGGTATCTTATAATGATAAAGTCATCTCAAGGGCTGCAATTATAGCCTTTTCTGGGCATCTGTGATATCCAAATGAATGTTGGTGTCACTTCCTTTCTTTGACTCTGGCATATCTATGCCAGTGAAGGAGGATATGATTAATGCTTAAATAATAATCTTTCATGATTAATGCCTTAAATAAGGATGGGATGGATAACCCTGCTAAGAAGATCGATTGGGATGTGATCCAATCTATTCATGAAAAGACTATGGCAGACTTTGTGACCATCATGTTCCGTCGCTTTTTTCGAATGCTGAATATAGACACCGATTTTGTGTCTGTTAACCCCAACTAGTGGGATGAATCACCCGATTATCAGTTAGTAATGATTGTTGTTAAAATTTCCTTAATGTAGTAAATGATTCTGCCGAACACAGTGTGGCACAAATGCAAGACTACAATAGCATTTCCATAAAGAACGAAGACCAGAAGCAATACCTTATTCAAATTGTGGAAGAACTCAGAAAGAAATTTCCAAATGGCACTAAAAAAAACTGAGTGGAAGTAAATAGCAAACTGAATAATTGAATGGTGTTCATTTCTTTGTGGACAAATGGACAACAGACATTCCTTTTTTGCTTTTATAATGTATAATATAAGAATTTAACAGGCAGATTCTTATAGAACATCTCGTGTTTCGATGCTATGGTAAAGTAATAGAAGTAACTAAAGTTCTAGCTTCGTGTGACACCTCTTAAAATTGCCTGATCAGGCTAATATTCAAGGTAATTTACTTTTTCAACCCACTTAACAATATTAACGGGTATTAACACATTGGCATATGCTGGGGGGTGTTGATGGGGGTTGTAACCCCCCATTGCAATGAAATTTTGTATATTTAACATAGGAATATGCGAGTTGTAGCTCTGTAACCCCCCATTGAGCCTATAACCCCCTTACGAACTTTCTGTGTACGCCTATGTATTAATATTCTTTAGCTTTTTAAGGACCACCCTGATATATATATACAGGGTGCTCTCTAAAATCCGGTGTTTCACAAATAACTTTTAAATGAAGGCTCGTAGAGTTATAAAAGTTGGGTGTGGGCATAGTAAAGTGCCCATGGCCGGTGAAATGAGATCGACTTTAGTGCCCTCTGTGGCGAAATTAGGAAGTTATTACACCTAATTCTGGAACTAGAGGAGATACAGAAAAATTTTCAATTACGAAGTTGTTAAGCACCAACAAATTAGTAAGAAACACTTTTTGTTTCGCCACCTTAATAGGGCAAAAATCGTAATTTAAGAGGTTTTAAAGGTATCCGTCCAGTAACACCATTGTTGGTCAATTTTGGTCCGATTTAACGTCAATCATTAACTTCAATTTTCAAAATTCACGTGAACTTCAACCATTCATTCTTGTAATTTAATAAAAGTTCATTCATTGTGAAATGCAGATTCATGTTACGTACAGTATGGTGGAAAAAATCGACGTTATTAATTCCGTTGTAGAAATATTTTTTGTGTTATCATGATTATTTGGTATCATACGGTAGCAACGACAACTTCTTTCTGCCATAGGCGTACCAGTGGCGTAGTTGGTTAAGGCATTAGCCTGGAAACTAATTGGGTTGTCGTCGCAACCGCATCATACCAAATGACCATGATAACACAAAATGATAACATTTTTACAAGAGCATTAATAACAAATTTTTCACCATACTGTATGTAGTACGTAACATGAATCTGTATTTACATAATGAAGTTTTACGGAATTACATGAATGAATGATTGAAGTTAACATGAATTTTGAAAATTGAAGTTAATGATTGACGTTAAATCGGAATTTTGACCAACAATGGCGTTGCTGGACGGATACCTTTAAAACCTCTTAAATCACGAATTTTGACCTATTAAGGTGGTGAAAAAAACACGTTTCTTACAAATTAGTTAGTGCTTAACAACTTTGTAATTGAAAATTTTCCTGTATCCCTTCTAGTTCCAGAATTAGGTGCAATAACTTCCTAATTTCACTGCAGAGGGCGCTGCCATCGATCCCATTTCATCGGCCATGGACACTTTACTATACGCACACCTAACTTTTACAGTTCTACGAGCCTTCGCTGAAAAGTTATTTACGAAACACCAGACTTTAGAGCACGTCCTGTATATATATATATATATATATATATATACTATTAGAAATACTCAACCTTGACCCAAACACCTACATTGAAATACAAAAAGCCACAATCCTAAACACGTGTCACATTGTCAGGAAGTTTCTAGACATGGCACATTAAGAAGTGATGTAAAAAGAGGCTTGGGAACATGGCGCTCTGCCCGTCCCAAAGCCTGTTTCCGCCAAGAATGGGCGAGGAAAACTTTTTATATATATATATATATATATAATGCAGTAGGTCTACAAGGCTCTTTCACGGTCCCTGTGGAGTTCTAAAATGGTGCGGGCCTTAGGTCAGAACCTACTTGGCCTATATGCAGTAATGTAGAGTTTTCAAAATTATTGGAGGAAGCAAGCATTAGTATATGCACTTGTACATTACAATATGTGTAAAATTGCAATTTATTTCAAATTACTGAGGGAGAGAGGAAGGCTCGGTCCCTACAAGCCCATATAACTCTGTGCCTACATTTATACTTAAGTCAAGCACTGCTTCTGAAAAAATCAGTAATTTTCATTTTGATATTTCGTAATGAAATTTTACCATCAGGTTGAAAATGTTCCTCAGTTACTAGTTAGCGCTTAGTTTTAAGTAATGCCTAAACATACATGGACCTCCCCTCCCTCTTCCTGAATATGCATTCGACTTCTCCTTTTATTTAAGCATAACAGTGTGATTCCAGCGTTGTCCCAAACCTACATGGTTCCTGTGTATGATTGTTAAGTCGCGTTGTTATATCCGATACGTATTTCCCTACTTAGAATCTACGTAGACTACAAAATCCATTGTTATAGCAGATTTTGTCATTTATATATGCTTTACAACATATATTTAGTATGGAGTGGAATAAACCAAGCTTCTTGTAAAAATTCTGTGTTATATGGGGTTGATCGTTATAAATGATTTCTACTCTATATATATATCACTGGCAGATCTAAGGGGTGAGTGATGGGATGATCCCTTACCCTTGAGCGGGATTATATCATGGAAAGTGAAATGAAAAGTACGGACACTTTGGACTAAAAATAAAATTGGAAATAAATCAGCCCCCCACTTTGAAAGATTTCTGGATCCACCTATATATATTAGTGTTTCATCTAAAGCGAAATAGAAGGGCGCAATGCCCTGCTGAACCTATTAAGCACCCTGCCCTTCAATTTTTCCGCCCTTGTGCCCATATGTCCCATCTAGCCCTCAGAAAATAACGCACCATCCGTCCCCGATGATAATTCAAATTCCCACGTTTGAATCCAAAACGCGTGACGAAATTTGTTGATTTATAAAAATTTTGTACTCCAGCATTTCATTTTCGTAATAACACTGATGGTTTTGGCAAAATGAAATTGCTGACGAATATTTGTAAACAAAGCACTGTTGCCAGGTTTGCAGACTTTCAACCACGGACTACTGCGATAAACGTTAGCGGTTCCACGTATTTTTGAGATCAAATTTTTGTTAAAATCAATTTGTTTGTCTTTAAGCACTAAATTAAGCATGTTTTACATCCCTATTTTATGAAGCTTACTTGTCATATAGTATAGGATAATGTTTAACTAAATTATAGTTATATTAATTTAATTATTATTTTGTATGAAGTTGGGATTTTTTAATCTTGCCATCTGGCAACATTGCCGTTAGATTGCAATCATGTACACTTCCCCCTCGCTTTTTGCATATATATTTATTGAAAAGTAGGAAATTGACTGTATAATTTTCCTTATTATAGGTATTTAATGTTATTGAAGATTGTGTTCGACACCTGAATGTAATGAAGAAGTTTATCTCAAACCTTAGACAAAATAAAAACCATGGTTTGGAGTTTTATATGAATAATTTGGAAGAAAACTGGAAGGTATTTATTCCCCTGCTTCTAGTACCCTGATACCTGAACATTCCTTATAGTCTAGTGTTATCTGTCATTGCCTGATTAATAAGTTTTGTTATTTTTAGGTTGTTTCGCTACTACTCACAAGTGTTACTAAAATTTGTTCTGCCTGTGGACATTCATTACTGTTTATTTCCTGGGGACTTCATTGTGTAGGAAAATTTCATGAGTTGAATGAGGTAATGTGCTTTTTTCTTACTTTAAAGTTTAATGGTTTAATTCAAAACAGATTTGAATATTCATTTTTATCAAGTTGGAAAATTTTGATTCATAATATTTGAATATAAAGTTCAATTTTGTTTACTATTTTGATTATACACATACTGACCTCCAATTGTGAAAATACAAAGCCCTTAGGAAAAATGAGTTACCTTGAGGTATTGTATGAACAGCATCTTTAGCTGTCGTATGAGTAATTCAGATTTGATTCCTGAAGTTCAACTTCTCCAGTGCTTCCAGGTTTCTTTCTAACAGGGTTTGATTACCTACTCGAAAGGGGTTTGAATTCTTAGAAAAACTGTAGTTCTGGGCAGGGTGTCAACGATTTTAATTATGTGATTTCAATCAGTGATTAAAATCATGATTTCAATCATGTGATTTTTACAATAAATCATGATTGAAATCAAAATTTGACTTCTTTAAAATGAATGCTTTAAATTTAATTATATTCATTTATTTTTTAAAATAAGTTGAAACTAGTTTTTGAAATCTCATTTAATGAAAAACAATAATTTAAATTGGTTTTTCAATGCTTAGGAAAAAATAATTTAAAATAAAAATGACTTTCTTTTTATCATTTTCTAAAATATAGTATAGGCAAAAACAACTTTTCTGATGATTTAACTGAGGTTGTTTACTGTTCATGATCAACTATTTCTAAAAGGCACAAAGTAAAAGTGGGTTGGAATCTCTATGTGTGATTGCTTATATATATATATGAGATCGAACAAGAAACACTTGAGTGTATATATATATGATGATATGGGTATATATATATATGAGATCGAAAAAGAAACACTTGGGTGAGAGAGCAAACTAGAGTAGAGGACATCATTGTTAAAGTAAAAGGACTGAAATGGCGATGGGCTGGGCATATTGCAAGAAGAACTGATCAACGATGGACAACAGAAATTCTGAACTGGATTCCAAGAGACCACCGAAGACCTAGAAAACGTCCTCAAACTAGATGGGTGGATGAAATAAGAAAACAGGTTGGGGTGACGTGGAAGCGAATTGCTCAGGATAGACTTGTGTGGAAAGCATTTGGAGAGACCTTCATCCAGCAGTGGATAGATAATGGTTGAATATGATGATGATATATATGAAAAGATCTTCATCATCCCGTTAGTCATCTCAGCAACAGGGATAGTACCAAAAACGCTTGCGACGAATTTGGAGATACTCAACATTGACCCAAACACCTACATTGAAATACAAAAAGCCACAATCCTAAACACGTGTCACATTGTCAGGAAGTTTCTAGACATGGCACATTAAGAAGTGATGTAAAAAGAGGCTTGGGAACATATATATATAAAGTTTTCTTGCCTATTCTTGGTGGAAACAGGCTTTGGGACAGGCATGAGAGCCATGCCTTTTGAATTTTGCACTTATCGAGGCCGAATTCCATTCCTATGTCCTTGGAGAATGTCTCTGTTATACTGATGAGTTGTCGGAGTTGGGTGATTGTTGGCGCGTATAGCTTGATGTCATCTACGTACATGAGGTGGGAGACTTTATGTAGGTTTCTCTTGTCTTTCTTCAGCATGTATCCGTATTTACTTGTGTTCAGCATCCTTGACAAGGGGTTTAACGCCAAGCAGAACCACTGGGGGCTTAGTGCGTCTCCTTGAAAGATTCCGCGGCGGATGGGGATCTCGGCCGTTTCTATTTTACTGTCTGGCGTGTTTAGCTGTAACCGGGTTCTCCATTGTTTCATGCTGCTCTGTAGGAATCGGATGATTGAGGGATGCACTTTGTATATGCTGAGTATTTCAAGGAGCCACGAGTGCGGAACAGAGTCGAAAGCCTTCTTGTAGTCTATGTATGCGGTGTTGAGTTTTCGCTTTTGTTTTCTTGCTTGTTCCAGGATAACTGAGTCGATGGTAAGCTGCTCTTTACATCCCAGAGTCCCTTTCTGGCATCCCTTTTGTTCTTCCGTCATTAAGTTGTTGCTTTCGCTGTGCCGGCTTATTTTTTCAGAGATGCACCCCGTGAGTATCTTGTACAGGGTGTTAAGGCACGTAATGGGTCGGTATTTCGCTGGGTTACTGGTATCCTGGTCCTTCGGTAGGAGGTAAGTTATTCCCTTGCAGAGGAATTCAGGCATTTTGCTGGGGTCTTCAATTATCGCCGTAAGTTCCTTGGCTAATGGGCCATGGGCGCTGGTAAATTTCTTGTACCAGAAGTTGTGTATGCCGTCAATACCGGGTGCTTTCCAGTTGTGCGTACGTTGGATTACCTGCTGGAGTTCCTCTATCGTGATGCCCGTGTACTCCATCTCCTCTATTCCTCTCGTAGCCTCCATTTCTTGCTGAATCCAGGGGGCGCTTTTGTGCTGTACTTCATTGGACCATAGTGTCTTCCAGAAGGTCTCTATTTCTGCTGGCTTTGGGGCTTCGTACTTGTCTTTGTTCGCTGGGGTCTCTCGAAGCTTCCTGTAGAAGGCCTTCTGGTTTGCTTGGAATTGCATGTTCTGTTGTTTTTTGTTGGTATAGTCTTTGTATCTTCGGAGTCTTCTGGCGTATACACCCAGTTTTTGTTTGAGGGTATCCAGATATTCGCTGATGTGTTTATTGGGCTCTTCGTGTCTTGTATGAATCCTATTTCTCTTAAGGGCCATCTTCACTTTCCTCACTAATTTCTTACCCCTATTTCCCTGCATGTACTGGGTTATTCGCCCTATGCTGCTGCGGAGCTCTTCTATTCTTTTTTGCAGTCTCACTTGCCATGGTGGTTGGGCTTTGTTTCCTCTGTTACTTCGGCCTTCGTTCCTTACTTCGTACCCATTGGCGCGTGATGCCGCTACTGCTGCACAGTATATGGCGGTGTGTATTTCCTGTAGGGAGTTGTGGTTCTGTAGGTGTAGTGGTAGAGTATGTTCATTGAGGATCTTGGTTGCTTTGCAGAGTTTCCAAGATGCCGGTTGGCGTGGTATTCTTGGCCTTGTTGCGGCATCCGAGCCTTCATATTCCGCCAGGGCACATTGGAAACCTTCTTCCATTTTCTCCACGTCCCTCCTCTCTTCTTCTTCTATGCTTGGTTAGGGGTGGTTCTCTTACGCTAGTTGGTACTTCTGGGTTGGCCTCAGTAGTTGGTATATATATTGAAAAGTGCCCAATTTTCAATCAGATAGTTGAAAAAATAGATATATAATAGATGTAAAAATAGACTGGAAAGTCATGAACTTTGGTATAAAAAAGAATCTTGAAAACCTTTGGTTGCTTTAGATAAAGTTAAAAACAATAGTTGAAATATTTCTGACGTGGTAGAAGTTTGGAAAGATCTAGAGAACAGTATAAAAGACCTTGCTTTTGACACTTCTTTGTACATTAAGACATTTAAAATATGCTATGAGCAAGCTTCGTCTCGAGCTCACTATTTGGAATATTTATTATCACCAAATTTTAAAGCAGAATACATGTCAAGGAGTGAAAATGAGCAAGCACTATATTTCATAACAAAGAAATACAAAGCTACCTCATTATTAAGCATCATTCTTACATTTATTGTCTATGCACCACCTCCCAATGGTGTTTCATTTGAAGAAGAGACAGTGAAATCAATTTCCACTCTTCAGTGGCGAAAATCACTGGCCTTCATGAAGGAATATGTTGGCCAAAAGGAATTCAGTGTTATTGAGGAACCATGCACAGTTAATGGAATCTCTTCTGGAGTTGAAAGGATATTTTTTCACATTTGGGCTTGTGCATAGCAAGTTGCAAAATCAATTAAAAATTGAGAAGGCAGCAAAATTGGCACTTTTATTTAAATCCTTAAATGTTGGTTTTTAATAATATCATAATTGAAATCTTTAATGTATAGTATAGTTTTTATAAATAAGAAATCAAGATATTGAATGTTTGTTTTTTATGCTATTGAATACATCATTTCGATCAGCGGTTCTCAACCTGTACTTTTTGAAACTTTTCCAAGTGCTTCCGTATGCTCCAGTGCTAAAAAATTACAAAATTCACTGGATTGCCTGCTAAAAATGTTGAAAACGGATTTATAAAACATTCCTGATGATCGCTGAATAGAAAATTTTCCAGCTAAAGGTAAAATTTGATAGACTGGCAAAAATGGTTTTAGATAGCATATCTGTATAAGTAACACATTGTGAATTTAAAATATCTGCTTTGAATTTGTTTTCAAATTTTTTTCTCTATTTCGTTTTTTGTTAGTTTTTCGTTTATGTTTATGTAGTTATGCAAGATCCCCATTTCTCTGAAATTTGTGAAAAATATAACGTTTCGAATAAAATAAAACTTGACGTTTTACGCGCCCAAATGCTTCAAAAATACCTTCCATCGTTAATACTGCTGTAATTGGGTTTAGTACCTATGTTGGTGAAAATATCGTCGCTCTTGTGAGAAAAAGAGATTAAAAAGGAAAAAAGAAAGGCATATAATAAAGCACTTGCATAATTTATGTTTTCAGAAAACGATATTTAAAGTTGGTTTTTGATGACTTTAATTGGGAAAAACATGTATAGATTCAAATTTCAGCAATTTAAAATTAAAATACATTCATACTTTTATTATTATACAATAAAATGTGGACCAACAACTTGAAAAATATGGTTAAGTAAAAGCAGCCAAAAATGCACATACATGCCTTATGTATAAGGGCGACGATAGTTCTCTGCTAATGATTTTTCTCTTGAAAAGTGCTCCATGACGCAAGAAAGTTGAGAACCGCTGATTTAGATAGTCACTTAAAGTTTAATAAGAGTAAATTGAGTGTTAAAATCTTACATAAACAGAGTGGTAACAGAACCGGGAAATCAGGGAATTCTCAGGGAATTTTTCAATTCTGGAAATGTCAGAGAATTCTCAGGGAAGTTTTCAAAATTTCATGGAAATCAGGGAAAAAGAAAATTTTCGATCGCTAAAATGGCAGCAAATGTTAGAAATGGGCAAATTGGTTCATCAATACGATCTGCCCATCTATATGAACTGCTCTTTCAAGCAGCTCATCCGTTCTTTAATTATAGTTCTTCTACACATCAGGGGCTTAGCCCCCGAGATATGCTAAGTTTCATTTTTTCTGAAAATCAATTATTGCAGAATTGAAGAATCGAAAAGATTGCAATATCAAAAATTGCCTTAATTTTGTTTTAAATGTTTTGTACAAAACAATCTAAATCATTTTTGACGTTAAAATTGTATTCAAAATAGATTTTCACTACATATGTTTTTACATGTTCTTTTTACAAGTCTGTCTTAACTTGGGATATAGTAAGGAGAAATGGATAACAGTTCAGCGCCCCTTGTAGTCAATGTTTCTTTCAGGCAAATGTCCCACCTCCGTAATTGATCATTTTCATCCCCCCCTCCCCGGAGACATTTTATATAATATACAGTGTGTCCCACAATGGCCATACTACCTTTAATAACTGAAGTTTTGTTCAACACAAAAAGTTTGTTTATATCTCATTTTATCATTGTATTTTATTTCATTTCATTTTATTATCTTATTTAAATGCCCTATCTTTCTATATTATGAAAAACCTCATTGAAATATGGACAATGTGTTAAAAATATATAACATACTTTTTTTTCTCTTATTTCAAATCCTCACTTCAACGTATTGCCACTGGCTCAGTGGCAATACTTTGAGATGAGGGCTGCATCAGTTACCTTTTTTTTTGTCTTTTTTTTATTATTGTGTAGGTTTTTTCACATATGATAGCATTTGTACATTTAATATTTTTCATTATCTTGCTGACAACACGGACGTGAAAATATCAGGGAAATTTTTAGCAAATTATCAGGGAAATAGCAGGGAACTCTTTTTCCCGCATTTTGTTACCACCCTGATAAATGAAGTTGAAGGGAAAATTTCATTTATTTTGAGATATACAATCTTTTTTTTTTAAAAAAATTGATTTTAATAAAAAAAAAAAAAAAAAAAACATTTTTTACACCCTGGTTCTGGGCATTGCAGGCTTTTTAGCTGCCTTTATACCACAAAATGGAAAAACACTTACCATTGTCAATATATATGTAGATATACATTGCCTTTTAAGTTAGTCATATGTATTGATCATATGATGCTGAGGTGTTTATGAAATACACAGGATGTACAGATTATTCAGTGAAAATAATGTATGTACGTAGATGAATCAAAACATATGTTACACCTAGTGCCATCTGGAATGATACTGCTGTCAAACCGTAAGGTGTACATAGGAGGTAGTTCACAATGTCACATCAACTAGATTCATGTAAGGTATTATTGCTTTCTACAGGGTTAACACAATTGCCAAATAGTCAACACAGAAAGCCACCGGGGCAGGTTTTTTGTAATTTTTGTGGGAAATTATATGATAACAATTTCTGCCACCTATGCTTAAGTTCAAACTAGAGCTTTATGTATAGGAGAAAAAGAGGCATTGCTCTAACCCATAGTTAAACCGGGGACCCAATGTATGACCCATTGTGCCTCTACCTGCTCAGCAGAGATACAACAGGTCATACGTTGGATCCCCAGGTTGGCTTCAGGTCAGGGCGATGTTTTTTTCCTATATATATAAAGCTCTAGTTTGAGCTTAAGCATAGGTGGCGGAAATTGTTATCAGCTAAATTCATACTCCAAATTGAAAGTCTATGGAACCATTAAATTTTTGTGAGCTAAACACTTCAATTGTACTGACATGCATTATGAAATCTGTACTGATGACGTCACTGTACGTTATTAATGGACTCGTTGAAGTTAAAGTGACGAATGTCTCTAATAATTTTGTCACTGAGTGTATATTACACATACATTTTTTTATTTTGCAGGGCACTAAAGATCCAGAACTTCTTGGAAAGGTTTTTTTTTTTTTTAATTATATACTTTTGGGTTTAAAATGTGGTATCTTGTGGTACTGATTGCCAAATCCAGCCATAGCATACACTGGTATGTAAAAATTAAGGGTGAGACAGTTTTTTGCATGTAATGTTGCACCCCAGTGTTTAAATGGGTGCAAAGCATACCATAGCATCTTCGAAATGTAAGATTAAGTAAACGGTGAACGATATTGACCAAAAAAGGAATCCAAAGGATACAAAAGACTTTTATTCAAAAGTGGGCTTTCAGCACAGGAGAACACAAACGTCCATGTTACAAGCAGCAGGCAAGAAAAACAGTTTTCAGTAGGGGATATGATAACCCCTGACTGCGATGCAGGATGTACACCATCTGTTCATGCTCAGTAAGAGGTTGTTGACAAGCTCTTGAGGCATCATAGCCTATTCCTCTTGTAGTGCAAATTGCAGCTGTGGAATTGTTTATGGCGGATCACAACATGCTGCCAGGCGTCTCCCGAGAACATCCCACACGTGTTCCATTGCATTTAGGTTCGAAGACCATACAGGCCACTTCATACTATGACTATTTTCACTCTCTAACTGCTCAGTGACAGCCGCTGTACGATGAGGTGTAGCGTTGTCATCCATGAAGAGGAATTTGAAGCTCATAGCACCTTGGAAAAGACGGACATAAGGAAAGAACTTCAGGACAATAGCGGTCACCAGTGACTGAACTTCCTTGGAAGATGTGAAGCTCCATACGACCATCAAATATTATGCCCCCTCCCCCAGAATGAGAACTCTGACACTTCCAAACCAGCCCTTTCGACCATGTTGGAGGGGTGATTGTGTGTTCCCTGTTCTCTCCAGATGTATAGACATCCAGAATCGCTAATGAGACTAAATCGACTATCATCCGTAAACAGCAGTTGACCCCATTTCTGAGCTCCCCATTCCTTGTGTTCCTGGCACCACAGAAAACGTTGTCTCTGATGGATAGGCATCAATGGCACATACTATACTGGTCGTCGAGTGAATAAACCATCTATGTGCAGTCTCCTAGCCACAGTAAAACGCGATAGCAGCCATCCCGTAGTAAGTTGCATTCGACTTGCGATTTTACCTGCTGTCAGCCGTCGATCTCTCCTCGCCTGCAGAACAAACTACCAGTCCTTCCTTGTCGTAGTTGTTCATGGATGACCACCACTAAACCTTCAGGCAGCTGTTCCTGTCGTTCGAAATGCCGTCCATGCTCGTGACACGATGCTGTGTGCGATTACGAACTCCTCGGCCTCACTCGTCACACTTCGATCTTCTTCCAACTTTCCAATGATTCGACCTCGAGTAAATTCATCCAGATGTTGTCTACGGGACTGTCTGTTGGATATCTTACACTGCTACAGCAACTCGTCATCATTTGAACTGATATACACAATGCAATAACGCTGCGTGTACGCTGCCCTCGTGCTTTATACCCTACCCACACGCCCACATTACATCATGATGCGTATACGCAAATGCCCTACCGTGTAGGACCCTAGGCAGTCTCCTGATTGGTCTTTCGGTCAGTTCTGCCTGTTCGTTCCGCTGTTATGTTACTTTTTCCATCTTATCCTTAATTTTTGCACACCAGTGTACTTATACACTTATTAACAGTTGTAGTGCATCATCTTTCCCTTACATTTCTTCCATATCTCCTACCAGTTAACATCAAATCCACTCTTCTGAGGGACTACAACAGTGGTAGATCCACAGAGAGGGGAATTGAGGAAATTTCCTCTACTAAATCCATAAAAATACCTTTAATTTGATTGGATTGCATACTGCTTTGTGAAGAATGAGGTCAATTTAAGACTTTTTACTTTGCATTTTCTTTACTTAAATATGTAAATATATAAATGTTTGGCAATTTATGAATATATTATCATTTCCATGGGAATGAAGTTTGATTAGTAAAAAAAACTGGAAATTCTATTGAGAAAATTTTCAACAAACTGATACATTTTTACAAGTGGTTTTATTATAGGCTTGCCTACAGCCTGGTTGGGCTCTATGCCACGTCGTGGCAGGAACTCAACCTAATATGAAAACCATGAGTAAAATTTAGAGACAGATGTTTCCCACAACTCGTTTATTTAGCTGCAAATCTCATTTTCTTTCTATTGGTAAAGTTGTTACCTTTGAAAATGAAAGAGTCTTTGAAATGAAAAATCTCTACTAGCAGCTGTTCTGTTCATATCTTAAGGATATTTGTTATAGTATGACAACATTTCATGTGTTTGGTTTGGTACTAACTTAGTTTATTATTGGTGGCTACTGGGGTGTTACATTTTTACCAGTTTTTGAAATAATTTATTCAATTATAGTTCAATTTGTGATACATAGTATGAAATGAAAAACATAAAAATAGCAGGCAACAACTTATATTAGTAAGTTCTCATGTGTATTTGTGTGTAATTTTTTTTAACAAATAAAAAAAATCCTGTGTTTTTCCGTATACAATCAGAAGGTAATCTAAAATACTTTGTTTTCGATTAACTGCAGATATCCTGATGTTACATTTCTTTAGCGTTTTATTTTAAAGTTTTTCTCCATGACTGTCCTTTCAATTTTGAATTTTTTTAAAAAGTACTGTCCTATATACAATCTGTGAAGAAGGCAATCCTGTTATATAATTTAGTAACATAATAGTTGTTTGTAATACTGTTTCAAAACTGCGATTTTTAACGTTTGTATTACACTTCTTTCTTGATTGTTTTGTAAATTCACATGAAATTCAAGATTTTCCCCCATGACCGTCTTAAAAATTTAAAATTTTTTTTTCGAAAAAATTATTGTCTTAGTCATGACCATTGCCTTTGTATCCTTTAGGCTGGGTTAAACGCCAACTGTTTCTGGGTTGAAGAAACAAGCAGTAAGCGTGGTTGTGTGTATCTGTATCTTTAAGCCATTATTGTCTTTTTAAACTGTCTATTCTATTCTTTAAGGTAACCTATGGCAGCCCATAACAATCTTTTGATGTAAAATATACAGATACAGACATTTTATTTTAAAATTTGTATAGCTTAGCTCTTACACCAGGTGATCCAAAAGTAACAGAAAAAGTGAAAAATTAATAATTCAAAAAGTATAGACAGTACCATGATGCGGTTTTCACAGAAATGCACCAAAAAACATTGTATGTCTTTTATTAATGAAAAATGTTATTGTCAGAATAGTTACATTTTTTACTGCCAGGTGTCATTGTAGCAGCCCCGGAGCTTCTGCTTGTAGCTATTTAAACACATCTGCCGACTACCGCTTCTCTAACAGTATGCAACTGTGAACATTGATCAATCTGTCTTTGCGGTGGGGTACATAAATTTCAGATAAAGGGAGTAAAGTTAAACTTTCAACATTTACCATTTATTACCGAAGTTAAATGTTCTGCCAAGGTGAGGCATGTTATTGTTATGAGATAAAGCATTTCTAGTTAAGCTGTATTCTCAGAATTAAAAGGGGCTTTAAGAATTAAAAAAGCTTTATTATCAAAACTCTGATTGTCCAAGTGCAGCTTTGCACACCTATTGTTTGATGCTGAATATTAGAAGTAGAAACGTACCGATGTTTTGTTTCTTATTGAAAGCTATGATAAAAAGGTTTGAAGACACTGGTAGTTTGAAGCATGTGCAAGAAGCAGGAGACTAAAAAATACTATTGTAGTTGTGCATAAGGGCAAACACAAAGCTGATGCACAATCGGCAGTGCATGTAAAATTTCAAGTCGAACTGGCATTTCGTATGGGACAGTATGGCGATCTCTCAGAAGCATCCTCAAGAAGTATCCTTACAAAATCCAACACTTACAGGAAGTGAAATCAACCAATTTTCAGGGATGTCATGAATTTGAAAATTGGGCTTTCAACAGATAGAAAATGATGTGGACTGGCTGTCAAATGTAATTTGGACCGACGAGGCACACTTTTTGCTTAATGGAAGTGTAAATGCACCAAACTTCCACAACTGGGCAAGAGAGAGCCCACACACGATTGTGAAAACCCTTTGCATTACCCAAAGGTGACAGTATGGTGCCAGTTAACTATTTCATTCATTATAGGCCCTTTTTTCTTCGAAGATGTCTACAACAGTACATTTCGAACTGTTTTCGTCACGGGTGAGTAGTATACAGCACTTTTAAGAGACAGCATCATTCCCTCCTTGCAAGAGAGGAAAATGCTTCATAGTCTTATATTCATGCAGAATGGAGCACCTTTGCATATCAGAGGTCCTGTACAGCACCTGCTGTGATCGCCATTTGGCGAAAACCGTATCCCTAATCGCTCTTTCCCACACGAATGGCTACAAAGGTCTCCAGACCTTAAACCTTGTGACTTTTGGTTATGGAGATATTTGAAGTCGCAGGTTTACAGAGATTGGCTTATGTCATTAGCCATGTTGAATGAAGCTATTCATCATCATGTAACAGGCATTACATCTGAAACCATTTTCGATGCTGTTCAGGGACAGAATGACCATTGTTGTCCTTGCGCCATAAAAATACAACCAACCAATCGATGCGGTGCAGGGTGTCATTCCACGTCTGACGGCCATTCTCATGAATGAAGGCCATCACATTGAACGTTTGTAATCCTAGCTGCGTTGCGAAATGTGTTGCCAATGAACAAACTACTGATGCAAAGCTCCACCTGGCGATAGCAAATGTAACTATTCTGACAGTAATTTTTTATTAAAAAAAAACCTATGTCTTTCTGTGCATTTCTGAGAAAACCACATCATGTTATTGTCTATACTTTCTGAATTAATTTTTTGCTTTTTCTGTTTCTTTTGGATTACCCAACATATACAGGGTGTCCCAACACCAGGGTTGCAAACATCTAGGAGGGGTAGGGTACACCTAGACGAACAATATTTGTCATAGAACCTAGGGTCGCAAACCACTCACAGCGCCAGTTCTAAAACCGTCCAGCATGCACAAATAGTGACAACCAGTGCATGAGAAGCGCAAAATGCGATGTCCTAATCATCTATGCACTTGAGCAGCTGACCTGAGTTTTATCTGGCGCTTTTCACGCACTGGTTGTAAATATTTGTGCATGCTGGACGGTTTTAGAACTAGCGCTGTGAGTGGTTTGCGACCCTAGGTTCTATGACAAATATTGTTCGTCTAAGTGTACCCTACCCCTCCTAGATGTTTATAGTCCTAGTATTGAGACACCCTGTATATATATATATCATCATCATCATATTCAACCATTATCTATCCACTGCTGGATGAAGGTCTCTCCAAATGCTTTCCACACAAGTCTATCCTGAGCAATTCGCTTCCACGTCACCCCAACCTGTTTTCTTATTTCATCCACCCATCTAGTTTGAGGACGTTTTCTAGGTCTTCGGTGGTCTCTTGGAATCCAGTTCAGAATTTCTGTTGTCCATCGTTGATCAGTTCTTCTTGCAATATGCCCAGCCCATCGCCATTTCAGCCCTTTTACTTTAACAATGATGTCCTCTACTCTAGTTTGCTCTCTCACCCAAGTGTTCCTTTTTCGATCTCTCCTAGTTATTCCAAGCATGCACCTCTCCATGCTCCTTTGCGTTGTCTGTAACTTTCGTATTGCTCCAACTGTTAGACTCCATGTCTCTGATCCATAAGAGAGGACTGGCAATACACACTGGTTGAAGACCTTTCTTTTTAGACACAAAGGCAATTTCCCCTTCAGGATAAAACTGTTTCTTCCAAATGCACTCCAGCCAAGTTTAATACGTCTGTTGAGTTCTTTCATAATGTTGCCATCCATTGAAATCAGCTGGCCAAGGTAAATATATGAATCAGCAATTTCTAGCTCAATGTTGTCAACTTGTATTTTTGTTTCCTCTACGAAATTATTGAACATGATCTTAGTTTTTTGTAGGTTCATCTTGAGTCCAACTTCTTCACTTCTAGTTGAGAGCTCTTGTACCATGTCTTGGAGTTCTAATGGGTTCGTTGAAAAAATAACAATGTCATCAGCAAACCGCAAATGATTTAAATATTCACCATTTATTTTTATTCCCTTGTTATTCCAATTTATCTGCTGAAAAATCATCTGTAAAGCTGAAGTAAAAAGTTTTGGAGAAATGGTATCTCCCTGCCTCACACCTTTACCAATTTTGATAGTTTTGGTATCTTTATGTAACCGAAATTTTGCACTTGCATTTTTATACACACGTTTCACCATGTCAATGTACACATCCTCAATGTCTGTTGATCTTAAAGAGTTGATGACTGCTGATGTTTTTATAGAGTCAAAGGCCTTCTCATAGTCAATAAATGCAACACACAATGGAAGTTCATATTCATGTGTTCTTTCAATTAATTCTCTTAATACTTGAATATGGTCCACTGTACTGAATCCACTTCGAAATCCAGCTTGTTCTCTTGGTTGAGCTGCATCTAATTTTTTCTGCAGGCGATGTGTTAGCACTTTTGTGAAGATTTTATAAATAGCAGGTAACAAGCTAATTGGTCGGTAATTTTTCAAATCCTCTTTATCACCTTTTTTATGCAAAAGAATTACTGTTGCAGAATCCCATTGGTTTGGTATGTTACCGCTGTTAAGACATTTGGTAAAGAATTTTGCAAGTATGTCTTCTACATATTCTCCAGCTTCTTTTAGGATATCTAATGTAATACCATCATCACCAGGGGCTCTTCCTTTCTTCATATTTTTTATTGCAAATGAAACTTCTTCTTTTAAGATTTTAGGAGCTGTTCCTTCGACTATTTCAATGTCTTCGTTTAATTCACTGTTACTTTCGTATAGATTTTTGTAGAATTCTTCAACTCTTCTAAGTATTTCTTCCCTATTTCTTGTTACGGTGCCATCCTCTCCTTTTAATGCAATGATGTGTTTCTTCCCAACAGATAAACTTCCTTTAACAACCCTAAGGCTCTTGTTATTTTCAATGGCTTTCCTTACTAGCTCACAGTTGAATTTTCTTATGTCTTCTTTCATGCTTTTGCGCAGAGTTTTACAAAGTTCTATGTACTCAATCCTGGAACTGGTATTTCGATTGTCCACCTTCATATCTCTTCGCCTTTTCATGAGCTGTTTCGTCTTCTCAGATAATTTGCTATTGTGCTTTTTACAGGTTACACCACCAATTTCCCCAGCAGTTTCAACTATTGTCTTAACAATGTTTTCATTTGCTTCTGAGATATCAATTTCTTCAATAAGTCCTTCCAGTGCAGAAAAGCGATTTTTTAATTCCAACTTGAATGCCTCGGTATTTACTTTCAGTTTCATTAAATCCACCCTCTTACTTACTTGTTTCCTAATGAGCTTCTGTCTTTCTAATTTAGTATTTAAGTGCACTTTACATCTCACCATTCGATGATCACTTCCAGTATTAAATCTGTTCAGTCTATCTATTCTGTCTGTTTCAGTCTGTTATATATATATATAAAATCGTTTTACATGGTTATCGAAATTTGTTAACAAATAATTTTCAGTTTGTTAAGAAATAATTAACACAGTTTTAAACATTTTAGAAAAAATTGTTTGCACAAATTTAACCTAATAAACTAATTTTATACAATACTTAAATAATATATATACAGTTTTTTACATAACTTTTAACAATGCGAACATGACATTTCATTAAGGTGCCATGTCATATCCATGTTGTCAAGTTATGTGCTTGGTTTTCCTGAGACATTCACAGCGGCAACGTGTTTCCCCATTTTAAAACAAATCATCAACTGCTATGAATCTCACGGCATCCAAAGCAAGCTAATAAAGGCTAATAACAAGCTTACATAAAAGAAATTACGATTTTACCAAAAAATTAAACGTAATCACCACATCCCGAACATATGCCAACAAGTTTCAAGTGTTGTTTAGATTTTGGATAGGACTGGCGGGTGCGGCTAACAGAAATATTTTACGATTTCCAGATCCCTATTTATAAATATTTATAAATGCATCTTAGTAGAATCATCTTTTAGAAAACATTGTGAGAAAAAAATATATGTTTAAAGGTTTAAATGC
>QLNU02015360.1:185946376-185984439 GCA_006491805.2 Dysdera silvatica | reverse complement strand
TTAACATAGGAATATGTGTGAGTTGTAGCTCTGTAATTTCTCCATTGAGTCTATAACTCCTCCTCATGAACTTTCTGTGTACGCCTATGAGTGATAGTAAAATCAAGCGAATTCACATCACTAAAGCTGTTAGGTGTGAAAACAAGATGTGTCGTGAGCTTCCCCGTGTTCGGAACACCATCGGAATTAAGTGAAACTGTTGCCAACTTATGAACAAGTTATGAAAATTTGTGAATGGACAAGGTTCAAATAAAAGGAAAGCTGAGAGGATCTAACGTTTGTTTGAAATAGCCAAGTAAGTGGCAGGTAAGTTACAACAAATTTGGCATAAAGCATCCATTCCTACAGCTTCCCATAACAGAATTTTACAACTCTTGCAAGCATACCATGCAAAATATATGAAGCTTATGAAACCATTTAAAGGCAAATGAAACAATAAAACATACAACGCCAAGATTCAGAGCTTTAAAGAAGAGGGTAGGACCACACTTTTCGATATTGCAGCGTGTAAATGTGGTTTATCTTTTAGTTCATACATATGCACTAAATCTGTATTACCCGTATTATCATTAGGAGATTGGTTAGAATATTAAAGTTAGTAATATTAATACAGTTAGTAATTAAGTTGTTAGAGTTAAAATATGGTTAATTACATATTAACATATAAAATTATTCTGACTATAAAAGAAGCCTATTGTAGAATTTCCTACTTCCAAGCCAATACCATCAAAAAACGCAAAAATATGGAACATTCAAGGTTGTTGGTGAGACAGAAGATATTAACAGAATTCGACCAAATTTTACCACAATACTATGCAGCGTATAAGACAACTTTTCCGCGGTATTGGATTTTAAAATAAAAAAAATAAATTAAAAATTCACTTGTTTCACTCCACCCTAGTGTACTTGGATGACTCTAATAGTTGGGTTTTCGCTTGCTTATGAATTTTCCCACTGAGACAGCATGATGCTAGGAAGGAGTTAAGTCATTTCAGTTTCAACACTTTCAGTTTTCCATGTGGCAACATGTGAACTGTGAGCTACTTTTGTATGCCACATACTGTGCTGTTTTTTGTTATTCAGAGATGAAGTTTTTAATGACTCCCAATAAGTTTAAAAACATAGTTAAAAAGCTAAAATATATTGAATTTTGTGAAGCTGAATATGAATTTTCATGTATAAAGAAGTTGATTAAAAGTATGAATTACATTTTTTGTGTAGAATGTGCAAGTGATTTTGTTATTGGGCATGGCAGAAGAGGAGATATCGTTCAGTATTTCTGTACGAATTCTAATGATGAAAAAATTGGCTATTTTTTTGTTAAATCTAGTGGTGCTAATTGCGAAGTTATTCAAGCAGAATGCCTTTTTACTGCATTTCTTGTTCAACATAATTTGTCAACGAACTGTCCATGTTGGTCCCCTTTTACATAAAATGTTTCCAAATAATGAGGTTGTGAAAAAATATTACTGTGTATAGACAAAAACCAAGTGCTGTCGTTTTTAAATTTGCATCAGAAAGTCAGAAAAGTTTAGTGGCAACTTTACAAACTCAAGGATTTTATATAGCTACAGATAGCAGAAATGATATGGACAGAAAGTTCTATCTCAGGGTCGTTAAATTTTTTTGGGCAGCAGGCTGCATAAAAATTTTTTGTGGATCTCACGGGCCAGTGGTTTCATCGACTTTCGTTAAAAAAATAAAGAGAGGGGAAGGGAACTTACATAAAGCCTCCCTTCAGAGTTCCTTCTGGTTATTTGTTCATGTACTTGCGATATGGAAGGGGGTCACCCATGCTGTTCCCGCAAATTTTCCTTATTTCTGAAAGAAATCTAAAATTTTTGTTTTGGAATTTTTTTTTCCCAAACAGTTGTCAGTGAGCTGGATTAACACTGTTGATGGGCTATATATTGGACAACCCTGCTCTATCTGATAGTTGTAACGCATTTTAATGTTCAAAATGGCTACATAGAGAACAGACTGTTAGCTGTTCTTCTGAAAGGAGATTGGTTAGAACATTACCGATTTGTTGACAGAGAGTTTATTATATGATCCATTTTGGGTTGACAGTCAATCTCATCTTGAGATATGCAGCTATAAAAACATTCAAATTCTTCATTTTCCAGTGTGAAAGGGTTTTTTTTTTTTGAGAAATTTCTTAAATTCTTGAAAAAAAAATAATTTTAATGTAGAAATATATCAACTGCAATTAAAATTCTGTAAAATTCAAAAAGCTGAAATGCCAGCTAGTATGAAAAAGAAAGCATTGATACTTCGTGGTTTTCAATCAACAAATTAAAACATGGGGTGAAGAATCATATAAAAATATATCAGTGATAATGCTGCAAATTTTGTCCATTCCACATAGTAAATTCCATGTGAACATACTTTGAATGTTGTAAAAAAATAAATACAAAATATAATAAACAGAAATATGTTTGTTACTTTCAGATGAAAGTCTGGAAAATTTATTCATAATGGCAAATATTTCAAACAAAATTTTGATGATCAATTTTTGTCAAAAGCAAAATCTGCTACCACTGTAAAGCTTAAATATAAATCTTAACCCTAAAAAATAATATAAATAGATTGTAAAGAATAACAATGTAATTGTATGGTATACCAATGAAATATAAGCATATCTTGTAAAACGTTTGTGTGTGACAAATAAAAATAAATATAAATTTTTTTATTTCATTAACACCTGCAGTCAAAAAATAAGGTGTACATTTTTATTGAAGTATTCCTTCAGTAATTCCAGGCATGTCAGGCGATAGATTTTTCTGACCCTGTTCAAAAGTAAGTTACGTTTATTACTATTAAGGTTTTAATATTTCAAAAATAAACTCCTATTTATCCCTAAGTGTTGATGATGCTTTATGTGCATTTTCACTCATAATGCTGTTTTGCATAAGGGGTTTGGACTGTGTCATATATGCATGTGGAATCTGCTTTTTTTCCCTTGGCAAGGTTGATTAAATTGAGATACGATTATATGCAGAGGTGGATTTACTGTGAAGCTAATAAGGCTTGAACTTCAAGTCTCTGAATTCCAAGGGGATCCTGTAGGGCCTAAAATTTCACCAGAATGAATGGAAGTTCATTTGTTGCTGTAACAAATAAGTAGAAGATACTCCAGCCTTAGGTAACACGTTTAACTGTCATGCAGAAAACCCGGGTTTTAATTCTAATGGTTGTAAATATGCAGGGCCATTCCTGGGTTTATGGCTGCGCATGGACAAAAACAATATTGTCGCTCTTATTAATTTAATATTATCTAATTAAGAATGTTTTTGTTATGAATATGCCGTGTTTACTTTTATATCTATATATGTGTAATTTTAATTAGTTTTCGTGCGAAAGAGAAATATTTTCTTTTATTTTCATAAAACAAAACAAAGATTTTTTATGTTGTCTTGATTCAAAGGTTAAAGACAGTATAATAAACCGCCTGCAGACACCCCTGGGTTTGGCTGTCCAGAGATGAGGGTACCTTCTGCACCTCTGCCATGAACTGCCCTGTAAATGCGTATTGTTTTTATTCTCATCCATAGTCCATGGTTTTATTCATCAGGGCATAAATATTCAGAGCTACCAGAAAGTTGTAGGTTCAGACATAACATGACCTCAGTAATGTGGCCTTCTCCACATTGTTATACCAATCCATTCTGAGTTGCTAATGACCTTGTATACAAAAATTACTGCTTTTATATGCACACCTGAAAAACTCCTCTAGTGCGAAACCTCTTTACTTGCAACCATGCATTCTATAATGAAAAGTAGCGAAATGATTAAAGGCCCTGCAGTGGTGCAATGGTAAAGCGTTCAACTAGCGCGTCGTTATCCTGAGTTTGACTCCTGATGGTGTAAAAAGAACTTATTGACTAATTGCTCGTTGTAGTCTGGGGGTTGGTTCCCTAGGCCATCAGAGATTCGAATTCCTCTGAAAGCTATAGGTCCAGGCAGAGCAATACCCTTACACTTCCTGTAAAACTCATAAACAAACTAACTTTACCCAAAAAATTATGGTGAGATAATGCAAAGCATCTAACACATACATGTAACTCTTTTTTCACATGACTTTGAAATAAAAAAGTGAAGTCGAAGAAATTTTAAATGTGAATATTGAATATCAACCATGCAAAAAAAAGGGGGGAGGGAAGCCATTTTTTTTAAAGACCGTGTTTTTTCAAAAGTGTTTCAAAGCAGACTGTAAAAAAAGAAATGTACACAGTTTAAATAAACTTTTCTTCCAAATTTCACTCAAAAGATTTTCTGGTGATGTCAGTATGAAAATTGTTCAAATATGAAAATTAAAAATAATCCAAGAGATTATAGTAGAAATTAGACAGTAATAAGGGAAAAAATTCTAAAATTTGCAAAACTGTCAAAATAACTCTAAAATTCATGGAAACATTACGGAAATTCATGCAGCAATCAAATTTCTGCTCTGAGCATGGGGCAATCCTAGGTAGGGCTTTTGTTTAAAAATTTAAAGGCTTTTGCTATCTTTTCTCTATATATCTTCTGCATAGGGAAGGATTAGATAAATGTATGATATAGCTGAAATTTATTCAAAAGATTTAATTTGTTTCCACTGAACAAGTGGTTTCAGGGCTGCACAGTGTTTGTTTGGCTTTTGTGATCATGCTTGTGACATGTTTTTTCATAGCATTTTATTTATCTACGAGTAGTCCATGTTTTTTATGTAGCTACTCCACTGTCCACTGCAATGTGATTCCAAAGAACTTATTTGTTCCTGTGTATTCTAGAAATTTTCTTAAAGGGAAGAACTGTCTGTTTTTTTTTCCCCTTGCATTTAGTAATATGCTTTCTGGTCTGTCATTCGAAGCCTATTTTACTTTCAAAAATAGCAAATTTGTATTATGGAAATGTTTTGTTGGTATTTTGGTTACCTTTTACTTTCATTCTTTTTTTTATTTCATTTATATTAGAGATTTTTTTTTTTTTTATAATTAAAGATTTTTTTTTTTTTTTTTTTTTTTTTCAGATATTGACTAAGCTTCTACAGAAAGATTTACTTCAGTTGGATTTAGTCACTAACCCAAAACAACTTTTTTTCTTTTATTTAAGTATTCAGTATGCTTATAGAGCAGTGAATTGGCAAAATGCAGAATATCATGCCTTATTGTGGAAGCTCTATGCTAAGTATGTTCTTATTTTATTTTCATGATTTTAATAGGGCATAAGCTTATAAAATATTTTTATTGAATTCTAAGATCTGATTCTAATCTGAGAATATAAGTACATTTTGCTCTTCATAACTGTGTAACTCCTTAACATTTCTCCTGTTCAAAATTTGCTTTTTTTTTAATTTATATTTTGATTTGTTATATAGTTTAATATAAAAATGTGTAATTAAAATTTATGTGGTTGCTATATTTAATGAGCTATGGTATTAAATATATATATATCATCATCAACAACCATTATCTATCCACTGCTGGATGAAGGTCTCTCCAAATGCTTTCCACACAAGTCTATATTGAGCAATTCTCTTCCATGTCACTCCAACCTGTTTTCTTATTTTATTTACCTATTTAGTTTGAAAAAGTTTTCTAGGTTTTCGATGGTCCCTTGGAATCCAGTTGAGAATTTCAGTTGTACATCATTGATCTGTCCTTCTTTTGATATACCTAGCCCATCGCCATTTCAGTCCTTTTACTTTAACAATGATGTCCTCTACTCTAGTTTGCTCTCTCACCCAAGTGTTTCTTTTTCGATCTCTCCTAGTTATTCCAAGCATGCACCTCTCCATGCTCCTTTGCGTTGTCTGTAACTTTCGTATTGCTCCAACTGTTAGACTCCATGTCTCTGATCCATAAGAGAGGACTGGCAATACACACTGGTTGAAGACTTTTCTTTTTAGACATAAAGGCAATTTCCCCTTCAGGATAAAACTGTTTCTTCCAAATGCACTCCAGCCAAGTTTAATACGTCTGTTGAGTTCTTTCATAATGTTGCCATCCATTGAAATCAGCTGGCCAAGGTAAATATATGAATCAGCAATTTCTAGCTCAGTGTTGTCAACTTGTATTTTTGTTTCCTCTACAAAATTATTGAACATGATCTTAGTTTTTTGTAGGTTCATCTTGAGTCCAACTTCTTCACTTCTAGTTGAGAGCTCTTGTACCATGTCTTGGAGTTCTAATGGGTCCGTTGAAAAAATAACAATGTCATCAGCAAACCGCAGATGATTTAAATATTCACCATTTATTTTTATTCCCTTGTTATTCCAATTTATCAGCTGAAAAATCATCTGTAAAGCAGAAGTAAAAAGTTTTGGAGAAATGGTATCTCCCTGCCTCACCCCTTTGCCAAGTTTGATAGTTTTGGTATCTTTATGTAACCGAAATTTTGCACTTGCATTTTTATACACACGTTTCACCATGTCAATGTACACATCCTCGATGTCTGTTGATCTTAAAGAGTTGATGACTGCTGATGTTTTAATAGAGTCAAAGGCCTTCTCATAGTCAATAAATGCCACACACAATGGAAGTTCATATTCATGTGTTCTTTCAATTAATTCTCTTAATACTTGAATATGGTCCACTGTACTGAATCCACTTCGAAATCCAGCTTGTTCTCTTGGTTGAGCTGCATCTAATTTTTTCTGCAGGCGATGTGTTAGCACTTTTGTGAAGATTTTATAAATAGCAGGTAACAAGCTAATTGGTCGGTAATTTTTTAAATCCTCTTTATCACCTTTTTTATGCAAAAGAATTACTGTTGCAGAATCCCATTGGTTTGGTATGTTACCACTGTTGAGGCATTTGGTAAAGAATTTTGCGAGTATGTCTTCTACATGTTCTCCAGCTTCTTTTAAGATATCTAATGTAATGCCATCATCGCCAGGGGATCTTCCTTTCTTCATACTTTTTATTGCAAATGCTACTTCTTCTTTTAAGATTTTAGGAGCTGTTCCTTCGACTATCTCAGAGTCTTCGTTTAATCCACTGTTTCCCTCATACAGCTTTCTGTAGAATTCTTCAACTCTTCTAAGTATTTCTTCCCTATTTCTTGTTACAGTGCCATCCTCTCCTTTTAATGCAATGATGTGTTTCTTCCCAATAGACAAACTCCCTTTAACAACCCTAAGGCTCTTGTTGCTTTCAATGGCCTTCCTTACTAACTCACAATTGAATTTTCTTATATCTTCTTTCATGTTTTTGCGCAAAGTTTTGCAAAGTTCTACATACTCGATCCTGGAACTGGTATTTTGATTGTCCACCTTCATATCTCTTCGCCTTTTCATGAGCTGTTTCGTCTTCTCAGATAATTTGCTATTGTGCTTTTTACAGGTTACACCACCAATTTCCCCAGCAGTTTCAACTATTGTCTTAACAATGTTTTCATTTGCTTCTGAGATATCACTTTCATCAATAAGTCCTTCCAGTGCAGAAAAGCGATTTTTTAATTCCAACTTGAATGCCTCGGTATTTTCTTTTAATTTCTTTAAATCCACCCTCTTACATACTTGTTTCCTAATGAGCTTCTGCCTTTCTAGTTTAGTATTTAAGTGCACTTTACATCTCACCATTCGATGATCACTTCCAGTATTAAATCTGTTCAGTACACTGCAATCTTCAATAATTGATTTCTTGTTTGCCAGGATATAGTCAATTTCACTAGTTCCCCCATTTGGGTGTTTCCATGTCCATTTTCTTTGCGGTTTCTTCTTAAAAAATGAATTCATGATGCTAAGATTTTCAGCTTCTGCAAATTCGATGAGTTGATCGCCACGTTCATTCCTTTCCCCATATCCGTATTTACCAACCGATGTCTCTCCTTGTTCCTGTTGTCCAATTCTTGCATTGAAATCCCCCATGATGAGCTTGATATGTTGTTTCCCTTTGGTGTGTAACTCTTTGATTTCTTCATAAAATTCTTCAACCTCTTCGTCGGTATGGCTTGATGTTGGTGCATATACCTGTACTATTTGAAGTTGGTATCGCTGGGTTAGTTGAACAACGAGCCTCGCTGCTCGATCTGACGTGCTTTCGACTTCAAGAAGGTAGTCTTTAATTCTTTTGTTGATTAAGAAGCCAACACCACTTGTTCTTCCAGTTTCCGTTCCTCTATAATAAAACAAATGTCCACTTTTAAGTTCCACCAACTCTTCACCTTTTCTTCTAACTTCACTGAGTCCTACAATGTCCCATTTGATCTTGTCAAGTTCTTCTTCCAATTCCTGAAGTTTTGCTTCAGAAGCAAGGGATCGTCCATTAAACGTAGCCAAGGTCAATAACAAACGGCAGCCTGGGCCATTCCAGTGATTCTTAGCACCCCCTGCTTTCATGCCACACTGACCGCTGCCTTGATCAGGAGCACTCCAGCACCTGGAGCCAGGTTACTGGCCTGGCCGGTTCCACACATCGTCACATACGTTCAGCGTGTGGGTCTCCTTCCAGTTAGATACCAGCAACCCTTTTGCAGGCCATATATATATATATGCGTACAAAATTTCATTGCAATGGAGGGGGGATGTTACAACCCCCATCAAAATCCCCCTACATATGCTAGTGATCACTGTATTACATAAAACAATGTTGTGTGATACGAGAAAGCGCAAACTCAACTACCACTGAAAAATGTACACGTATTAACAAAAACAATCTCACTGGGCTCAATACCACAATCCATAACCATAAAAGTGGATAGATATTGTGTAGAATGGTAAAAGAAAATTTAATTTGGAGGGTCCAGATGACTGAAAATATCATTGGCATTGCTTTTACAAAAAACGCCATGTTTTCAAAGTAGCAGCAAGGGCAAGAGGCACTATTCTGGTATGAACCGAATTCACTGGACACGTTAAAATATCGTTAGCCTTCGCAACTGCACGTTTGGTGCCAATACATATAAAAATGTTCCGGAGTAATACTTTGTACCACTGTTTGACCAATTGTACGGTGTCAACTATCAACTTCAACACGATAACGCTCACCCGCACATTTCCAACACTACTTGAGCGTTTTTCAAACGATTAATATTCCCATCGCGGATTGAATTGCATGTTCTGGGGATTTAAACCTCAAAGGATACGTGGGCGGTCGTTACACCTGCAGCTTATGGAAATGGGCGCATCAAAAGATGAAACAATGCCGCTACTGCTGCGTCTCTAATGAGCCGCGTTCAAAACTAGTAAAATACGTCAATACACATGTTTAAAGTAATGAGTAAGCATACTGAATGTGTATTGGTTTCTAATTTTTTGCTGCAGTAATCTCTTTAAACTATAGTAAGTAGTACAAATGCGCCAAATCGATCGCTAACCGAATAAGCGTCACCGATTTTTCCTCTCGTAGAGAATGGCAGAACCATTCGTTGATTCGATTCTATTCGATTTTGCGCAACTCTAGCATGCAGCTCCACCATTTTAAGATGATGGAGCTGCATCTCTAGTATGCAGCTCCATCATTTTAAGATGCTGACACGTTCGTTTTTGAGATTCGATCACACGATGGTACATCAGCTTCTTCAACGCAGTAATCTTTCCCATTAATAACTGTCAAGATATGTAGAAGAAACGTCATTGAATAGAAAAAAAGTTAGTCGCGTTAATTCCATATAGCGGCGTGGAAAAGGGGGTGCTCGTGGAATCAAGCCCCCCTTGGATATCAAAGCATCATTTTCGCACAGGCCGCATCACATCATCTTTAAAGGCACTTGAGCTAACCCCATAGCCACTTGAAAACTCCCATTAGTTTTGAATTGCTACACTACTCATTCTACGAAGCATTCATAGGGACCACAAAATATCGTCGTTAATTAAAACGCGACGTTATTGAAAGACTTTACTATATTACATTACGTTATTTATGGCGCATTAGAAGCCGCTACTCAAACACACTTAGCTACTAACAGGACACCGAGCATCTGCAACATTTAGCATATCGAGCAACTGCACTATCTAGTATATCGAGTATCAATATCTAGTATATAGAGCATCTGCAATATCTAGTACATCGAGTATCTGCAGTATATAGTATATCGAGAAAATTCAATATATAGTATATCGAACAAATGCAATATATAGTATATCGAGCAACTGCAATATTTAGTATATCGAGCATCTGCAATATCTAGTATATCGAGCATCTGCAATGTATAGTATATCGAGCAAATGCAATATATAGTATATCGAGTATCTGTAGTATCTAGTATATCGAGCATCTGCAATATCTAGTATATCGAGAACCTGAAATATCTAGTATATCGAGTACCGTATATCTGGGTTACATAAGCCACTTTTCAGTTTAAGGCATCTGCCAATTCAAGAACATTTATTTTAGAGATCAATTGTTGTAAAACCTATGTCTACAGTTACACTCTATGTTTACATGAATGAAATTTTTCTAAAACATTATCTACCGACGGTACTTTAAAGTGCCAGTAAATTCAAACTCAAATAAAACCGATTTTATTCATACAATTCCGATGGAAGTTTTTGAAATCAATGCCATATACTTCACTTTAGTACCATTAGAGGACAGAATGGGTTCCAGATAGCAGTTCTCGTTTTAGAAAGGAAATTGTAGCGTCATTTTCAGTTCCTGAGCATTCATTTTCATGATCGACCTTCCTGAGAAATTAGATTTTCTGAATTACCTCAAAATCCGGAAGTAATTCAAGAATCTATATTTTCTTTCTTTTTCAGAATTGATATAATTCTATTTTTCCGTGAAAATAAATGTTTATATCTTATTTGTAACTCTTTTTTTTTTCTTTTTTTGCGATGATGCTTTCAAATACCGACTCCTTTAATTAGCTGTAATTAATTTTAAATTATTTTTTTAATTTGTATTGCATATATCTTCTAATACGCCCATAAAAAAGAAGGGGAAAAATATGTTGTGTAAAATTTTTAATTTTATGATAATTCGGTAAATAAAGGGCTAAAGACAAGAAAACAAAAACATGGTGGCTTGAGTTACCCTTCAATATGGGGTAACTAAAGCCAGCAGAAGAATTCAATGTTTGACTTAGGTTAGTTGATGATGGGGTATCAAAATCCATATAAAGGGCTAAAATAAATGTACATATACTGCTCAAGATATTTATTAGTAAAAATGAAAGTAAAAAGTAAATTTTTTTACATTTTAGTGTTTCGGATGTTTAATTTACAATAAAAGGGTTCAAGATGTTTAATTTAACATGTGTTGCCAAAATCGGTGTTCGAAATTTACCCAGTATAATGGCTTTACACAATAATTTTCACCACCCATGTATAAATAGCTCAAGCTAGAGCTTTTTTGTTTTTAGAGAAAGAGAGACGCCGTCCTCACCTTGGATTCGAACCGGGTCCCTTTGTTGAGCCTGGTGTGTCTTGACTGCTAGATGAATGAGGACAGAAACAACTAACTCTCTCTTTCTCCTTATATAAGTGTATAAGGTATTATTATTATTATTTATTACCCTTCTCAGGGATTACACAATTGCCAAATAATTGTCAACACCTAAAGCCTCCAGGGCGAGTTTTTGTGAGTTTTCGGGGTGGGGGGGAATTTATTTTTACTCAATAATTTTCGACACCCACGTAGAAACAAGCTCAAACTAGAGCTGCTTTTGTTTAGGAGAAAAAAAGACACCGTCCTCATCCTAGGTGAGAACACCAAAAGTCACCCCTGTTCGGTGGCCTTTGTTACCCCGTACAGGGAGCAACAATGAATTTAAAAATATAGAAAAAATGGAAATATAATCTAGGAAGTATAACAACCGTAAGAGTATTGTTTGAGGTTATGTTTAAAAATGATTTTAGTGAATTTAACTTAAAAATGTGATTTTGGCGATTAAAGTTATGGACTGTATAAATTTATGACGAAATTATCCTAAATACAAATAAAGGTTTATAAACTTAATTTTAAAACATACACACTATTAAAATATGTGGCCCAAAGCTTCGTCAAAATATGGAATTGATGGCATGAAAGTTAACAATCAAACTCAAAACAGTGTTGCCAGAATCAGTATCCGAAATTTACCCAGCGTAACTGCTGAAATTACCCAAGAGGCTTAAGTAGCCTCAATATATGGTATCTGCTCAGTGTTACATGTGAATCACTGTTCAGTGTTATATGTGAATCACTGCACAGTGTTATATGTGAATCACTGTTGTGTTATATGTGAATCACTGCACAGTGTTATTTTTCTCAGGATTTTTTTCCGCCAATCGTGTGGCAGCGCCACAGTCACATAGACGTTAGTAAAGTGAGTAACTTTTTCGTTTGTCATTTCGGCTCTCTCTGTAATTTTTAAAGTTACTTTCATGAATTAATAACTTGATTCAACTTAGAAAAAATACCAAATAATACTCAAATGCTTGTACACTGTACGTTTTCAAAACGAATAGAGTAATATTTCCCATTGCCAACTTCTCAGAAAGAAGAAAAAAAAAAGTCGCCAAACAAAAACAGACAATCATAATATGTGAAATGTTATGGAATGTATACCGGGACCATAAGAGTAGAGTTATGTGGGCCCGTGGGGCCTGAAACCCCCAATAATCTGAAATAAATTGCGATTTTACATATACTGTAATGTATAAACGTACATAAAATGTGCTTGGACACCCCACAATAATTTGGAGAACTCTGCTCTGATGGCCGGGTCTGCAACACATCGCCGTTAAATGGAAATAATTGCCAATTAAAACGGCTTTATTGGGAGAAGATAATATATTGTATTCTTTTTTAGTTATTCCATCGTACACGTTATACCTTCAATTTAGTGATGCATCAAATCAAATATAAACAAATAATAAATATTTTATTAAGGAACAAAATTCTTGTTTTATTTCTTTCTTACCCTTTTTTTTCCTTTTTAAAAGTACTCAAAGCGAACTTATAAAGTTCTCCGAATTTTGTAAATATAAGAGCTAGGTATTTTAATGATGTTTGTGATTACTTTCCAAATAAAATGAGTTTGAAAAAGATTAAATTGCTTTAGTCTTTTCTAAAAGAGACGCTCGTATAGGGGATTAAAGGGGGAAAAAAGGCTAAAGTTCTAGAATGAAAAATAATGAACGAACTCTAATGAACGTGTAGTCCGTTTCTCATTTCTGCTCATTGCTAGTAGCAAATAAGGGACAATGTTTAAACATTCATCGAATTTGAAGCGTAAAGATAAATTTCTTTTACAAACGAGCCTGTGAATTTATAAGACATTCGAAGAAGGAGATAAAATTGTTGAGATTTTTAGCCGTGAAGATAGAAAAAAAATATTACGAACTGGATGAAGGTTCGAGCACAAACTGAAATGATTTTTTTCAATGTTAATCTGCCTGCATTGAAATGGAATCGCAGAAAAGACGCGTTAATTATGTGCCTTTGGGATCAAAGTAGTATTACATAAATAATGAAAACAAGAATGTTTTTCTTTTTCACATAAACTGTGAACTCAAAGGAGTTTGTTCTCTTATGATTTGCATATTCTTAGCGAGTGCCTCCATAGGGAAATTTCAGCTTCATGAACATTTTTCAAATTGTGTATAACTTCATCCTTCTTCTCGAAGACAAATTGAGATGTTTTTGCTAAAAAGGCAAATTACTGCTTTTAGGCTTTTTTCTGAAACAGAACTTATGTCTTGGCGTTTATTAAACAAAGTCAACCAAGCACGTCGCTCGAGCAAATTTTGCACATTTATGCATGTGATCTGCATAAGGTTCATTTTTTATACAGCAAAACGTTAAGCTCCGAATAACTCGTTAAGCTCCGAATAACTCGTTAAGCTCCGAATAGCGATCAACGGCGGGACTCGGCAAAGGTAACCGTCTTTCGGAGGCGGCTGTTATTTAGAGGTTCAGTATAAAAAAATCAAAATAAATAAAATTAATAAAGAAATTAGTCATTTTAAACACATCAAACCCCATCTATTTTAATTTACATTAAAAAATCCGTAATTGTTTTGCTTTTTTATGGCAAATGTTCTTTTCTAACGAAGTGACATTTGTAGTCCTTTTGTATATCTCATCATTTTTGTTCGGAGCAAAGTTTTAGATCTCCCTAAAATTTTCTAAAACGCACTGGCATACTCGGAAGAGGTGTTGATGAGGGTTATAACCCCTCCCTCATTAATTACCATGAAATTTTGTATATTCAACATAGGAATATATGAGTTGCAGCTCTGTACCCACATTTAACCTATAAACCCCCTTGCGAATTTTTCGCGTAGGCCCATGCCAAGACAACCTAATATGTTTGGATGTTAGAATCTTGTGTCTACTCTATACTCTTCCGCTTACATTTCGTCACTTTTTGCCCCTTTCATCATATTTTCGAAGAATTCCTGTATGGTAGTAAACGTAGCAGAAACTTCTAAATCTTCGTCCAAGAGACCAAACGAACTTTCCGCCTTTCATATTTGCCAATTTTTCTAATCTGAGGGTGCTATACAGGCCTTCCCCATCGTCGTCTCTGTCTATATTCTCGGTTTCATCAGGTGAGGAAAAATTCGGCGATTAAAAAATATTTTAATTTCAAGATTTTTAATTGAAATTTTTTCGATAGACAGTTGGAAAGCCCCTCTTTAAACATCACTTCATCTAGTTCTTCATTTCCGATCTTTCGACGCTTCGTTTTGCTAAGTTCACGCCTCGAAACGTTTAATGAAGTCTCGCTCCATTATATTCTCACAATAGCAATAACCTGTCACTGCACTGACTGCATGAGGCATTAGAAGGATTTAACGTAGTATTGCCATTCATGAATCTATAATTGTTGTTTATAAAGTCTAATTGGAATTTCCAGATATAAATGCTGGACGTGAACGGGTCATTATCACTTCGTCTATTAAATCTGCATAGTTTGGGGACCACTGAAAAGTAGTAAGCTCATTGGAAAATAGCCTATCATTTTAAAGCTTATGAAGGGAGGACTCAAGAGATCATGAGGAGCTTAAGCGGTTTTAGGGAAGATTACAATATGTGGCCTTAGAGAAAATAATGTGTTTTGATATCCAATGGGGGGGGGGGCTTGATGCCCCCATTTTTTACGCCACTGTTACTGGAATAGTCTACCAAGTCACCACGTTGCCGATTTTGACAGATGTGGGCGAGTTTTGCCTTCTTGACATTTTGTGGAGAAAAGGAGTACCATGAACTGTGGTTAGTCTGTAAATATGTCAGTACAGTTTTGTTTGATGGTATTAGCTTCAATAAGTATTACAGAACCCAAGAACAAGATAGCATATCGCCTCCACCCATCCGTAATATTCGAACGCAATGTAAGTTAAACGTACACTTTAAAACCTTTCTGAACGACCACCCCATTAATCAACCATTTCTCTTGAGGACCAAATTTTCTCGAGATGTTTTTCCTCCATGTTCTTTCATGAAAGATACCAGTTTTCTGAGCGGCCAACCAAAGTGGGGAGTGGGTATAGTTCATATCTTAGCCATAGTTTAGTTTACACTCCATTCCACATTTTGCCTACTTTTCGTTAGACGGGTTTTGAATTGAGATCGCCCAATAAGACTGGTTGGTTGTATTTTTATAGCGCAAGGACAGCAAGAATCATTCTGCGCCAAACAAGGCGTCCAATGAGACTTCGTTTACAGCCCATAAAAGACTCAGCTGCCATATTTGTCTTCTGTAGGTTGTATTACACGCAAAAACTTTACAAAGAGAGAATTTAGGCAAGAAAGAGAATTTGAAAGGATTGGCGCCAGAAGCGGCGCTGTAACCCCAGACAAAACTTTACAAGCGCACTTTCGAGAGAAATATTACGCATATACATGTACAATGTATCTTGCATAATAGCTATAAAACAAGGGAAAAAGCCCTTTGTAGCTTGAGCGAAGAATAACCAACCAGTTTATTTTTTGATATTGGGATAAAACTCGTGGTAATTTGACTTTCCACGCATACGTCTCGCGCATCAGTATCTTGTTGTATGTTTAATCTTTTCATAGCAGCGTCGGAGGATTATGGTAAGTCTCCTACGACTCCTACGTCTAATATTCATTTTCTACACACTCTATACTACTCTGTGAAGTTGGTGAAGGAAGCCCGTACGTTTACCCTATACTCTGTTTTAAAGTCAACAATGGTGATCGGTTTGGACATCAAACTCCATACCTCATTCTGGCGAATGGATTTCCAACAAAGATTTATTGAAGTTTTTTTTTTAATGTCCTTTCTGATCCATTCTGATTATACTGTAAAAAGTTTGTACTCTTTTCAAGAAGCAACGATGTGCTGACGACCGCACCTTTCAATCTGGCAGAGCCGTTGAATTTCAGATAATTTTTATATATATTTGCGATCATCGTACATAAAAAATATCAAGAATTCCGCAGTTATTGACAAGAAATAACCATTCGTCCTTTCGCCATCCGTTTTCTGACCTTCGAACCCTTCGATACTTTTAGTTATCTTAAAATCGCTACCTTCACCCGCCATTAGAATTACTTTCATATAGTATGACGTAGTAGAAAATTATACACGAAGTTAGTTGGGAAAGATGGCCGCCATTACATAATGCATATTATTGCTGATTGTGTAGAATAATCGTGGGAAAGATGTCCACCGTTTCGATACTGTTTTCGCAGATGAGTGCTGCTTCAAGAACAGGAAATGAAGTGAGCGTTCACTCAAATTAACAAATAAATAGAATTTTAACAAATGAATTAAAACGCAGTATCCCGAAATGCGAAAATCAAAGTTAATGTTATCACACAGGTTCAGGGGCAGAAAGATGACTCGACTGAAGAACAGAGAAAAAGGTTGAGATAGAGGCAGTAAAGAAAACTCCCGTCAGCAAAAAACGATAGGAACGCAGATAAGGTATGCTTCTGAATGCTGGAGCTCCGATGAATAGAGAGAAGATTAGTCAATGTTGGAACAGAGGGAGCTTCAAATTTGCTGGAAGCCGGAGAAGACTTCAGGAAGAATATTATATAATGATACCTTATCTATTTCGTCTTGACATATTATTTGACGAGATGTGACTGTTTTGTGATTTGTTTAGGGGTAGGTTAAATGTAAAATGAAATATATCTTACCTAAATAGATGTTTTAATTTATTTTTGATAAGATGGCAATTTAGTAATCGGACAAAATAACTCCTACGATATTTGAATTCTGGATCGAGTTGCTGTACATTTAAACATTTATGAGTGCGTCATTGAAACACTGTATTAATCAACGTTAAAATTGTCCCACACAGACAGATATGCCATGGATACAAAAAATTTGAATGGCATCCGTGGTATGCATGTACTATATATTACACTTTTTTAAAAAATGCTGCATCTATAAAAATAATCTGCTCCTGTGTGTAAAAGTTTTGCTTTCTTTTAACATAAAAGAGTGTAATATTTCAGTGGCGGATTAAGCGGCTGGCGGACCAATCGGCCGCCAGGGACCCCCAAATCTCCAGGGGGCCCCGTGCTCGAGAGATTACCATTTAAAAACTACAACAACAAAAAAAAAGCGAAAGGTGCAGTACTTAATATTATTCACGGATTTTACGTATATAAGTACAAAACGTTCTTTTTTTTAAATTAAAGTTAATTAAAAATCATATTAGTTCAAACATGCCCTGGCGCACCTACCTTGGGGGCCCGCGCACCCCTTGGGCTAACAAAGCGAAAAATTATTACGCCAACAGACACTGAAATTCTTTTCTTTTTTGAAAGTAGCGACGATCCCGGCGGCATTTCCCTGAACTCTGTGACACTGATGAGACTATTGTTGAGGCAAGCAACCGCAGTTTCCAGGGCTGTCTTCAAGCACTTTCCAGGAGGTAAAATTGATTGTTTGGCTTTTTTATGGCGCAAGAGCATCTGGGCTATACTGCGCCAAACACGGTAAAATCAAAGACTGTACCAGGAGGTAAAGGTAGACCAAAACAGTTAAATTGGAAATTCTGACTGCAGATATTTCTAATTATGTCAAGAAATCTAACCTCACTGATGAAGATAGGATAACGCTGATAAAAAATCTTGGGAAATCATTTTTGCAAATTTCATTTTTCCCACGATCGTCACTAGTGCTGTATAAACATTATAAAGAAACATTATTAAACGAATACTGCTGCAATAATTAGAGATAAACTATCGCTTTTCACATTACTAAACGAACATTAGAGATACTCTAGAAACATTAAACGGAAAGTACATTGTTCGAGTTCAGAACACAAAAAAAAAACCAATAGTTTTATTAATATGCTTGTTGTTTATGCATGTCTCACACACGCGTTGATGACAAATATACCTAAGTGTTTCACAATAAAATTTATCGTCTCTAAATTTAAATCAAACGCTTTAATGTCTCAGATTTAAATATTACTCTAATTCTTTCGAAGTAGAAAATATAAGAATGTTTTAAAGCTTTTCACATTTTCTTGAAAATCATATTTCCTTCTTTAAAGTAACTTTAAAAGATTATATTACTTGTTCTGTCTTTTGTGAATTTTTCCTTTTAAACTTTTTATTATGCTATACAGTAAAATCTGTCTATGGTAATGCTTTCTATAATGAAACTATTTTTATATAATGATATTTTTCCCGATTTCGGCAGAGAGTACATTATGTTCGATTTTATCTCTAACTATGAGCCGCGTATCTTTCCCAGTTCCCAGAATGCCGTTATACACAGGCTTCATATAGAACATTAAATATTCTCTTACTTTTTTAACACATTGTATATTTTAGGCCATCGCATTTCCCATATCATTGTATCACTCGCGTTTGATTAAATACTAACTTAACTTTAGAATAATAAATAATATAAGAATAAACTCAACTTTAAAATAATGATAACTGTGTTAGAGATCTACAACCAGTCGATCTACGAGGGGATAATTGATAACTTTGCTGAAAAAAAAGTAAAAGTATTTTTAATATAAGGTATATAATCTGTATATTATAAATGAAAATTTCATATCATCATTTAATTTCTTTTTAAATTTTTGAAAGTAGGCTACATGTAATTTTATTTTAAAGAAATTTTAATTACTTAAAAAGAATGGATATTGAAGAAGTTCCTTCTTTTCCCTATTTCCCCCCAAAACAGCTTCAGTGTTATTGAATATCAGAACATTGCAAATGTGTTCAATAACATTGACGATTTTTTGTTTGCAGTTTTGTCATTGGTGTGGTGAATAAAGAATAACATTCGAATTTAAGCGGAATAGTAAAAACTACGTGCGTACCCGTCAAAACTTGAATGAATACTAATAAACAAAAAGAAAAAAGCTGCCTCTGGCATTTCGTGCCTTTCAGGTTACTATGACAATCAAAATTAAAAAGAAAAGAGTTAAGCCCAATTGACATTTCTTCATGTAGCTATTATTGATTCCACCAGAATATAGTGGCAACAATCATTTTTCATTGATTTCTTTCTTTCTTGCACCCGAAGGCTCTTCGAGGCGGGTTTTATGGTGGATGCTATAGGATTAGAGCTTTTCTGCCGAGGGCTAAAAGTTTATTTTATTATTTCAAGCACAAAATTAGAAAAATTGTCTCTTCATCACACAAAGAATAAACAATCGTATTCATCAATCTTTGCCTTCACATAATTTCTTTAAAGGTGCTTTAACTTTTCTTGTTAAAGACTGCAATTTCCAACTTCTCTAGGCTTTGAGAAATCATTTAGACTACAAGTTTAAAATTATCTTGACCCGAAATGTGTCCGGCACTTCAACTGAAACACTTCGAGCAATGCTTAAAGAAAACCATATAATATTCGTACTTTTGAATTACTAAAATGTTCGTAAATGTTCTTTTCTATATTTCGCTTGAACTTTGTACTTTCAGTATAATTACGATTTTACTACGGTTATCGTCATCATTTATCAAAAATATTTTATATCACTAATAAAGGAATTTCAGTTCAAAATATGAAAAGAAAAAGACTTACTTGAAAAATCGAAAATTCGTACATTGACTTTCTTAAAAACGATAACTTATCGTACGTAATTTTTCGTTCACTTTATTTCTTGAAAACGATTGGCTACCGTACAAACGTCAAAATTTTCCGTTCTCGATAAAACAAAGTTGAAAAGCCTTTCGAAATATCTCAAAAAGTTCAAATACTGTTTCAACTAATCCAATAATCAAACGTTATTCAACACACTTTTCATTTGCTAAATTTCTGTGAATTAGCACAGAAATTCCCGAATTCCCAATATTCCGAATACAAATGCAATTCACAAATTCTCAAAATAATCGTTTAGAATAAGTTTCAAATTGTTAAGACACAAAAAGCGTCCAGCAATTCAGCAGCAACTCCTCTAGAACAGATTAAAACGCTTTAAGTATTGCTCGAAGTAAGCTATTTACTTTTCGTACGTAAACACTGAATTTTTCTCTCTTTTAATCAATCGTACTTTGTAATCACTACGTTTCTAATATTCTCTAAACGTATTTCAATCGTACTTTGCATATTCACAGTCTTATTTTATACTTCAACAGTCTTCATCGTTTAAAACACTAAATACTTTCACTTCAAATCAATTGCACTTTATAATCACTATATTTCCATGACTTTAATTTCTTCGGAAAACGATAAGTTCTTTAGAAACCTCAAACTAATTATACTGACTTCGAAACTTGATAGTTAATATCAAAATTTAGTAGAATAAAATCATACGAACTGAAGTTGTTCTATTTCCAAAACGTCCATCCATACTACAAAGACCAACTGGTAGTTTAAAGAAACCATCCAGCACGCGGTAAGCATTCAATCTTCCAGCGTTGCATTTAGTAGGATGACAAATAGCTTTAAAAGAACCGAGGCAAATTAAAAACGCAATTTCCTCTACAAAATGATAATCGTACTTGAAAAATTAAATGCTTAATAAAATAAATTAAAAGAACGCTCGTGTCATTGAAAGCGTGATAGGAAAGCACATCTATCGTGTCACGCCTCAACGAGCTCTAGAGAGGACCCTCATCATTAATTTTAACGCAAATGATTATATTATTAATATTATCATAATAAAGTGGCAACAACATCCTACCTTTATTAAAACGTCCCGCAAAAAAAATAACGAAAAAATGTGAAGCTTTTTTTGTAATTAACCGGCTTAAAAACATTTTCAACGTTAAAAAAAAGACAAGTTTAATGTATGATACAAGGGATCTGAAAAACTTAATGGACGGAGCTAACCAGAGTCTTAATTCGGACCTAAATAACTATATTAAAATATTTTTTTTAGCAAATTCATAGTATATAATTATAACAAAGGGAATCTCCCAAGCTTAAAAAACAAGTATTGCAATTTCAGTAATAAAATAATGATAAACGCATCGAGCATATTAATCATCTCTTGGCAATAACCCTTGGTAATTTTATAAGAATAATTGCTCTTAAAATCACAAACTCCAAAAAAATCCTCTTGATTTAAATAACTGAACAAGATAACGGTAAAAACTGATTAGGCATTTGTATGAAATTGATTAAAATTGCAGAAATTGAAGCCCCAAATTTCTCAAATTTAATATCGCCATCAAAAGATGGAAACTATTTGGTATTCAGGAAACCATCTTTTGTGCAGGTAATTAAAATTCTCTTATTAATTTACAATTTCCGCAAATCTCATAAATGATACTGGAAGCAAACAAATTAAATTTTAGTTAATGAAATGACTCATGTCGAACAAAATAAATTTCAAAATATTAATTTAACAAGAAAGATATTTATTTTGTCAATTTTTCCCTGCTTTTCCAAGACATACCGATCGCATAAGAAGATAATTAAAATACTCTTGCAAAATGTACCTTTCGTTCAATGTAAAGAATATTTAATAAGAACTAAAAGCAATTTAATTAGCGAGCTATTTTATGTTTTGAGATGAAAAGCATCTGAATCCTCATCTCAATTGCATTCTTTAATATATTTTAATTAATTACTAAAAACGATTCACAATTCAATTCAACTTGTAGAAGCGGATTAAAAGAGAGAAACATAGCTCCTTATACCTTTAATTTTAAATTTACACCATTTTGACTGCGTTATCAATATGAACCTGGATCATATTCAGCCAATATTTATTTACTGTGGATATACGATGAAACGCCATTGAATTTGGGACAGCAGAGGTCAGTTGGTTGGTTAGTTTCCATGGCGCAAGGACAAGGGTCATTCTATGCTAGACAAGGTAAGACCTCATAGGCGGTTTTAAGAACAAAATGGATTAAAAAACCGAAGGTAAAAATGTATTATACGTACAATGAAGAAAAACGATGCAATAAGATTAGGTGAGATTTAAAAAGCCAATATTAGATAAAAAATTAAAAATGATTTCAGGATTAAAAGAATCACATAAAATGTCATGAAGGGTAAAATTATTTTGGTTAAAAGCTAATGACCGTTCCTGGTTAAAACTTATACAAATGGTTAAAATGTGTAAATCATTTAATGGTTCACCACATGTGGCACACATCGGGGCATCTTCTCCCTTTAAGAGATGATGAGAGAAGCCTGTGTGCCCGATGCGAAGTCTAGCCAGAGTAACTTCTTTTCAATAGTCTCCGCTATAGCTGGACTGCCACATTGCAATCCGTGGTTTGATGTGGTAAAGTTTATTAAAAAATTGCTTGTCCCATTCCAACTGCCATTTTTTGTACAGATGGGATAAGACATGAGTGTTAAAATCTCCAAATGGAATGGAAATACACTCAGGTTTTGCAGTTGCTGTTTTCACAGCAACGTCAGTTTGTTCATTACTGGAAATTCCGACATGGCCTGGAACCCAACAGAATTTCGCAATATACTGTGCGTTTTTTATATCCACTGGTTGTTTATGAATTCTGTGAATTCCAGGATGCTGCGAGATTTTAAACGAAGCCAGGCTCTGCAGAACTCGGAGTGAATCCGTATAGATGACAGTTGGATTCAATGGATTATATAAAACGTATTCCACTGCTAAACATATGGCATGGATTTCTGCTGCGAAAATGGAGCAGAATTGTGGTAGTTGTTGACTCCGTATAAGATTTCCACAGACAAATGCAAAACCGACATATTCATCCGCTTTTGATCCATCTGTGAAAGAGAAAAAGAATCCTTCATACCTATTAGAATTCTTTGAATTTGTTGCAAATGTTATGCCAAAAATATACCTTTTACAAGAACCCTTTTTTGATTTTTGTCGGATGGATCTCACCTTGGCTCTGGCTCTTTTGAGTGTAATTAAATTTTCTTGCGTGGGGCGGAAGTACCCTGACACAGATATCTTTAATTCAATGGCACCTCAATATAGGTCCTCCAATTTTAAGAGAGATAAATGTGTGGGTATTCTTATATCTTTATTCTATTTTAAAATTGCATTCGGCTGATTATCTTATCAGTATAAACCTACATCATCTTTAGCCACTATTTATTTACTGTGACTATTGACTGAAACGCCATTGAATTTGATATAGCGGAGGTCAGTGTGATACTTAGACACCAATTATCTTCAATTCAATGTCACTTCAGTGCAGGTCTCTCAATTTTAAAAGAGATAAATGTGCAGAGATCCTTGTATCTTTATTTAATTTTAAAATTAGATTCCCGTGATTGCGTAACCAACACGAAACTACATTATATTCATCCACTAGTTATTCACTATGAATATACTTTTATAATATACTTTATATTCATAATATACTTTATTTTATGAATATACTTTTATCCACTTTCTATAAGAGAACTGGTGGGAACTTAGTCATTCCTACACCAAAGTATGTTGTGTAAAGTGACCATCTGCCCATGGTGACCATAGCAATCCAGTCCCAAAGGTGGTAACTCTAGGTAGGTTCTACTGTAGTAGTTTTTCAGATTCCAGACTACCCAGGAGCAGCGACTGCTTGGCATTGGGCACACCAACGTGAGGGCAATACAGTAAAACATCGATTACCCGTCAGACACGGGACCAGAACTTTGACGAATCATCGAAAAGACGGTTAAGCGAGGAAATGGAAATTTATAGTATAATATAGTATGATTTTATTAAAATTATACATTTAAAAAAAATTACATTATGAAACTTTCTGAAGACACAAACGAAGTTTATTTGAATCCGAAAGGGGAACACCTTGAGAATGTGCTTGAATGAACCACTGATAAGCAACGGTGTCCACTGCTCAAGTGATGGTTTTTTCATTGGTTTCCTCGCTATTATGTCGCCATCAGAAGTAAGTTTGGAAACATGGCTTTCGATTTTATCGGCATATCTTTTAATAGTCTATCATTCACGATTGTTCGGCCATAAATTGTCGCTGTGTTAACTGAACTTTCTCCCTTTCGTATAGCCGCTTAATGATTTCTAATTTTTAGATAAATCGAGCACAACAGGCTTACGTTTTTCACTCATTGTTTTCGAACAATTGTTAGCACTAGCGTGACAATAAACATAACCTAGAGACGCGCACACAAGCGACTTTCGGGGCAAGTCCGTACTGACTTACAGTCTACGTGTGAAGGCGATCGCCTAGCGACGTTAACTTGAACTTGACGCCGACGGTTAAGCGAGAAAGAGGGTAAATTGGGAGATGGATAATCGAGGTTCCACTGTAACGGTGATGAATGAAGACCTCGAAGTCTCAATTTTAGATCATTTGGAAAGAAATCATGATTTAAATTTAATGAAGAATCATTAGTATGACATGCTTGTGTTGGAAAAGTTTTCTTATGCGATAGATAGCTTTGAAATACGGAGCAATAACACATTTATTATGTGTTACGCAGCTTAAACTTCTTTTTAGTGAATGCAAGAGTAAAGAATGGCCAGAACGAATGGGAATGCACTGACTCTTCAATGACAACGAATAGATGCTGTTCGATTAGCATACTGATTGAGCTTTCAGTAAGCGCATATGAACGTTATATAAACGTGAATAAAATCAAATCTTGTTAACACGAACTACTTCCGAATTCCTATTGAACTGTATGTGCTTTATAATTTTCTTAACGCGAACACTGATAACATGAAATACCGTTTCACTCCAAATGTTAATCAACACAGCCCTTGAAGACTTTCCTTCTCTTACCGGGAACGCAACATGCTTTTCCAAATGTCCTATATAGATACAATTTTTTCGAATCCTGTATTCTTTCTTTGAAATAGAAAGTTTTAAAAAAAGACCAAAATATAATGTTATCTTTAAAAGGTGATACCTTTTGTGCTGGTAGCTCTGGAGCAGCATTTCCCAATCATACCCTTGTAGCACACCTGAAATAATATTTCTGGTCGGCAGAACACCTACATAAAAATTATTATCTGTCACTATTAATAAAGTAAAACCTTCTATGGAGTAAATTTATAATTAAAAAAATGACTCCCACATTTGCTCTAAGCCTCCACTTAACTCTAACTTGTTACCATAAATGACTATTCGTGTAAAATGCAGGCAGGTGCCGAAAGTTGAGAACAGCAGGGGCGTAATTAGGGGAGGATGATGGTTCAGCCCTCCCTAGAAAAATTTTAGCCCTTAAAACACGAAAATTTCAAATGAACTCTAGGTACGGAGCATTGGGGTGCTCGATTTAGCCTTCCCTAGACCACGTGAGCAGTTAGACCATTGATCAACAGGAAGAAATAAACGCAATGGACTTTGCACGTATTATATGATGATCTATTACACCTTTTTGTGAACTTAAATCAAATATATATATACATACGAAAGGTATCGTAAAATAGCAAATAAAAAAGAGCACCCAAGCTTTTCGAACGCGTCAGCAGCTGTCCTTCATTAGGAATAGCATCACTACTGATGAGTGTCTTCTGCTGACGTGTCCGAAAGCTTCGGTGGTCGTTTTCATTTGCTATTTTACCAGTTTTGTATGCAAATTTCTTCCCTTGTATTTTGTGTGTTATTACTATCGTATTAACCACGGATGAAGTACTATTTCATCCTTTCGTTTCTAGGTATTTGCGTCATTGCTCCTGATCAGAGGCGTAACCAGGGGTGGTTTTGGGGGTTGTAACCCCCCATTGCAATGAAATTTTGTATATTTAACATAGGAATATATGAGTTGTAGCTCTGTAACCCCCATTGAGCCTATAACCCCCTTATGAACTGTCCGTCTAGGCCTGTGCTCCTGATGGACTGCTGCTGACACGTCCGAAAGCTTGGGTGATCTTTTTCATTGCTATTTTACCAGTGTTTCTTTCATGTGTAAATTTCTTCCCTGCTACTTCGAAACTTATTTCCATTAAACGAAATAACATTATTGCAAGTGCGCCCAAAATTAGTGCCTCTACAAAAGAAATTAGCCATATATAGCATTAGTAGATTTTGTTATAATTTTGTGTACCAATGTTTTTAGTTTTTTTTTTTGAGAAATAGTATTTGCCTAGATTGAATAGTTTAATTAAATGCAAGTAAATTAGCTGATCTCATGCAGAAGGACTCAGCAAGGATAGTCCAAGCAGGGTTTTCGAACAATATTTGCGAGCTCCACCGACTTTAAGAAGAAAAACAAGAAGATCCAAAAGGATTTCTCTGAACATTTGAAAATTTAAACTTTAAGCCGATTACAAAATTTGTTCTCGCATGAGCTGATACAACATGCCCCGCATTGTTCGCTGAGAAGCAAAATCCCCTTCTGAAATTCCCTTATCTTTATGAATTATACATACTAAACCCGAGTACACACAAGAGTTTTCTGCATAATTTTCCAAAGATATCTCGGTTCGAAATTTCAGAATGTGTAATATGGGCTGACGGAGCACATCTATTATGTGTGAGCACAAAACCCATGTGCCTTCGCACTTAACACTTATTAGGATTTAAAAACTTGGTGAAGGAGTGTACACGAATAACAACTCAATCGTCATCTACTATTGATTTGTGCTTCACAAATATGAATGAAATTACTGCTGAGGTTAACGATTATCAAATAAGTGACCATAAAACGATAATAATTGATTATAAGGAAGAGGAAATAAAAGAAATTAGTAAAAAAAAGTAAGGGTAAGAGACTATTATCAAACAAACATGGGAAAAACTTACAGATGCTCTAAAAAAATAAAGTGGAAAGACGAATTTAAGGGAGAGAGGAATAAGTGCAATATTTTTTTAACAACAATTAAAGATAAAATCCACAAAAAGGGATGGACAGACAAAAAATTGATTAAAGAAATTAAAAAAGAAAGAGCATGTATTGTAGATATGTTCGTACAAGAAAAAAAATTTACATGAGTAGATTTAAAGAAATGAGACACAAAATAAACAAATTAAACTTAAAAAGAAAACAGGACTATTATAATAATTGCTTCAAAGATAAAAACGCTAGAAATAAATGGAGGGTGGTGAATAAAATAATTGGTAAATCTAAAACAAAGAATAAAAATCTAGAGAGATTACGTGAAAATGATGAAACCATAACTGAAGATCATCAAATGGCTAACATATTAAACGAGTATTATATAGGTTTAGTAGATATCTAATTAAATCGAATATAACGAAGTGGACTATAATTTGTACTTAAGAATGATTAAGACAACACGATGTTTGTTAAAGACATACATGAATTCGAACTATTAAAAATCATGCAAACATAAAATGTTAAAAAGGGAACGGGTATAGATGAAATAAGACCAAAATCAATAAAAGAAAATGCTGAGATTTTTCTCGAGCCATTGTTCATAATTTATGAAATCATTGAGTTGGAAATGATTCCGGAAGAGTTAAAAATAGCAAAAATAATCCCAATATTTAAAAAAGGTAAAAAGGATTTAAAATCAAATTATCGACTAATTTCAATCTTGTCAGTATTTGCCAAAATCTTCGAACGACTAATATATAACAGACTAGCCGAATTTATCAAAAGATTTAATATTTTGGATAATTGTCAACATGGTTTCATGAAAGGCAAATCAACAGAAATCGCATTGTTAAATGTGGCAACGGAAATACAAAGATCTTTAGACACCAGTTATATAGGCATGGAAATATTTTTCGACTTAAGTAAAGCGTTTGACATAATTAACAGAAAACTGCTGCTAAAAAAATTAAATCAGTACGGTTTTAAAGAAAAGATGAATAATATATTAAAAAACTACCTTCAGGAAGACAACAATTTGTCTTTGGAAATAACATAAAATCTGATTCATTGGAAAGCAAATATGGGATTAATCCTCGGTCCCCTATTATTTTTACTGTATATTAATGATATTATGCATGTATCAGACAAAGGTACATTAACATTATGTGCAGACAACACTAGTGTATTTGTAAGAGGAAGTAACATTGAAGAATTGATAAAAACTGGACAGGAAGAAATTGGAAAATATGAACTTTGGTTTAGAAGTAATCACATGAAAATAAATGACACTAAAATAAAAATATTAATTTTAAAACGAGGAACAAAAAAATTGGTAAATTGAGGGATATAGATAGAATTTATATTAATGGAAAAGAAGTTGAAATTGTCAAAGAAATTGATTCCTTAGGAGTAACATTAACGAACGATTTAAACTGCAATAAACAGTGGTGCCGTGAATCCGAGTTCGACAATGAAAAATAAACCACCTACCGATTAAGTGCTCGTTGTAGTCAGCGACTGTAATCGCTCCCTACGGGAACTTTTTTACCTTCGTCGAAAAGTTTATGTGGATTATTTGTAAAGTTTATGTGGATTATTTGTGAAGTTTATGTGGATTATTTGTGAAGTTTATGTGGATTATTTGTGAAGTTTATTGTGAGTATTTGTGCACTGTATTTGTCAACTCGTCTAGTCATGCTTCTAAGTGTTTAAGTACTGTGATTGAGAACCTGTATTTTCAAGTCAACATCTTGCCATCGCGACAATTGTGCTTGTGAAATAATCGTTACGAGTGAGTAGCGAATTTTATGTTTGTTTTTTGGTTTTACGGCTCAAAGACTACAGTGGTCATGCTGCGCCGGGACCTACTGTTTTCCGAGGAATCCGAACCTCTTAAGGCCTAGGGAACCAAACCCCGGACTACAGTGAGCAGTGCGATCTTTATGAGATCTCTGAGTAAGCGTTCTTTTTGCACTGCTGGGAGTCGAACCCGGATTAGCCGCGCAATAGGAGAACGCGTTACCACACTGCGCCACCGCAGGGAGCGAATTTTATGATTTGAACTTAATAGTGGCTGTACAAAGCCCTGTGCTCCGAGAGTCATCTTTGTAAATACTTGTGAATACTAGAAATCATCATCTTTATAAATTCTTGCAAATATCAGTAAGCATCGTCGTTGTTGAATTATTGTGCGTCTTGTGTATATGTGTAATGAAGAGTTAAGAATTTCCATCGTTCCCAGTCAAATCTAAGAACCCACCCCATTTCGTAGTGACTTACCCGTGTAAGTAAAAGAATCTCTGCAACAGCACGTACGTACAGATTTAATATTGCGAGTGTAATTTCACTCTATCTAAATAACTCTCTAGAGCGCAAAGACCTAAATTAGCGCAAGACAAGGAAACATCGAATGCAGCATTATTGAAACAAGTGCCGAAGCTGGCAACCTACTTTTCCCCTGCAACTTGTTCCTCGGCTGTTGTTTCTAACGTCGTGAGTAATTCAAATAAAATAAACTTATTTACAACATAATATGAAAGAATTGATCCATCAATAGAAATAAGCTTAATACAGTCGGGTGAGACTTCTGAATCCAGTGACATCATCACAGTGACATCCTCTTCTGACACTACTGCTAACATCAATCTACAAGCATCAAATGACACACTTTTGCAAAACGTATCTGCGGATGGTAGCAGCAGGTTTGAATGTCTTACAGCAGATCCCTCAACTTGGCCGGAATGCCTTAAAAAGGGGGAGAGAGATGAACTTGTTCTAAAAGGACCGCTACCTCTAACTAAAATTGATAATGAATATCCAAAGAATGACCAAAAGAGGCATTTTTCCAATGACTTTCAGTATCAATGTGCTGTAAACGGCGAAAGGGTAAGGCACCGGTGGTTGATTTATTCCTTCGTTAATGACTCGGTATATTGCTTTTGGTATCGTATTTTTGATCCCAACTCTAAACCACACCTTGGCCAAAAATCAGGAATAAATGATTGCAAGCACATTGCAAACCGACTTCGTTCCCATGAAATCAGCCCAGAACATTTTAAATATATGACGCAGTTGCATGAAGTGGAATTTCGCTTGAAAGGGAATATTTCCATGGAACATGAATTGTTGACTCAAATTCACACCGAAACTGAAAGATGGCAAGAGGTATGAAAACGTCTTGTATCAATAACCTTGTACTTAGCAGAACATAATATTGCTTTTCGAGGTTCATTATGGAAGCTTTTCACAATAGCAACTTTCTAGGCTTAGTACAACTTTTGGGACAATTTGATAGTGTAATGATGTACCATTTAGGACAGGTACAAAGTGGTAGTTCTCTTCAAGTTAATCTGCTTGGCAATAGAATTCAAAATGAGCTTATTTGTCTTCTAGGCAAGAACGCAAGACAAGTGTCAAAAAAAAAAATCCAAGTACTTCTCTGTCATTATGGACAGTACACCGGATATATGCCTCAAGGACCAAATCTCTCTCACAATTCGTTATGTGTTTGAACAAGGAGATATGGACGGAAATATAATGGTTGACGAAAGTTTTATTGGGTACTTAGTTGCTAAAGAGTCTACAGGAGAAGCTCTTACTAAGTTGCTGTTCGAAGAAATTGAAGAATGTAACCTGGATATGAATGATTGTCGTGGTCAAGCCTACGACAACGGGGCCAATATGGTTGGAGTCAACAAAGGTGTTCAGGCCCGCGTGTTAAAAGAATATCCTAGAGCAGCTTTTACTCCTTTATGTAACCTATATTTCCTTTATGTATGCAGACCTTATGTAGACCTTTTTGTATCTTTATGTAACCGAAATTTTGCACTTGCATTTTTATACACACGTTTCACCATGTCAATGTACACATCCTCAATGTCTGTTGATCTTAAAGAGTTGATGACTGCTGATGTTTTAATAGAGTCAAAGGCCTTCTCATAGTCAATAAATGCCACACACAATGGAAGTTCATATTCATGTGTTCTTTCAATTAATTCTCTTAATACTTGAATATGGTCCACTGTACTGAATCCACTTCGAAATCCAGCTTGTTCTCTTGGTTGAGCTGCATCTAATTTTTTCTGCAGGCGATGTGTTAGCACTTTTGTGAAGATTTTATAAATAGCAGGTAACAAGCTAATTGGTCGGTAATTTTTCAAATCCTCTTTATCACCTTTTTTATGCAAAAGAATTACTGTTGCAGAATCCCATTGGTTTGGTATGTTACCGCTGTTAAGACATTTGGTAAAGAATTTTGCAAGTATGTCTTCTACATATTCTCCAGCTTCTTTTAGGATATCTAATGTAATACCATCATCACCAGGGGCTCTTCCTTTCTTCATACTTTTTATTGCAAATGAAACTTCTTCTTTTAAGATTTTAGGAGCTGTTCCTTCGACTATTTCAATGTCTTCGTTTAATCCACTGTTACTTTCGTATAGATTTTTGTAGAATTCTTCAACTCTTCTAAGTATTTCTTCCCTATTTCTTGTTACGGTGCCATCCTCTCCTTTTAATGCAATGATGTGTTTCTTCCCAACAGATAAACTTCCTTTAACAACCCTAAGGCTCTTGTTATTTTCAATGGCTTTCCTTACTAGCTCACAGTTGAATTTTCTTATGTCTTCTTTCATGCTTTTGCGCAGAGTTTTACAAAGTTCTATGTACTCAATCCTGGAACTGGTATTTTGATTGTCCACCTTCATATCTCTTCGCCTTTTCATGAGCTGTTTCGTCTTCTCAGATAATTTGCTATTGTGCTTTTTACAGGTTACACCACCAATTTCCCCAGCAGTTTCAACTATTGTCTTAACAATGTTTTCATTTGCTTCTGAGATATCACTTTCATCAATAAGTCCTTCCAGTGCAGAAAAGCGATTTTTTAATTCCAACTTGAATGCCTCGGTATTTACTTTCAGTTTCATTAGATCCACCCTCTTACTTACTTGTTTCCTAATGAGCTTCTGTCGTTCTAATTTAGTATTTAAGTGCACTTTACATCTCACCATTCGATGATCACTTCCAGTATTAAATCTGTTCAGTACACTGCAATCTTCAATAATTGATTTCTTGTTTGCCAGGATATAGTCAATTTCACTAGTTCCCCCATTTGGGTGTTTCCATGTCCATTTTCTTTGCGGTTTCTTCTTAAAAAATGAATTCATGATGCTAAGATTTTCAGCTTCTGCAAATTCGATGAGTTGATCGCCACGTTCATTCCTTTCCCCATATCCGTATTTACCAACCGATGTCTCTCCTTGTTCCTGTTGTCCAATTCTTGCATTGAAATCCCCCATGATGAGCTTGATATGTTGTTTCCCTTTGGTGTGTAACTCTTTGATTTCTTCATAAAATTCTTCAACCTCTTCGTCGGTATGGCTTGATGTTGGTGCATATACCTGTACTATCTGAAGTTGGTATCGCTGGGTTAGTTGAACAACGAGCCTCGCTGCTCGATCTGACGTGCTTTCGACTTCAAGAAGGTAGTCTTTAATTCTTTTGTTGATTAAGAAGCCAACACCACTTGTTCTTCCAGTTTCCGTTCCTCTATAATAAAACAAATGTCCACTTTTAAGTTCCACCAACTCTTCACCTTTTCTTCTAACTTCACTGAGTCCTACAATGTCCCATTTGATCTTGTCAAGTTCTTCTTCCAATTCCTGAAGTTTTGCTTCAGAAGCAAGGGATCGTCCATTAAACGTAGCCAAGGTCAATAACAAACGGCAGCCTGGGCCATTCCAGTGATTCTTAGCACCCCCTGCTTTCATGCCACACTGACCGCTGCCTTGATCAGGAGCACTCCAGCACCTGGAGACTAGGGGCCATGGTTTCTGGTGTGTCAACATAATGGAGGAATTAGCCATAATTTCACCACGCTGGCTAGACGGGTTGGTGAATTAGCCCTCCCCTTCCGCCTTTCTATCCGTGTAGCAAATATTAATTTGCCACATAAATAGAAAGCTCAGCCTGCACCACTTGAAGGCGGGGTAGGACACTAGGTTACTGGCCTGGCCGGTTCCACACATCGTCACATACGTTCAGCGTGTGGGTCTCCTTCCAGTTAGATACCAGCAACCCTTTTGCAGGCCATATATATATATATGCGTACAAAATTTCATTGCAATGGAGGGGGGATGTTACAACCCCCATCAAAATCCCCCTACATATGCTAGTGATCACTGTATTACATAAAACAATGTTGTGTGATACGAGAAAGCGCAAACTCAACTACCACTGAAAAATGTACACGTATTAACAAAAACAATCTCACTGGGCTCAATACCACAATCCATAACCATAAAAGTGGATAGATATTGTGTAGAATGGTAAAAGAAAATTTAATTTGGAGGGTCCAGATGACTGAAAATATCATTGGCATTGCTTTTACAAAAAACGCCATGTTTTCAAAGTAGCAGCAAGGGCAAGAGGCACTATTCTGGTATGAACCGAATTCACTGGACACGTTAAAATATCGTTAGCCTTCGCAACTGCACGTTTGGTGCCAATACATATAAAAATGTTCCGGAGTAATACTTTGTACCACTGTTTGACCAATTGTACGGTGTCAACTATCAACTTCAACACGATAACGCTCACCCGCACATTTCCAACACTACTTGAGCGTTTTTCAAACGATTAATATTCCCATCGCGGATTGAATTGCATGTTCTGGGGATTTAAACCTCAAAGGATACGTGGGCGGTCGTTACACCTGCAGCTTATGGAAATGGGCGCATCAAAAGATGAAACAATGCCGCTACTGCTGCGTCTCTAATGAGCCGCGTTCAAAACTAGTAAAATACGTCAATACACATGTTTAAAGTAATGAGTAAGCATACTGAATGTGTATTGGTTTCTAATTTTTTGCTGCAGTAATCTCTTTAAACTATAGTAAGTAGTACAAATGCGCCAAATCGATCGCTAACCGAATAAGCGTCACCGATTTTTCCTCTCGTAGAGAATGGCAGAACCATTCGTTGATTCGATTCTATTCGATTTTGCGCAACTCTAGCATGCAGCTCCACCATTTTAAGATGATGGAGCTGCATCTCTAGTATGCAGCTCCATCATTTTAAGATGCTGACACGTTCGTTTTTGAGATTCGATCACACGATGGTACATCAGCTTCTTCAACGCAGTAATCTTTCCCATTAATAACTGTCAAGATATGTAGAAGAAACGTCATTGAATAGAAAAAAAGTTAGTCGCGTTAATTCCATATAGCGGCGTGGAAAAGGGGGTGCTCGTGGAATCAAGCCCCCCTTGGATATCAAAGCATCATTTTCGCACAGGCCGCATCACATCATCTTTAAAGGCACTTGAGCTAACCCCATAGCCACTTGAAAACTCCCATTAGTTTTGAATTGCTACACTACTCATTCTACGAAGCATTCATAGGGACCACAAAATATCGTCGTTAATTAAAACGCGACGTTATTGAAAGACTTTACTATATTACATTACGTTATTTATGGCGCATTAGAAGCCGCTACTCAAACACACTTAGCTACTAACAGGATACCGAGCATCTGCAACATTTAGTATATCGAGCAACTGCACTATCTAGTATATCGAATATCAATATCTAGTATATAGAGCATCTGCAATATCTAGTACATCGAGTATCTGCAGTATATAGTATATCGAGAAAATTCAATATATAGTATATCGAACAAATGCAATATATAGTATATCGAGCAACTGCAATATTTAGTATATCGAGCATCTGCAATATCTAGTATATCGAGCATCTGCAATGTATAGTATATCGAGCAAATGCAATATATAGTATATCGAGTATCTGTAGTATCTAGTATATCGAGCATCTGCAATATCTAGTATATCGAGAACCTGAAATATCTAGTATATCGAGTACCGTATCTCGGGGTTACTTAAACCACTTTTCAATTTAAAACATCTGCGAATTCAGGAGCATTTACTTTAGAGATTAATTAATTGTTGTAAAACTTGTGTCTACAGTTACACTCTATATTTACATGTATGAAATTTTTCTAAAACATTATCTACCGACGGTACTTTAAAGTACCAGTAAATTCAAACTCAAATAAAACCGATTTTATTCATACAATTCCGATGGAAGTTTTTGAAATCAATGCCATATACTTCACTTTAGTACCATTAGAGGACAGAATGGGTTCCAGATAGCAGTTCTCGTTTTAGAAAGGAAATTGTAGCGTCATTTTCAGTTCCTGAGCATTCATTTTCATGATCGACCTTCCTGAGAAATTAGATTTTCTGAATTACCTCAAAATCCGGAAGTAATTCAAGAATCTATATTTTCTTTCTTTTTCAGAATTGATATAATTCTATTTTTCCGTGAAAATAAATGTTTATATCTTATTTGTAACTCTTTTTTTTTTCTTTTTTTGCGATGATGCTTTCAAATACCGACTCCTTTAATTAGCTGTAATTAATTTTAAATTATTTTTTTAATTTGTATTGCATATATCTTCTAATACGCCCATAAAAAAGAAGGGGAAAAATATGTTGTGTAAAATTTTTAATTTTATGATAATTCGGTAAATAAAGGGCTAAAGACAAGAAAACAAAAACATGGTGGCTTGAGTTACCTCTCAATATGGGGTAACTAAAGCCAGCAGAAGAATTCAATGTTTGACTTAGGTTAGTTGATGATGGGGTATCAAAATCCATATAAAGGGCTAAAATAAATGTAGATATACTGCTCAAGATATTTATTAGTAAAAATGAAAGTAAAAAGTAAATTTTTTTACATTTTAGTGTTTCGGATGTTTAATTTACAATAAAAGGGTTCAAGATGTTTAATTTAACATGTGTTGCCAAATACGAGTCCGAAATTTAATCAGTATAATGGCTTTATACAATAATTTTCACCACCTATGGATAAATAGCTCAAACTAGAGCTTTTTTGTTTTTGGAGAAAAAGAGACGCTTTCCCCATCCTGGATTCGAACCAGAGTCCCTTCATTTAGCCCGGAGTGTCTTAGATAGCTAGACGAATGAGGACAGGAAACAACTAACTCTCTCTTTCTCCTTATATAAGTGTATAAGGTATTATTATTATTATTATTATTATTATTATTCTCAGGGATTACACAATTGCCAAATAATTGTCAACACCTAAAGCCTCCAGGGCGAGTTTTTGTGAGTTTTCGCGGAGGAATTCATTTTTACTCAATAATTTTCGACACCCACGTAGAAACAAGCTCAAACTAGAGCTGCTTTTGTTTAGGAGAAAAAAAGACACCGTCCTCATCCTAGGTGAGAACACCAAAAGTCACCCCTGTTCGGTGGCCTTTGTTACCCCGTACAGGGAGCAACAATGAATTTAAAAATATAGAAAAAATGGAAATATAATCTAGGAAGTATAACAACCGTAAGAGTATTGTTTGAGGTTATGTTTAAAAATGATTTTAGTGAATTTAACTTAAAAATGTGATTTTGGCGATTAAAGTTATGGACTGTATAAATTTATGACGAAATTATCCTAAATACAAATAAAGGTTTATAAACTTAATTTTAAAACATACACACTATTAAAATATGTGGCCCAAAGCTTCGTCAAAATATGGAATTGATGGCATGAAAGTTAACAATCAAACTCAAAACAGTGTTGCCAGAATCAGTATCCGAAATTTACCCAGCTTAACTGCTGAAATTACCCAAGAGGCTTAAGTAGCCTCAATATATGATATCTGCTCAGTGTTACATGTGAATCACTGTTCAGTGTTATATGTGAATCACTGTTGTGTTATATGTGAATCACTGCACAGTGTTATTTTTCTCAGGATTTTTTTCCGCCAATCGTGTGGCAGCGCCACAGTCACATAGACGTTAGTAAAGTGAGTAACTTTTTCGTTTGTCATTTCGGCTCTCTCTGTAATTTTTAAAGTTACTTTCATGAATTAATAACTTGATTCAACTTAGAAAAAATACCAAATAATACTCAAATGCTTGTACACTGTACGTTTTCAAAACGAATAGAGTAATATTTCCCATTGCCAACTTCTCAGAAAGAAGAAAAAAAAAAGTCGCCAAACAAAAACAGACAATCATAATATGTGAAATGTTATGGAATGTATACCGGGACCATAAGAGTAGAGTTATGTGGGCCCGTGGGGCCTGAAACCCCCAATAATCTGAAATAAATTGCGATTTTACATATACTGTAATGTATAAACGTACATAAAATGTGCTTGGACACCCCACAATAATTTGGAGAACTCTGCTCTGATGGCCGGGTCTGCAACACATCGCCGTTAAATGGAAATAATTGCCAATTAAAACGGCTTTATTGGGAGAAGATAATATATTGTATTCTTTTTTAGTTATTCCATCGTACACGTTATACCTTCAATTTAGTGATGCATCAAATCAAATATAAACAAATAATAAATATTTTATTAAGGAACAAAATTCTTGTTTTATTTCTTTCTTACCCTTTTTTTTCCTTTTTAAAAGTACTCAAAGCGAACTTATAAAGTTCTCCGAATTTTGTAAATATAAGAGCTAGGTATTTTAATGATGTTTGTGATTACTTTCCAAATAAAATGAGTTTGAAAAAGATTAAATTGCTTTAGTCTTTTCTAAAAGAGACGCTCGTATAGGGGATTAAAGGGGGAAAAAAGGCTAAAGTTCTAGAATGAAAAATAATGAACGAACTCTAATGAACGTGTAGTCCGTTTCTCATTTCTGCTCATTGCTAGTAGCAAATAAGGGACAATGTTTAAACATTCATCGAATTTGAAGCGTAAAGATAAATTTCTTTTACAAACGAGCCTGTGAATTTATAAGACATTCGAAGAAGGAGATAAAATTGTTGAGATTTTTAGCCGTGAAGATAGAAAAAAAATATTACGAACTGGATGAAGGTTCGAGCACAAACTGAAATGATTTTTTTCAATGTTAATCTGCCTGCATTGAAATGGAATCGCAGAAAAGACGCGTTAATTATGTGCCTTTGGGATCAAAGTAGTATTACATAAATAATGAAAACAAGAATGTTTTTCTTTTTCACATAAACTGTGAACTCAAAGGAGTTTGTGCTCTTATGATTTGCA
>QLNU02015360.1:185902455-185932077 GCA_006491805.2 Dysdera silvatica | reverse complement strand
TCTTCGTAAGTCTTCGCCCTTTCATGAGCTGCTTCGTCTTCTCAGATAATTTGCTATTGTGATTATTACAGGTTACACCAACAACTTTCTTAGCAGTTTCAAATATTGTCTTAACAATGTTTTCATTTGCTTCTGAGATGTCAACTTCTTCAATAAGTCCTTCCAGTGCAGAAAAGCGATTTTTTAATTCCAACTTGAATGCCTCGGTATTTTCTTTTAATTTCTTTAAATCCACCCTCTTACATACTTGTTTCCTAATGAGCTTCTGCCTTTCTAGTTTAGTATTTAAGTGCATTTTACATCTCACCATTCGATGATCACTTCCAGTATTAAATCTGTTCAGTATGCTGCAATCTTCAATAATTGATTTCTTGTTTGCCAGTATATAGTCAATTTCGCTGGTTCCTCCATTGGGGTGTTTCCATGTCCATTTTCTTTGCGGTTTCTTCTTAAAAAATGAATTCATGATGCTAAGATTTTCAGCTTCGGCAAATTCTATGAGTTGATCGCCACGTTCATTCCTTTCCCCGTATCCGTATTTACCAACCGATGTCTCTCCTTGTTCCTGTTGTCCAATTCTTGCATTAAAATCTCCCATGATGAGCTTGATATGTTGTTTCCCTTTGGTGTGTAACTGTTTGATTTCTTCATAAATTTCTTCAACCTCTTTCTTGGTCGGTATGGCTTGACGTTGGCGCATATACCTGTACTATTTGAAGTTGGTATCGTTGGGTTAATTGAACAACGAGCCTAGCTGCTAGATCTGACGTGCTTTCAACTTCAAGAAGGTAGTCTTTATATATATATATATATATGTTTACCATGACTGCTTTAAAACTGTTCACTGTAATCTGGAGTTTGATTTCCTAGGTTTTATGGGGTTCGGATTCCACTGAAAAATGTGAGTTTGCTGCTTTATGATGCAGTGATGGCACATTTGTCCATCATTCCATTAATCTGGGTTTGACTCCCAATGGTATCATTGGATATATTTCATATTTGTACCCACCGTAGTCTGGGGTTTAATTCCCTTGGCATCATTCCATGGATTTCCTTTTGAAACAGCCGATTCCAGCACAGCATGACCTTTGCTGTCATAAAACAAAATCAGTCTAAATAATGCAAAAAAATAATCATTAAATAGTCATCTCATTCTGATGGTGGTAATATGTGGCTACCAAAACAGCTGTCAATGATTAAACCTATTTAACTGTGAATGTTTTTGTGTTTAGATAGTAATAAACTATAACTTGTTAGTTATATTAAAGTATTTAATGCGAAAGGGATTAAATTTTTGAGTTAAACTTTTCAATTTGTATTTAATTTTGAAGATTAAATTAATGAATTCTTCATAAATATATTGTTTTAACATAGCTGCCAACTATTACGGATTGTCCATAATGATTATGGAAAATGACAAGTTTTCAGTCATTACGGAAACTGTGTCGAAAGTTATGGTAAATGTACAAATTTTCAGTCATTATTGCTTAGGATCTGTTTCGCAATTTTTACACGGCCCCTGAACTGTAACTTCACGACAACGTCTACCCGTCATAGAAGGAGCTAAAATCGCGCCTTTGTTCCTCACAGCTGTGCCTGCCAGAACTCGTTTCTTCCTAGGCTCATGGGAAACGTGCCAGCCTCGGAACAAGTCCTTTTGGATTCTGGAATTGACAAGTGGATCGGAAAATCAGAAATCAGGCTTTTTGTAAAAATTCCGTCATTATAATCGGCGCTCGATGTAACCGATTTCCACTGCCTTTTTATGATTTGGAAAGGGAAATCTGCCTAATTCTGACCCCCACTCTGTGAATCCGCCACTACTACAGCACATTCTAATATCACGGCATTGAAAAGTAAAGTCACATGCTAGAAAATCATGCCTGCATATGAAGAAACCCATGAACCATTGGCCTTTGCGATGATGCGTCAATATAAACGCCATGCTCATGGTTTCATGATGTCAGTAATCAGAGGAAACTGCACAAGTGGTGTGCCATGTCACACCACCAATTCCTAGGTGGGTAACACCATGAAATCACAATATATCGCCGATTTGAGAATTACGAAACTGGTGTGACGATGTCGGCTTCGCACCTGTTTTTCATGATGTAGCGATACATCACCCAGGCGTAGCGATAAGTGCATTGAAAAAAAAAAAGCCTGTTTTCTTTAGCAACAAGTTGCAGCACAATGACGTAAAATTATACCCCATAGTGGTATTATTTTATAATGAAGAGAGAAGTGACCCAGTGTTACTCTCAATCATGGAGTCAACAAGATAATACTGGGAAAGGTATTTTTATAGTTTTTGAAGTTTTCATTTCAAATCAATTTGAAAGTAGAGATGAGTGTTCAAGAATGGATGCAACATGGCATAAAATTTATGAGATGAGACATTTTGCTGGAGTAAAGAAATATGGAGCTTTTTTATTAAAATTAATGCTGTACATATTGCAGATCCCACATAGCAATGTCACTACAGAAAGAATTTTTAGTGTCGTTCGAAAGAATCAAACAGAATTTAGAAGACCAGGCCTGAGTACGAAAATGCCTTATTGAAAGGAGTTTACTCCTTATTGAAAATACAAGAGACTTCTCAAAATCTCAAGTATGTTATAAAAAAAAAGTTCATCGAACAGCAGCTGATTTTTGCAAAAGAAGAAACAAGACTTTCACTTATGGAGAAATAGCCAGTAGAGTGTCCGCTGCTTAATAAAATCAAGCTTTTTATGGTAATATATACTTGATTTCATAAAAAGCCTAAATTTAGAATTGTCACTATAACTCTTTCATGTCAGTCTAAACATAACTTTGCTGGAACATACATAACCTGTTGTGGAAGTAAAATATTTTTAATTTTAATTAAATTTTTTAAGACAATCTCCTCACGCGCGTTCGCATGTGCAGGTATGCTACGTGATTACTGAAAGCTATTTCAGAAAGTTGGCAGCTCTGCTTTACTGGTAGTTTCACATTATCAGTTTGGAATTATCATCCTTTATTGGTTTTAATTTAAACTATTAATTTTGAAATTTTTCAATAAAATTTTGGCTGAAGTTATGTGGTTTTATTTTGTTAATTTTTGTAGATTCGTTTGACTAATGGAGATTGTTTAGTAGAGACATTCAATTCCTGTGAAGAATTGTCAGCTGTGCGTTTATACATTCAGCTGAATCGTAGTGATGAACCTGGCCCCTTTACTTTACGAACGAGCTTTCCACGACGTCTGTTTACGGAAGAAGATATGTCTGCACCTCTAAGTAGCTTGGGTTTGTATTTATTTTGGTTATAATTTTGAAAATTTTCTGTACTGTGTTTTATTATTAACAGTTTAATTGTTGCCTGAAGTTTTCAATGGCTTCACACCGCCTAGTGTCAGCTGTTTGAATTGGGGTAGGTGATGTAATTGTCTGAGATATGTTTTCTTCAAAGTTTTTTGGTTTCTTAATGCTTGTTGAGCAACCTTTGAATGCTCAGTGTTATTCCGGTATCATTGCTGATTAGGTGGGATTTTTCTCTCTAATATAAGTGGGATATAGATTGTATTTTTGTCTACGTTTAAAAGTGGGTAAAGGTTTCAAAGTGCATAGTACATCAGCACTCACCTTCACTTCTATATCAATAATTGTAGGCTAATTTTGTCTACTTTAATTTATCAATTAATATAATTTTAAATGTAAAGCCATAAAAGTCAAATGAGACAATAGCTAACCTTATTGTATGTCATTTATTTGAGAAACATGAAGAGTTTGCTCTTTGTGGTGTGGTTAGTAGGGACGTTACGATACTACCGATATGGGTAGGTATCGATAATTTTCATTCGATATTGACGGATATCGTTAATTTGATAGTATCGTAATAAACATCGATGTTTATTACGATACTATCGAATAGACAGGTCATCTTCTGGTGGTGTGCGTAAATATGATGATTCTTATTTAAGTTATGGATTTACTTATACTGGATCTGAAAATTATCCTCTTCCCGAATGTGTTATATGTGGTGAAAAAGTGAGCAATGAAAGTATGGTTCCAAGTAGACTGAATAGACATTTGCATACTAAACTGAGTCATTTAATAGGTAAAAACACATCCTATTTCAGTCTTTTACTTTCTTCCCAGGTAAGTTATGCCAAGTCAATGGATAAGATAGCAACAATTTCAAAAAAGGCATAAGTAGCGAATTATAAGGTGGATGAAATAATTTCCAGGAGTATGCAGCCACATACAATAGGAGAAACTTTGATTTTACCTACTTGTAAAGAAATAGTTAAATCTGTGTTAGGAGAGGTTGCTGAGAGGGAGATATCGAATGTGCCTTTTTCAAATAATACTATCTCTTGTCGCATAGGAGATGTCCTCTGGTATCCAGAAACAAATAGCCAAAAAACTAGATGGTAAAAAAAATTTCACTTCAACTGGATGAGTCGATAGACATAAACCAAAAATTCCAACTACTGAGCTGTATAAGATGTTTAGACGGAGATTCTATTTTGGAGCAGTTCTTAACATGCATGAAATTAGCTGTGACGTCAACAGGATGAGATGTATTTAAATCTATAACAGTCACGTTGGTCGCGACACAGTCACGCAACTTTGCGACACACGCTTTGCGAACCACTGGGTTATACTGTTTAGTATATTTTCTCTTCTCCAAATCATTGGCGCTTAAACTCGCCAACAGCAACCACTAACACGACGATTGATGAACTGGTTATTTGTACTAGACCGTAGCGCACGTTGAGATCTGATGAATACTGCCAGAATGGGGCAACCTTCTGTGCATGTGCGTGGACTCCAATGCAAGCATGTCGCCTCTTCGGTACTAGAGTAATGACGAAACACGCTATAAAATAGCTAAATGTTCTTGCATCTAGCTAGATTTTCTGTCGCTGTTATGGTTCCCTCTCGGTATCCTGCTAATATAATATTTTGATTATGAATTAGTACTTTTATAAATAAATCAGTACTTACCTGAATCACAGAGACCGAACTAGGGGGAGATCCTTAGACCCTCCCCCGCTCGTCACTTTGCGAACTTGTGCCATTTCGATCACATTCGATGTGCGCTGCCTGAATCATTATATGTTTATAAGTATAAATTATAATTTTATCCCCTTGCCCAGGGATTTATACACCCCCTTATTATGTAAACACACAAAATCTAATCCCCCCCCCCCCCGCATCCATCACGCATACACAGAAATGCGACAGGAGAAGCTATTTTCTCCTGTTTTTCTAGCCAAGTAAACCTCATAGGATGGAAACCTATGCACAGAAGGTTGCCCCTTCCGGCAGCATCCATTAGATCTCAGCATGCTACTGTTATTCGCTACTAGAGACAGGACTGGCTTTGCTTTCTGCGCATGTGCATGCACTCGGCGAAAAATTCCTACCAGTGTTTCCATCCAATAATATTTACTTGGCTAGAAAACACTAGCATCAGTTGGCAAGAGAATATAGCTTCTGTCGCATTTCTGTGCATGCACGCCCAGATACGCTAATTTGTACAGATTTTCCGTAGTCTGTACGGAATTTAATTCCACTTTAAGGCTGTACGGTTGATATAAAGAAAACGACGGAAAACCTCATTCAAGCTTCTCATGTGCTAAAAAAAAAAAAAGGCGTTTTCCACATGGCCTGTGCCTTCTGGATGCAACACGTCCAACTTGTATACTTGCTTCTCTGTTATTTTTTGCACTTAGCTTTGTGTATGGAAATTGCTTTGAATTTGGATTAAAACAACGAAATGAAACGCAGCCGTGATTGTGAAACAGCTGGGGGAAAAAAAGGGGGCAGACAATTTACCTGCAAGTGTATCGCGATATTTGTAGTAAGGAATGGCCGTTTTGCGAAGCATCAAAAGTATTTAAATTTTTACATGGACCTACCACGGTCAGTTTTACCATGTTTTTGAATAACTTTTACACGCAGCATTTTATTAAAAGTTCAGAAAATTTTCCTCAGGATACTTTAAAAAATAGCGCATGATTTGCACTGAGATTTCATAGCACATATTTCAGGATATGACCCCTTCTATTTTCATTAACTACACACACACACAGAGGCTTACAGATTAATTCAATAGTAAATGTTAGAATCGTAAAATCGTACGATCCTTGTGCAGAGTTTTGCAGTGCAAAATGCTGGATGCTTACTAATTTTTTAGAAAGTTTACAAAAAGAACACTTTCTGAAGTTCAAACATTTTATTCAATGGATTCTTCATGAAAGTAAACTTATAAATAACAAAAATAAACATTTATACACCTGTGTAAATTCATTAAAAAAAAAGAAAAAGACTTCGTTTAAAAACCCGCTAATGATGTCAAATACAACAACTGGTGACATCACTACAGTCACTGTTTCGATGCATGAAATTTTCGTAATTTAAATGCACAAATTAATAAATAAAAATAAACTAAATAAAAAATAATACAATCAAAAATAACATTTACCAACATTCGGCCCCGTCGGTCATGTATTTTAACAGTTCATATATTAAGCAAAGAAACGTTTAATTACATAGTGTAACTTTTCTTTCGTTAAAGGTTTTATCAAAAAGTCAGCTAAGTTATTTTTACCACTTATGCATTTCAAAACAAATAATTCTTCAGTGAGTAATTGTCGAATAAAATGGAATTTGATGTCAATATGTTTAGTTTTAAAATTTTCTTGATTATTTTTGACAAAATAAATAGCAGATTATCACAGTGTTGAATTGGCTTTTCAATATTAGCAATCAATTTCAATTCACTCAGTACATTCGAAAACCACAGAAGTTCTTTTACACTTTTGGTTAATGACACAAATTCAGATTCCATTGAGCTTAAAGTGATAACACTTTTGTTTGACTTCCAAGTAAAAGGAATATTAGCTAAAAATAAAACATATCCACTGCTTGAATGTCGATTTGTTAAATTACAACCCCAATTAGCATCAGAGTAACCAACTAAATGAGAATTATATACTTTCGATAAATTAATCTTATATTGTTTTGTGTTAACACATAATTTAGTATATTTACAACCCGGGAAAGTCAGAAAATGTTAGGGAAATTCGCGAGCAGGCAATTATTAAGGAAATTTTTAGGGAAAATAGCAAACATAGCCAGATTTAGCTATAAGTGGCTTAATTTGGCTATAAATAACTTATTTGGCTATAAAATAGCTAAACTAGTAATGTTTTGGCAACAGCAATAAATTATCAGCTAAGCTTCGGTTTTCGCTAACGGCTCATGAATTCGCAAAACTACACATGCGGGCAGACTTTAAATGCAAAGAACGACCTTTTTCAACTTTTCATTGCTGCCAGACGTCTGATCCAAACGCCAAGTGCAATCGTTTTGCCCTTAAGGTGCCAGGACTTCCTATTTACTTCCGAACTTCGGAAAACAAAGAGAAATGAAGTAAAGTTATATTTTATTCTGTTATTTTTACTTGTTATAATTTATATACCTTTAACAATGAACTGGGACCTTGGAGGGAGTTCTTAACCTATTTGTGGGTCATGGATTCATATGAGATGTGTTTGTTCGTGTTTGTTTTTGAAAAAATTTCTGAAAAGGAAATTAATGTAAATTTTAGTAAGTAAAATCTCTAGTACACCACTAATCAAAATAGCTTCTTATTTTTTAATAATAATTGTAAATTTTTAGTCAAACTTTTTTTTAAAAGGTGCTTAATCTGTAATGAAAATCTGTTTGCAAATTTGTTTCCATTGTATTTTACTGAAATGAAGGTTCTTGAAAAACATTATTTGGTCCTCGAAAAGTCCTTAAAAGGTCCTTGAATTTCATCAGGACAAAAGAGTGGGGAACCATGATAACACCATTTACCATTTTTCTATAGTCACATTTTACGATAATTTCTGGATGAATAATTCGTTAGTGAGCGATGTTTCCTGGATTATCTAAGAAAAAATTTATAATTTTTATTTTTTATTATATTTTTAAAAATTTGTTATGGCAGTGCCATGATGGAGCCTCCTAAGCCAGAAAACACAATTTCATTTGGTGGTTATGTGAACAAAGTCTCTCAGAATGGAGAATTCCCTTTTCCTGTAAAAACTCATCAATTGGATCACTACAGATCACTCATCACTTGGCAATTGTTAAATAGTGTAATTAATATAGAAATATACAAAACAAGAAAATGAGGTTCAGGCATAAAACAGCACCTGTCCTACAAAACGTGAACGAACAAACATGGCAGATGTTACGAAGTTTCTCGCAAGTAAGTAAGGATCGTAAATTTACAATTTTTTTGTTAGCCAACTACGAAATTGTGACTAGAACGAAATCGTAACTGGCACCTTGTTCCCTTGAGTCATCCATTTACTACATACCTTCAAATGGTTAAAGTGAATCCCATTACTTGTTTATTTTTACAATTATTAGAAGTGTTATACATCTTTCTATTTTAGATTTGTGCCCCAAGTCAGTGTTGATTGTCACCAAGTCGTTCCATGACTCAACAGATGGGTCGTAAAGAATTTTATGTTTCATAGATTTGAATATTTTGCATATGTAAGTATATATATGTGTAATGCAACTCAAAAAATTAAAAAGATTCATTATATTGTTTCACAAATGTGGTAGATGTCCTAAAAATGCCGCAAATGAACAACAAAGAATAGTTAAAATGCAATTACTGTACATTTATATTTATAGGCAGTGTTAAAAATTATAAGTTACGAACTTTTGTTTTCTGTGCTTGTGTTTTATATTTAGTGTCTTAGAAATGTTTTGAAATTCGTGTTTGGTAAGTTACGATTAGGGTAGTAATTTTTACTCGGGGAGGGGGGAAGTTCCCCTACAAAATTTATGGGATGATTGTGGGGAATTTCATAGAAATTTAAAGAAAATCATAAAAGGGCATTAAAAAAAAAAAAAAAAATACACGTTTCGAAACACTAATATAAATATCACGTTACTAAATAAGCATATGGTAGGATTACCATATCTGTGGATCATATGTTCTAAGACCAACCATGGATAGTAGCAAACTCTATAGTAGCTGTTTGTCGTTTACATATGTGCTTATGATCAAGTTTAATTGATAAACTTCACACAATAAGCTATTACCAACAAAAAAGTAAGGACAATATACATTATATATTTTATTTTAAAAGAAAATTACATAAATGTATATAGCATTTTCTGCATAGTAATTGAAAATATGCTGTTTTATCTTATAAAAAAGTATGGCTGATTTTGTGCATATGCTAATTATTGACAATGATTCAGACTTAAAATCGGAGATAGAATCTGAAATATCTGTAAATGATTCTGAAAGTTGTGGAAGTTTTATGAAACTCGATATTGTCTTCTAAAATGAGATATTTTGCCTTGACTGTGACGTTAGACTTTGCCTCTCACTTTGTTTCAAATTATATCATACTAAAGTAAATTTGAACGATGATTTGTTTAGTTGTATCAAAACTGTAAAGAGGGCTTCTCCTTGAAGCTCGTCGATTTGAAAAAAGCTAACTTTCAGGGGGAATGTTTTCATTTTATTTGATATAAAAAATTGCTTCGAATACTTAAATTTTAGAGGGGTTTTTTTTTTTTCACTTTCAAGTGCAGATTTCCCTGTACAGATGTAAAATAAATAATAAATTGCAATTAAAAAGGAAATGAAATTTTTTGAAAAACTTTGGGATGGGGAAAAAACCTGTTAAATAGTTATATTACTTCTGACAATTTCAGCTAGTTTTCAGATAAGAAATAATGTGTCTTAAAAACTTACACTGGTCTGTTTTGATACAAGATCCCTAAAACTCCAATTTCTTGATCATAGACATATATCTATTTTGTCAGACACATTAAAGATGCTTGAGTTGTTTCAACACACTGCATAAAGTTATGAAAGAGTGAGTAAAAAAACAACAAATTATATACTTACAACTGTATTACTTAAGCAATACTTACATTGAATTGAAGAGAAACCCCACGGCTAACCAATTGGCCTCGGTCAATAAGATAGCCCAAAGTTCCGTTATTTTGGACAAAAAAGCAATTCAACAATTAATCGTTCCTTTCGTGGCTAATGTCGCTCAATTATATGCTCTTCCCAAGATACATAAACCAAGTGTGTCATTCCATCCGATTGTTTCCAACATTGGAACGACCACACACATACTTTCCAAGTATTTGGTTCGCAGATTTTTTTCCCTTATTGGCCAACAATACCTTTACTGTGAACAACTCCAACGTATTTATTACCAGACTCAAACTCATTTCACCATGTTTTGCTAAAATGGTCTTCGATGTAGAAAGCCTTTTTACGAATGTCCCAATGTAAGGTTCAATCAACACACTACGACAACGTTTAATGGAATTCCATATTCCTGACTTTGAAATAACAGAATTAATTAAACTCACGGAGGTATGCAACACTCAAACTTGTTTCTCATTTTGAGGACAATTCTATAAACAACTTGAGGGTCTCGCAATGGGAAACCCCGTATCTCCTATCTTGTGCGACGTGTACATGCATCATGTAGAAGCTGAGATCCTAAAATGAATCCCATTCAAGTTTTGGACAAGATATGTGGACGACACTTTTGCAATCCTTCCTGATGATGACTCCGATCTTTTATGTGTCATTGTTATACCAAATTCAGTCGATCTACATATCTCATTTACTTTCGAAGAAGAAGCTAATAGCTCATTGCCATTTCTGGATGTCTATGTCACAAGAACCCTCATCTGCTTTCCAAACCAGTGTATACAGAAAACCTTTCGCTGTGTTTCTCCCACCGCACTCATTATCTGCGCATCCACAATGACAAAAAATGAGTTCATTTCATTGGCTTATCTCCAGTGCAGTTAATTGTAAAAATCTCTTCAAATTTTGACCTCAACTTCTTCGAAGCTTATCACATCCTTACAAATACAGCTAATTCCGTGAATGATCAGCTCCCTTTTAACGCCCTTTCACCTATTTGGAAAAATTTGCTTAGTTCTACCGCAAGAGACGCCACCCCTAACGTACAACCTCTAAATACCTCTTAATTTGCTGTTTTCGTGATCATGGCGTTGGCAATGCCTCACGTCCACGTATGTAAACAGAATCATAACTGTTCTGAGGATGGTGGCGGATTAGCTATCAACAGTGTAATTAAACATTTTTAACTGTGTTAATTTGTTGTTTTTTACTCGCTCTTTCACCTTAAAGATGGTTATGGAACTGTCCTGTAATCCTGAGTTAAGTTTGTTTCTGAAAAAACATCAGGTAAGTATGCATGCTGTTGAAGCCATTTAATTTTATGAAACTTGGAGCTTAACACAAAGATAGTCTACAAAAACACTTAAACTTCATGTCTTAGTTCAAGCAATCATGTGAGTACTTCTCATAAAAACCACCCTACTTTTGTGGTCAAAAGTAATGTAGTATGAAGGCTATCCATTTCTTCGCTCAAAGATTTTAATAGTCTGGAATGTGTTTAATTTTTTTTATCCCTAATAGAATTAACAACTTTTACCGAATTGATTACTTCCTTCAATGATTGTGGTAGGGGTTTGCTGTGTCAATACAACAATGGCTCCAAGCTATTGTCGTGACCGTCTAAGAGTTCGAAGGCCACAACATGTTGAATAATAAGATTAACTTAATAAATCTAATTAAGTACTTATTATGAATAAAACATAATCAATTAAGATGGAAAAGAATAATGGTGATGATGGATTACGGTGCGCAATACATTTATTAAAAACAAGAAAATTATAATTTATGTCATACGACAAACTCTATTAATCAATTCTGTCTATCCCTGTCTGGCTTATTTACCCCTATATCTTATAAAATCGGCATGTCATCTCAACAACATATACAATTCAGTTAGGGCAGACAGTGGTTGATTAATGCTAAGGGGCTTATTGCTTCTCACCTAGAATGGCTTTAAATCGTTTTTTGGGATACTATTGCAGAGGAGATGAACATAGGCGGCTAGTAGCGATGAATAGTGTTGCATCATGTATGTAGAATTGCAGGGCACTTCAACTATGTGTATACGCAATGGAGTTCGAAGACCAGTTCACCCTGAAGTCCTCTTGGTTCATGGCTCCTGACGAGACCCCGTTGTCCGTCTTAGAGCTCTCTCCCAAAGACAACCTCGCTCTCTCGTGACGAACTGCAGACTCTCCATTTTTCTTCTCCAACTCCATCTTGAACCTTCGTGAAAACCTTTTGTCTTTGGGCCTTTCCCAGTCTCAGCTAATGACATCTGACATCTGGGTGGTTGATCGTTAAGGGTTTTCGGCGATGAGATCCATTTCTTTCTTCAGTGTGCCGGTCTCTTGAACCCTTTGTACTTGATTGCTCTTTTACGCGGCGAATCCTTAGATCCATATCTCCCAGGGTCTGCACCTATCTAAGATAGCAGACTCTTAAGTTGCCTTGTAGATCAGACCGTTGTAGGAGAAAACGTCTGCCGTCTTCATTACATTTATAATGTTACCATTTGCAACTAAATTTAGAAATATGTTATGAAGCCGTATTTTGAGGCGATCATAACACTACATGGGGAGTGATTTCTTTGATGCGACTATGTAAACTTGTATAACAGCCACATGGATTTCTCTACCATCCATTCAAACATCACAGCAATTGGCCCAATTAATTTTTTTCACATGTATAACACTGAACATCATTAAATGTCCACATCAGCACATCTCTCAGTGTGAGGATAGCACAGTAAAAGATATTCGTCACACACATTATTTAAATAATCTTACAGTATCAAGCAAAATTGACAGATTGGAAACATCAGTACTTACATCCACATGTATTAAAAATAAAAAGAAGAGACTTTTTTTTAAATTACTGTAGATTCAGTGTCGTCAGACATGACCTTAATCCTCTGAGAAACTGTTTGAGAAAGGAATATTGTTACTTTTTCAGACATAGTCATCACTGAACATACATTGCACAGCACCTTTGGTTCCAGGACATTACAAATTTTTAGCAATTGTATGATTTTTACCATATTTAACAGCACTGTAACTTACTCTGTATGATGCTTCAACTGCATTCTTATTGACTTTTTTTTTGCAAATAACATAAAAGAAATTAGATTAGTTCCATTTGATAGCTGCTTGAAAGGCTAACATCTTTTTGTTTATAAATTGGACTTTTTGTCTCTAAACGGTGCATTAATAAACATGGTTTCATGCCACTGTTAGGTAATCTCCCTCTCTCCACAAATAACACACTTGTTTTGGACAGCCTTCATCTCCCATGAATGAAAATCCATATTTCCAGTATTCATCAGAATATTTTCTCTCCTGTATAGGAACACTGATGTTCTGAATTTTTTGTCTCACCATAACAGACTGATCAGTCACTGCACCCTGGTCCTCTAACTCTTGTAAATCATCAGACTGTTTTGAAATACAGTGGCCACTACTTATAAGAATCATGTTTTTTTTCACTTGTTTTGATTCTTATATACAGTTGATGCTTAAATCCGGAAATTTTTTAAATATTGTTTTATAGTGAACACTAACCATTGTATTATACATAATTCTTATCATATATTAGTTTAGAGGATTCAAATTATAAGTATGCAAGTCAAGTACTGTATTAATAGATTTGTAAGTCTACTTTTGCAGTAGTAAAAATGCTCCTTATTTTACAAACTAAATCGTTCAACTTCAGAATACGAGTTAACATATATTTATTTAAATAAAAGTTAAAGTCCAAGATTATATGTGTATAATTATAACTTACTATCGTACATACTTTACCCTGTTATTCGGGTATTATTATTCATATTATTCAATAAAAAAACTTACCCAATATTGTTTGAGCTAACGAGTCTAATAAAATTGTTCACGTCTCGTACTAAATCATAAAATTGTCCATTAACTTTCTCAGATACACCTCTGTGTTCAAGTATTTTCCTTATAATATTCATGGCTTCCCACGACTGTTTTGCTGTAGGAGGATCTTTTTTTTTTAACGTAGTATTTTCCTCCTCCCAAGTTTTTCAAATTTTGCTTTTCAAGTAAACTAAAGATTTCTCTCTCTTTGCGCCATGATGCAGATGTGGTACTAGCAAAACGTTAAATAACTGAAGCTCTAAGAGTTTAATCCAATCACATAGACCAGCGTTTCTCAACCTTTTTGCATCACAGAGCACTTCTAAAGACAAGAATTATTCGTGGGGCACTATCACCACCCTTATGTCAAAAACATGTATGTGCATTTTTGACTGCTTTTACTTAACCATATTTCCAAGTTAGTAGTTGACATTTTATTGTATAATAGTAAAAGCATGAGCTTCTTTTCGAATTTTAAATTACTTAAATTTTAATCTAAACTTAATTTTCCCACATAGTTATTAAAAACTGGAACTTTGAATGTCGGTTTCTGAAAATATCAATTATGCATATACTATCTTATACGCTTTTATTATTTTTTTTAATACTTTTCTTTTCTCTTACGGCCAACGATATTTTCACTAACATAGGTAAACCTAATGACACCAATATGAAAGATGGAAGGTATTTTTAAACATTTAGGCATATAAAATATCAAGTTATATTTCTCACAAATTTAAGAGAAATGGGAACTTACTTAACTACATAAACAGTAACAGAAAACATAAAATAAAGCGAAACATTTGTGAAATTCAAAGTAGATATTTTAAATCCACAATGTGTTACCCCTATATGAGATTTAAAACCATTTTTGCGGTTCTGAAACTAAAATTGTCAGTTGGCATCGAAAAATAATGATGGAAGCCCAAGAAATCCAGTGATTTTTTGTAACTTTTGAGCACATGGAACACCAAATGCTCCATGGTTGAGAACTGCTGACATAGGTGAAGGCTCTTTTACGTCATTTTTTTAACAGAAGACTAAAACTTGTTTTGAACTGATTTCATATTCTCCAGCCCCTTTCAAGAAATTTCCTGTTATACATGAAAGCCTTCATTGTCCTATAGTAACGACCACCTCAGTCATATGCTCGAAGAGAAGTATGACAAAACCAGTTGTTCAAATAACTTTAAACACTCCTAATTTTTTTTGTTTATTTCTCCTACTTCACTACAAAATTAATTAACTTCAGGTAGAAAAATTGGTTCTTAAAAACTGAAATCATGATTTTTTAAATAAGTGATTTTAGCACGTTAAATGAATTTGTTTTTGTTTCGATCGTTTTGATTCGTTTAAGCCGATGATTCTTATAACCACTGAATTTTAAAAACAGTGGGTATTGTACTTGCAGCTGTCGAATTAGCTGTTTTGAATTTCTATGTTAGTTGCAGCTCTCTTAAGAGCTCCAGTTTTCAACCACTTATCCATTTTTAGACACAAATCAGTATCAACAAGAAATCACTCAAAACAGTAAAGGCTAGGTCTGTTAATACATGCTACTCACATGATGTCCAATCGAACACTAAAATGATGGCCTGCTTTCAATCGTGTTTTAAATGAAAATGTCAAAACCTGAAGCTCTGAAACGAATCAGAGTATTTCTAGAATTGCTATTAACAAAAAGAACAAAAGAAAAGGGAAAAAACAAAAGAAAAGAGAACGAAGAGTGCATGATGCATAGTAGCAGTTTTGGTGAAAAGTGGGGAGGACAAAGAAGAGGACGAGGACACATGCTTAATTATACGTATGATCGATGGTGGTTAGGTCTAGTGATAACCAATTATCATTAATTAATAGGTCTACACCTATTCCTTCCTTTTCCTCATTTTGCGAGTAGGCTGTTAGACTTTCACGCAAGTCTCTCTTTGTGAAACAAAACTCTATAACTTTGTTTTTGTAATTTTCTCCCCTTATGTTTTGTTTTCCGCCATTATCACGATTATTATTCAAGTACCCCCAGTCGATCTGACACATACCACAGGTTGGGAACTGCTAGTCTAGGCAACAAGTTTGGATTCTTCAGAAAATTACAGCTAATGGTATGGCCCCATTTTAGTCGTCTTTAAGCCGTAAAGCACCAACCCAGACCTTGAACTCAATGGGCTGGTTTCGATTCCAAGTAAGCTCTGTTGTGTGTATACCTATTGTGGTTTGGAGGTCATGTTAAAATGTATATATAGTAAAACCTCTCTTAACGATCACCTGTTTTAATGAACACCGTTTTTGGAAATGGATTTCCTTCCCCCCTCCATAGACCCAATTCTAAATTTACCTTCATTCAGAGACCACCTCTCTGAGCGACTGCTTTTTCACAGAACCGATGGTGATTGCCTTAGGTTTTACTGTATATATATATATATATATATATATATATATATATATAGTAAAATGTAGTTAACACATTTGTTTTTGAAATTTTGATTTTGTAACCAATTTATATTGTAAAATCTCTGAGATTTATTAGCCCTATGTATCTGTTAACTTGATCTATTTTTTAGGTGAAGTTTCATGAAGACAAAATTCATTTAGTATTTGGCAAAAGTTTTCAAAATTACTCCGTTCATTTTTCATTGATCTTTACAGGACATTGTAAAGTTTTGTAGCTTTAATAAAGCTGAAATTCTGTAAAAATTTTGTACTTGTCTTTTTAATGTGTTTTTGATAAACTTTATATGTGACTAATCATCGTTTTTAATACCCACATTATTAGCTCAGACTAAAGCTTTATATATAGAAGAAAAGAGTCATTGCCCTGACCCAGAGTTAAACTTCCCACCTTGTTTGGTGCAGAATAACTCTCGCTGTCCTTGCTCCATAAAATACAACCAACCAACCCGAATTAGACTGGGGACCCTCTGTAGTGCCTTAACCATTTGGCTACCAGGGCAGGAACGATGCTCCTTTTCTTCGCATGTCCTATAAAACCTTTCTAAACATGTTTAGAAATTAATAATTTGCATGAAAAATGGACAGTTCACGCAAAACTATAATATATAAATTACACGAAACTATAGTATCTAATTTGCATAGAACTAATTTGTGTGAAATTTTATGGTTTCATGTTTGTCATGTATCCTCGTTTCGTTAAGTTGCAAATGTTATTTCAGTGCTCTCCCCCCCCCTAGAAATTGTGATATATAAAATCATTGAAGTCAGAAAAATCTGATGATCCAAATAATGTATATTTACCATTTTAGTTCAGTCTGTTGGTTGGTACTTTTGCTAAAAGAAATGTGTACTAATTTTTATAGAAAACGTTGAGTTTTACCTGTTTAAAACCATATAGTTATACAAATTCTTTCATAAGCCTGGCAATATGTTTTTGGAAACAAGTTTGGACTTAGGTTTTAAAATATAAACTGGAAACATTTAAGCTATTGCTTATTAGTGTTTGTACCTTTACTTTGTAAGTTCCAAAGCTAGGTTTACATTCAGCCATTGCTCCTCACGCTGGTGTATTTACTTCCCAAAATACTTTTGTGGCAGCATCAAAGGCAGTGAGTGTTTACATTGATGTTTTATACTTCACCTTTTACTTCAGGCAATTAAGGATGTTGCCGGTCCTTTGACTTCCGCACAAAAACAGCCAACGAAGGGAGCGGCAGGAGCATGGTCAGCGCAAGTGACATGTTTATATACTCATTAATTTTAACTTATTAGTGTGAACCGATACACCGAATGAAAGGAAAAAGAAAAGTGAAAGAGCAGGCTTACATAGTATACCCCTCTGATGTGCATTAACATGGAATTTTTTTTTGTTGTTTTTGTTTAAAACTGCGATTTTCAATGGCATTTAAAAGTGACATATCTGTATTAAAATGTGCAAAAATATGCATCAGATGCAGAAAATTGTGTTCTATTTTTTGCAATTTACAACTTACTGAATGGATGGAATTTGAAAAAATGGTAACACTGTCTTCTGCTTGATGAGGATTTGAACTTGAAACCATTTGGCTGAGTGGCTATTGATGCCACCAGGTCACTACGCAAGTACGATTCACAGCTTGGGAATGCTATTCACTTGTTTATTTACTTTTTTTTTTTAAAGCGTAGGAAAGAAAATTTGGTTCTATGAAATAAAGCGACAAACCGAATAAGAGAACCCGTTAAAGAGCAGGTTTAGTTTTAAAAAAACATCTTATTTGTATTAACATTCAAGATAAAAAAAAAGACTGGAAAGAAAACAGTGCTTAAAAATAAGATTTTTCGCCTTGATTGGCACAGAATGACCATTGCTGTCCTTGCGCCATAAAACTACAACCAACCAAAAAATACGATTTTGCAAGACTTTTAAAATGTCGTTTAAAAATGACGTACTTGTCTTAAAATTGTGCAAAAATATGCATTTGGTCCAGAAAATGCGTTATATCTTGTTCAATTTATGACTTTTGAAAGAAGCGAAAATCATGAGAATGGCTTTTTTGTTATGGAGATTCGAACACATGCTCTCTTGATTGAGAAGCTAATGATGTGACCAATTCATTACACAGGGTCGCAAGTTCGATTCACGAGATGGATTTTTTTTTATTTTAAACTCTGAGCCTTTAAATTTTTTTCTTCTATGGAATGAAACGACAAACCAATGAAAGAGAAAAAATATTTAGGACCAAGTATATGAAAAAAAATCTTGTTTATTTACATTAATATTAAAAAATAAGTCAGTGGGGTGGGAGTATGCTTAATACGGTTTTGTGTACACATTTAAAAACGATACATCTGTATTTAATGTGCATCAGATGCAGAAAAACATGTTCTATTTTATGCAATTTACAGCTTTTCGAACTGATGGAATTTGAAAAGTTGATGGCAATGGCTGCTGTGTTTAGGGGACCCGTACCTGGGACCACTTGACTCAGAAGAAAGTGACATTGCCATATCACTACTTAACTACACATGGTCGCAATAATGATTGCTGGTATGGGAATGCCTATTTTTTAATTTTGTGCCCATAAATGGAAGTTTGCTTCTATGAAATGAAACAATGGACCGAATGAAAAGGAAAAACCTTTAAGAGCAGGCATAACAGAAAAATTTCTATTTGCATTAACGCTGGATAAAAACAACTATAGGAAGAAGTGTGTTTAAAAATGCGATTTTGCATGATTTTTCAAAATCGATTTAGAAGTAACATATCCGTCTCACAAATGTGCAAAAATATGCATTAGGAGCTTAGAATATGTTCTATTTTATATAATTTACAGCTTGCCCAACAAATGAAATTTGAAAAAATTGTGATAATGGTTTTGCGTGAAGCGGACACTATCTTAAGGCCTTTTGGCTGCGGGGTGACTTCACTGGGGTATTAAGCAGGAACGGAAGTATGACCCCAGCCATGGGAATAGTTTTTTTTTAATATAACTTGTGAATTTGGAGTCCAAAATGGGAAATTTGGTTCTATGAATTGAAGAGACAAACAGAATCCAAGGAACAAATTTGTAGCAGGCTTGGGTAAAATACCTTTCTCATTTACATTAATATTGAAGGTAAAAAATCAGAGAAGAAAGAGCGCTTAAAAATATGGTTTTGCATGAGTTATTTAAAAAAGTGTCTTATCTGTATCAAAATCTGCAAGAATATATATAAGATGCAGTAAAATGTGTTGTATTTTATGCAATTTACAGATTGTCAAACAGATGGAATTTGAAATAATGGTGACAGTGGATACTTTGTTAAGGGGGCATGAACTCTCACCGCCCCCCAGAGCTCACGCTGAATCCAACAAATTTAATTCAGTCATAAGTACACACCACAAGAAACCTAATGTATAAAAACTAGCAGCTATCTCTTCAGATTAACGCTAAAAATAATTAATAAAAAATGAGTTTGAGTTGACAGAAGAGAGACTTTATCTCCATTTGGCGCCTTTTAATTTCTTCCATAAATTTCTCAAAAAGTATCTAAACCACATTAAATATATTTATACTCTGTTCCATGTTATCCTCATACGGATAAATAGAATACAAGCGATACTTTGTGACAGAATTTTTAAAATAAAAATAAATGCTATTCTTATGCACAAACTGAATTGCAACTTGCAATGTGATTATAAAATTAAATTATTTTCTACTGACTTTCAGAAATAAGAATATAGAACTTCAATTTAGTGAATAGAATTTTTTTGCAGCTACTTAAAAATCTAATACGTTAATTATATATATACATACAATATCTAACAAGTTGACGCAATCACGCTATTACTGGACGTATTCTAAACTTTTAGAATAGGTTCTCACATTTGCTTTTTATCTTTTTCTCGCCACGTGTTGCCAAAAGGGTTGCAATTGGCGCTATTTTAACTACCTTTTAATATTTAATTTCTCGATTTCCATGGGAATATAGCTGCTAATTTTCACACATTAAGGATTTTAATGTGTCTACATTAAGCTCAATTAAATTCGTTAGATTCGGCGTGTAAGCTCCGGAGAGCATATTAACATTCCTTACATTGCTATGCACCATTGACCAAAAGGGAAGTCCATGATTGCTGTCCTTCAACCATGTGACATACAATTTAAATTTTAAGTAACACTGTATGACATTTGTTTTGTCGCACTAGTTTTGTTGAAGAGAATGCACTAATATCCAATGTCTTGATTAAATTGTATTTCCAATAATATTTGTCTATAATATTATTTGTATTTAAATTTATTTTGCGCTGTAATTTCTTGAACTTACCCCATGCTTTAAAATTATACTTACTTACAAAGGATTTTCACACCAGTTGGAATTACATTTCTTGAATTCCATTTCATGTGCATAATCTTCCTAAATTCCTGTACCCATAGGTTCATATCTTTCATGCATTGAAGATTAGATTGTGTAAGTATTGATTTTTTTTTTTCACAATTTTATTTCTAAAATTTTATGGTAAAGTGTTAAAAGTAATTTGCACAAGGCAGTAGCCAGGATTTAATTTAGGGGAGGGTGTCAAAATTTTTTATAGCATTAATACAATCATAGCATGCAAGGCCGTAGCCAAGTCCCATTAAAAATTTAGTTTCGGTGGGATGGCTTCCCTCTGGATATTAGCATGTAGTTGCAGACATCACAATTCCGAACGTTACATCAACATAATACTGGTGACAAATTTTGGACAAAGTCACTAACTTGGCAATTCAATTTGAGCACTATGTCGCACCGCTCATTAGCATAATATTAAACATACAATTGGTAACTGGCCCTCCTCATACCGTAAAAATCGGAAAGAGGAGGTTCTCCTTGCCAGACTTCGCATTGCGCATTCCCATCTCACCCATAGACATCTGGTGGAAGGAAAACCAGCACCAATTTGCCAAGTGTGCAATGAACCCATAAGTATTTTATATTTTGTAATTCAATACCTTTATTATGGCCTTGCTTGCACACTTACTTTTAACTCTTCATCACTCTCTGACATTTTAAATGACCATGCTGACCATACGCACGTTTTTAAATTTTTACAAAGTACTGGCTTTTACTACAGTCTTTGATTTTACCATGTTTGGCGCAGTATAGCCCAGATGCTCTTGCGCCATAAAAAAGCCAAACAAACAAACCATTTAGCAGCTTGGCCAATCATGGATTTCCATTTTGCTTAGTGGTGTGTAACAATGTAAGGAATGTTAATATGCTTCCCGGAAGGGTTCAGGTTTTTTGTAAGTTCCAAATTTAAAAAAAAATAAAAAAAAAATTATATGCTTGGAATCATACTTGCTTCCCTGCGTAAATACTCAGTGACATTACTCCGTATTCAGTCGAAAGGTTCTGAATTTGAGTCCCCTTCATGCACAATCGTCACTATTTTTTCAAATTCCATCATTTTCACCAGCTGAAAGTTGTATAAAATAAAACACACATTTCTGCCTGTGATGCATGTTTTTGCACATTTTAATACTGATATATTGTTTTTAAATCAACTTTTAAAAGTCACACCAAATCGTATTATTAAACATTCTTTTATTTAATGTTAATGAAAATAAGAGAGGATTTTTCTTCATATATTTATTCCTAAATATTTTTGCCCTTTCATTCGGTGTGTCACTTCATTTTAGAGAACCAAATTTCTTGATATAGACTTAGAATTCAAAATTTAGAAAAAGCATCCCTATGCCCGGAATCGTAAATGTGACTTTGTGTAATGATTTGGTTATGTCAGTAGCTTCCCAATCAAGATGGCCCGAGTTCCAGTCCCCATTACAGAAAAGCCATTTTCACCATTTTTTTCAAATTTTATCCCTTTCAGAAGCCGTAAATTAATTAAAATAGAACACATTTTTCCGGACCAAATGCATATCTTTGCACAATTTTAAGATGGATATGTCATTTCTAAATCACTCTTTAAAAGTCTCCCAGAATAATATTTCTATGCACTCTTTTCCCTCTAACTTCTTTTATCTTTAATGTTAAAGCAAATAAGAGTTTTTTTTAACTAACAAGGGGAACCCAGAATGAGAGTGTCTCTGATTTCATTGAATTTTTTTTATATGAAAGTAGAGCCAAAATAAGCAAATAGATGTCTCGGCATTCGTGGCAATGCAGCTTATTTTCGGAGATATGAATTTTTAAAGATTTTTCATACTATATATGAGCTTAAAATACGACATTTGCAAGCCAATCGGTAGCTTAGTTGGTAAATTGCCGGCCCTTTGCTTCGTGTTTTTGCATTCGATGCCCACGGAAGTCGATCACACTTACTTTTTCCTTTTTATATATTTATGTATTTTTATTAGTAAAAATACTTTGCTTACAATCGAATTTTTTTCATAAACTTACTTTAATAAAATTCATATTTACGTATTTAATTCTGTGCTACTATTTTTCGCAGTTATAATTTTTACACGAATTTTAATATTTTATTGAAGAGTTGTAAAGGTACAAAAAGTTTAGGAGTTAGCTGTAAGTTTTTATGTGAATATACCTTTTATAAAATTTGCGTACTCGTTGTCAACCTGTGAAGGGATGAAATTACACCAATAATGCAGTTTTGTTTTATTTAAGGATGGAAAGATTTTTTTCTGAAAACTTTTAACAATTCCATTAAATAAAAAAGAAAACTGCGTTAATTCGTCTTATTTTGTCATTATTAGCCTTTGCAGTCATCCTCTATTAGCATGTAATGGTAATTTACCATTACTTGTCAGATAAGTATCCAACTGAGCACTTTGAATGCATTTGTATAGGATGCAAATAAGAACTCGGGTACTTCGCCTGCCTGGAAAGTCGTCCTACATTAGCAATTTTCATGAGATTGATGTCATGTAATGCTATAAAGCTTGTGCTTGCGACTGCTACACTACTGCTTCGACATATAAGTCATTTCACTTTTTGTTTGCTTTTGTTTTGCTTCGCTTTGCTGCCACTGACTGGTTCCAGTCGTGGGCCAGGAGATCTCTGGTTGCGTGGAATGTATCGGAACTCCGTAAGCACTTATCTGTGAGTTGCAAGTTAATCATTGCTCGTCCTAATGTATGCCTAGAAGGATATGGCCTGGTTTCTTCCAAAGTATATACAATTTACCTCATGGCTGTTCATGGAATGACGATTGTAAAGATTCTTATGAACTTCATTTCGTTGGGGAAACAAATCGTCAGTAGCCTAGTCAAAGTTTCTCTATGCGCCTCTCATAGTGAAGGACTGGTGGCTGCTTGTGCCCTAAGGAAGTAGTTGTATATGTGCCATCTGGACTGTCCTGGGAAGTGGGTTGGTACTAAAGTCTGGACTGACGGAGCTACGTTGCAACGATAAGTACTTTATTTATTAACTTTGTTAAGTGAGGTTTCGGGTGAACTGTTAGGGCTTTCCTGGTTCTTAGTTATTTGTATAATATGTTTTGAATTTGAATGTTAATTTAGAATATAGAAATTGTTCTGAATTATGTATGTTAACCTAAAATTGAGTAGCTTGATACTAATTTGCAAGGGTTTGTAGATACGATAACTAATTTTTAACATAGGAAGATACGTAGTGTAATTTTAGGTATCTGTTGTGAGCAATCTTGCCTAAGTTAGTGGATGGATTAACCTTCTGCTGAGTCCTTAGCTCCTGTTCGATTGGCAATGGCCTGGGAGGCTCAGGTTAGGAGATTTGTTTAACTGTTAATTATAATGTTTTGTTTAAATATTATTACTTTTTGAAAGTTCTAAGAGAATTTATTACTTATTCCAGCCTCTTTCACCCTGGAGGGACTCCACGTCTTGATAACCCTCTATGGCTTAGAAGATATTCTTGTTGGAAGTCACATAACCTTTGTCGAGAATTTCATTGTTGTAGTTAGGGAATTTGCCTTAATAAAAGTTGAAGAATCTGTAAATTGATGGATTGATGATTTGTGTTTTGATCAGCGACTCGGTAAATGTTGTTTTCCGTAAATCTGAAAGGCCCCGTAAATGATAACATACATGTGATGTCTTATGACTGATAGAGTTCTACACGTGACGTAAAAATGCGTTATAAATATTTGGCGCCCTACGTTGGGCGCCAATATACGCGGAGGCCCTCCAGGGTAAAAGAGGCTGGAATAACTAATAAATTCTCTTAAAACTTTCAAAAGTAATATCTGAACAAAACATTCCAATTAATTAAAAGTTAAATCTCCTAACCTGGGCCTCCTAGCCCATTGCCAATCGAACAGGAGCTAAGGACTCAACAGTAGGCCTGGGCGATGTATCGATACATCGTGCACAACCGGTGTGAAGCTGACATCGTCACACTGGTTTCGTAATTTTCAAATCGGCGATACATCGTAATCTCATGGTTTCAGACCGCCGATTCCGATGTTTCTTGTGCGCATGCGCGGTTTTACAATATCGTCTCATTGCTTGGCTCGGACGATTTCCTGGTTTCACACCGTGAAAAACCATGCATGCGCACAAAGAAACATCGGAACCGGCGGCGTGACATCGTCAAACCGTAGACCCTTAGAAACTCAAACTGCACCTTCCAAAATGGTGTACTGTGCATGCCCACGGACTTTACTTTTGATACTTCTGTACGTTTCCTTAGGAGATGATATAAGAATTGAGGAAACGTTGTATTTCGACAAATTAGAAACTCGAAATGCACCGACCAAGCTGTTAAGGCCGTATTGCGAAAAGGGCTTGGAGCCCCATCCTTTTTCTAGGTTGCTATTAAGGCTACGATTATGATAATTACGACATTGCGTAATCAGATTGTACGTAAGGGCACTTGCTGCATGTCAGGGCCGTTTTCAGTGGGGCCAGAACCCCCATCATTTTTCTAGGCTGCTATTGAGGCTACGATTACGATATTAAGTAATCAGAGAGTGTACGTGAGGGCACTTGCAATGCCGCATGTCAGGGCCGTGTAGAATAGAGGGCCGGAGCCCCCATCCCTTTTCTAGGCTGTTATTGGAGATACGATTACGATATTCCGTATTCAGAGAGCGTACGTGAGGGCACTTGAAATGCCTCATGTCAGGGCCGTGTAGAGTGGGGGCCAGAGCTCCCATTTTCCTGATTATAATTTCGTAGATGTAAGTATCCATCAACATGGAGTTTTCAAAATTATTGAGGAGGGGGGGGGGTGCTGAGCACATATTATGAATATTTATGCAAATCATTGAAGGGCCGGGGTCTCACGGCCCCATATAACCCTACGCAAATATCTAGTGTGCATTTGCAACAACATACAGTATCCGGAGAGAAGCCATTGCTACTAGTAACCCAGACAGAAGGGAAGCCAATCCCAGTATGTTATCACCCAAACTGCTGGTGGTGGTACCGTAATACTGGATCTAATCAAAGATTATTAAAAATTCCAAGTAATAAAATATTTTATCTGTTAAGGTATTATTACCCTCCGCAGGGATAACACAATTGCCAAATATGGTCAACACAAGAAAGCCTCCGGGGCGAGATTTTTGTGAGTTTTCGTGGGGGAATTTATTATACAATAATTTTTGCCACCCACGTATTAATTACAGCTCAAACTAGAGCTTATTTGTTTTGCCCAGACGCTTTCCCCATCCAGACGCTTTCCCCATCCAGGATGGGGAAAGCGTCTCTTTTTCTCCAAAACGAATAAGCTCTAGTTTGAGCTGTAATTAATACGTGGGTGGCAGAAATTATTGTATAGTTTATCTGTTTAAAAAAAAAATATTGTTACATGGAAGTGCAGGGCAAAGAAACGGATATTTGACTGTGGGTGCACTTTTTTCCATTTTTTCGCATGAACAATATTTTATGAATATTAAAAGAACATGAATGCTTAATATTTTTCAGGACACCAACTTGTTCTCATTTTTCTGCATGAATCTATGTTATTTTTGTTACGAAGGCACGCTTCACTCTGCTTACCGCATCCATGGTACGTATATACATACATGGTACAGTATACATCGTGATGTATCGTCATATCGCGATGTTAGACTGACGATATATCACAATGTCAAAAATGTAACATCGCCCAAGCCTACTCAGCAGTAACGGTTAATCCGACCACAAACTTAGGCAAGATTCCTCGCAACAGATACCTAAAAGTATACTATGTATCTTCCTCCGTCAAAAATTATTTTTACGTATCTACAAACCCTTTACTCTAAATTTGTACCAAGCTATTCAATTTTAATTTTAATCGAAAATCACATACACTAATTCAGTACAATTTCTATATTCTAAATTAACATTCAAATTCCAATTCAAAACATATTACACAAATAACTAAGAATCATGAAAGCCCTAACGGTTCACCCGAAATCCCACTTAATAAAGTTAATAAATAAAGTACTTATCGTTGCAACTTAGCTCCGTCAATCCAGACTTCAGTATCAACCCACTTCCCAGGATAGTCTAGACAGCACATATACAACTACTTCCTTAGGGCGTAAGCAGCCACCAGTCCTTCACTATGAGAGGTACATAGAGAAACTTCGATTAGGCTACCGACGACTTTGTTTCCCCAACAAAACGAAGTTTGGAAAAATCTTTACAGTCGGCATTCTACAAACAGCCACGAGGTAAATTGTATATACTTCGGAAGAAACCAGGCCATATCCTTCTAGGCATACATTGGGACTAGCAACGATTAACTGACAACTCACAGCTAAGTGCTTACGGCGTTCCGATACATTCCACGCAACCAGAATTGTCCTGGCCCACGACTGGAACCAGCCCGTGGTAGCGAAGCGTAGCAAAACAAAAGTAAGCGAAAAGCGAAACGACGTACATGACGTCAATCTCATGACGATTGCTAACATAGACCTTCCCAGGAGTGCGAAGTACCTCAGTTGGATACTTATCTGACAAGTAATGGTAAATTACCATTACAAGCATCTATCACGCCCTAATATTTTTAAAATACTCTTTGATGATAAACGTATTTCTAGTATGTATGGTACATTTCGTAACGTATAAACATCATTTTATTTTATAAGATATAAACATCATTTTATTTTATAAAATGCAATCAATTTTATTTTAAAACTGACTGACGTGAACATATTTTTTGTGTATCACTATCGGAGGTGTCGGAATTGTTTACTGGTACACAATTTTGGATGATAATTATCATAAAAACATAAAAAAATTCTACAACGTGAGCATTTTATAAATGAATTGTTCGAACAACTGATTTTCTTTGTCTAATATCATCTGGAAAACAAATACCATCTACATTTTCAAAGACGCTTCTTTCGTTTGTTAACTTTGCAACAAACCAAGAGTACTGTAACGTATTCTTAAAATTCGGCGCCGAAAGTTGATTATAAATAAGTGAATGGATCTTCAAAGCATCTATCTGCTCGCGTGTTTAAATGACTATTTTCTTGTAAGATTTCAACACAATTTTGTAACCTTTTAATGAAATTTTTTACTTGACGGAAGAAGTACACATCACGAGGTTGACAGTATGGGGTACAATGAGGTGGAATTACTTCAACAGTAGAAGAACAGGTGCCGTCGTCATTTGTAAAAACATTATTAAAGTGTGCTGGATCTACTTAACTACATAACAGGCTGGATGGCTACACCAAAACTTTTTCTACTTTTCAGCTTTTTAATAATCAACAATTAAAATTCGAGTAGAAATTATCACTGCCAATAAGCATACAATTAATATAACCGCATGATATAAATTTTATTAAAAGAAGTTTGGGCCAGGAGTCGGCTGTAAGCAAAGTATTTTTATTAATAAAAATACATAAATATGTAAAAGGATTAAAAAAAAAAAAAAGCAATCGATTTTCGCTGGCATCGAAACGCGGGCAAAAACACGAAGCATAGGGTCAGCAACTTACCAACTAAGCTACCGATTGGCTTGCGGAGGATGTCGTATTTTAAGCTTATATATCGGATGCAAAATCTTTAAAAATCCATGTCTCTGAAAATAAGCCGCATTGGCACGAATGCCGAGACACGTATTTCCTTATTTTGGCTGTACTTTCATCAAAATCGACGGAGCACTCACTGTGGGGTTCCCCTTGTCTGTCTGTGTCTTTCTGTCTGTCTGTCCCGATGAGTTTCACCAGAGCAAGTTGTGGCAGATGGGGTTCCTCTTGTTGCCCTTTAACGTTTTTTCTTTTTTAATTGGCTTGTTGCTTATTTCAGAGAACCAAATTTATTTTATTAGGCTTTAAAAAAAAAACAAAAAAAAACATTCCCATGCCGTGAATCGTACTTACGTCCCTGCATAGTGACCCGGTAATTTCACTAACTTTTTAGCCAAACCGTTCCGAGTTCGAGTCCCCTTTTCCGCAGGAGTCATTGTCATCAATTCTTCAAATTCCATTTGTTTTGAAAGTTGTAAATTATATAAAATAGAAAATGTTTTCTGACATCTGATACAAGTTTTTAAGAAGAGTATGCCATTTAAAATCATGCAAAATCGTATTTTTAAGCACTCTTTTCCCTCTAACATTTTTTTTAACTTTAATATTAATGCAAATAAGAGGGGTATTTTACCTTAGCATGCTCTCAGACGTTTTTTACCTTTCATTCGGTGTGTCGCTTCATTTTATAGAGCCAAATTTCCCCTTATGCTCGAAATCTAAAAAAATAAATAAAAATTCCTATCACTGGAATCGTACTTGCCTAACTCCGTAGTGCCCCGGTGACGTCACTCGCCTCCCAGATAAGATGTTCCAGGTTTGAGATCCTTCACATAGAAGCCATTGTCACCATTTTTTTCAAATTCCTTCCGTTTGACAATCTGTCAGTTCCATAAAATGATGCACGTTTTTCTGCATCTGATGCATATTTTGCGTATTTTAATGCGGGTGTATCGTTTTTAAATCAATTTTTAAAAATCACGCAAAATTGTATTCTTATGCCCATTTTTTTAACTTGTTTTTATATTTAACGTTAATGCAAATAAGAGTTCTTTTTCATATGCCTCCTCCTAAATATTTTTTCCCTTTCATTTGATTTGTCGTTTCATTTCGTAGAATCGAATTTCTTTTTTTGGGATCAGAATTAAAAAATAAATAAATAAATAAAGTCCCATCCCGCGAATCGTACTTGCGACTCTGTGTAGTGAACTGGTCACGTCACTAGCTTCTCAACCATGAGGTCCCGTGTTAGAGGCCACATCACGCAAAAGCCATTATCATAATTTTTACAAATTTCGCCCCCTTGAAAAGCCGTAAAGTGAATAAAATAGAATACATTTTTCTGGACCAAATGCATATTTTTGCAAAATTTTAAGACCGATATGTCATTTTTAAACAACCTTTTATTTAAAAGTTTCGCAAAATCATATTTTTAAGCATTCCTTACCCACTAACTTTTTTACCTTTAATGTCAAA
>QLNU02015360.1:185887158-185902355 GCA_006491805.2 Dysdera silvatica | reverse complement strand
CAAATTTTCCTGCATCTGATGCATATTTTCAAGAAGGATATGTCATTTAAGTCTTTTTAAAATTACGCAAAATCGCATTTTTAAACACTCGTTTCATTCTAACTTTTTATAAAACTTTAATGCAAATAGGAGGGATATTTTATCTTCAGACTTTTTTTTCCCTTTCATTTCGTGTGTCGCTTCATTTTATAGAACCAAATTTATTTTTTAGGCTTAAGATTTAAAATTAAAAAAAAAAAAGTATTTCTATCACTGGAATTGTACATGCGTCTCTCCGTAGTAATTCGGTGGCGTCACTTGCTTTCAGCCAAAGGTTCCAGGTTCGAGACTGCTGCACGCAGAAGCCATTGTCATAATTTTTTCGGATTCCATCCGTTTCACACTCTGTAAATTGCATAAAATAAAATACATTTTTCTGCATAGGATGCATATTTTGCGCATTTAACTGGGGATATAACGTTTTTAAATCAATTTTTAAAAGTTACTCAAAATCGCATTCTTATGCATTATCTTGCATTTCACTTTTTTATATTTAATGTTAATGCAAATAAAAGGCGTTTTTTCATATTCCTGCTCTTTAATATTTTTTCACTTTCATTCGGTTTGTCGCGTTATTTCATAGAACCGAATTTCCTTTTTTGTAGGCTCAGAATTCAAAATCAAAAAGAAAAAAGAATTTCCTTGCCGGGAATTGTGTTTGCGACCCTGTGTAGTGATCCGGTCACGTTACTAGCTTCTCAACCAAGAGGTTCTAAGTACGAGTCATCTTCACACGGAAGCCATTATCACCATCATTTTAAATTCCATCCATTTGACAAGCTGTTAATTGCATAAAATCGAACTAATTTTTCTGCCGCTAATGCATGTATGTTTGCACATTTTTGAGATGGATATGTACTTTTTAAATCGAGTTTTAAAAGCTACGAAAAATCGCGTTTTTAAACACACTTTCCCCCCCTAACTTTTTTTTTATTATGTGTGAATGCAAATAGAATTATTTTTCTTTTATCCATGCTCTTAAACGTTTTTTTCTTTTCAGTCGACGTGTCGTGTCATTTCATACATGCAAATTTCCATTTTCAGTCGTAAAATTAAGAACAAGGCATTCCTATGCCGAAGATCATAATTGAGACCCTGGGTAGGGGCAGGGTGACGTCATTAACCTCTCAACCTTGGGGTCCCAGGTCCGGGTCCCCTAAATGCAGAAGCCATTGTCATCAATATTTCAAATTCTGATTTGTTGAACAAGCTGTAAATTGCCTAAAATAGAACGTATTTTTCTGCGCATGATGCATGTTTTTGAACATTTTAATACGGGTATGTCATTTTTAAATAAATTTTTAAAAGTCATTCCAAATCTCATTTTTAAACACACTTTTCCTTCTACCCTTTTTTTTTATATTTAATGTTAATGTAAATAAGAGTTTTATTTAGCTTAGTCTGCTCTTAAAAGTTTTTTATCTTTCATTCGGCGTGTTATTTCATTTCATAGAACCAAATTTTTTTTTTTGGCTCTGAATTCAAAATTCATAAAAAAAAAGCATTCCGATGCCGGGTGTTGTACTTGTGATCCTGCGTAGTAATCCTGTGATGTCACTGGCTTATCAACCAAGAGGTTCCGGGTTTGAGTCCGCTTTACGCAGAAGTCATTGACACAATTATTTCGAATTCCATCCGTTTGATAAGCTGTTCATTGCATAAAATAGAACTAATTTTTCTGCCCCTAATGCATATATTTACACAATTTTGAGACGGATATGCCATTTTTAAACCAATTTTTAAAAGCCACGCAAAATCGCAATTCCAAACTCCCTTTTCAACCTAACCTTTTCCTACGTTAACGTAAACAGATGTTTTTCCGTTCTGCATGTTTTTCAATGTTTTTCCTTTTCGTTCGGTTTCGTTCCGTTTCATTCCATAGGAATACACTTCAATTTCCAACGCGTAATGAAAAAAAAATGCCTTCCCATGCCTGAGATCCTAATTACAACCCTGTGTAGCGACACGGTGACGTTATTTGCCCCTCAGTCATCAGGTCCCAGGTTCGAGTCCCCTTCCCGCAGAATCCATCGTCATCAATTTTTTAAATTCTATCTGTTAGACAACCTGTAAATTGCATAAAATATAACACATTTTTCTGTATATGATGTATATTTTTGCACATTCTAATACGGACGTGTCATTTTGAAATGTATTGTTAAATGTCACGTAAAATCGTATTTTTAAGCATCTTTTCCCTCTAATCATTTTTTATCTTTAATGTTAATGCAAGTGAGTCTTTTTTTTTTGGTTCCTAAGCTTGCTCTTAAACGCATTTTCCCTTTCATTCGGCGTGTCCATTCATTTCGTAGAATCTAATTTCCTTTCTTGGGCTAAAAAAAAAAAATCCCTTGTCGAGAATTGTACTTGCGCCCGCACGTATTGACCTTGGACCATATAAAGGATAGACACAGTGTCCCCATGTTAAAGACTGGTGTCCGAGCGGCGCTGCCTCACGTGGTTTTGAACACGTCATCGGTCACGTGAGTGAAGGACGCTTCTTCTTTCCTAGCAAGTTTCTCCCTATTCTTTTAGTGTTTTAAAACGATCATGGTTCGATATTGTGCGACATATAATTGCATGGAAGGGGGAAAGAAAGGCGGAATTCACTCATTTCACAGGTAAGAGCTTATTAAAGTATTTAATATGTGGTTTTTTTCTTCTGTTCGCATTGTATATAATTTTTTCCGGTTATCATAAGCATTCCACACAAACATGCAGGCAACAAATATTCATGATTCATAGCTGCTTCTTTTAGAAGAATTTTTCGCTATTAAGTTTGATTTTTAAGAAGAGCACGAAGTGAAGATATTACTTAAAGCAATATTTATTAATCATATCTGTATATTTTTATCCATATTGTTTAACGGTTAAAGTACAGTAACACCTAATTACTTGACTTCGAATCTTCATAGCAATTTGTTATGCATGATACTGTAAAAATTCTGAAGCAAAATATGAAACTTTAAATTTATTTTCTATCATAAAAGAAAGTTCACCAGATTATCAATGTTTTGTTAAACATTAGATTGAATTTATTGGTGGCAATTAATAAATTTTCTTTTTGAAATTGCACAGTATAAATATAAAATATTACTGTCAAGAAGAAATATGAAAAATCCGGGAGGGGCATTAGGGATATATTACCCCAAGAGCAGACACAGTTAAACGTTACATGTTAAATGTGTTAAAGAAAACATTTTTATATTCATGTTTTCCTCTTATATACGCTGTTATAATTATTGCCAAAAGTTGAAATTCTTGGTGGTGGTGGGGGGTTTTTCATGGTTTTGCGCAAGGGCCCAAAATTTGTAGTTACGCCACTGCTTGCTGGCCGATAAGAGTATCAACAGCACTGGGGTAGCTCAGAGATATGCGAGCCGTATGGGGCCTGGCATTATCTTGTTGGAAAATGGCCCTAGGTTGTCGTGTCATGAAGGCCGCAGGATGTCATCAACATATCATTAAAGTTAAATGCAGTTAAAGTTATACGCATGATGACCAGGGTTGTCCTGCTGTCGCATGAGATAGCACCTTACACCATCACACTAGGGGTAATGGCTGTGTGCCTTTGTAAAACAAAGGGTGGTTGGGACCGCTGGCCCTGGCGCCTCCACACATGGATCTGATGGTCATCTGCTCCAAGACTGAAGCGGGATTCATCTCTGAACACCATGCGATGCTAATCTGCTGGCAGCCACGATGATCGGCTACGACACCACTCCAGACGACTCTATCAATGGTGTGGGGTTAAAGGCAAACGTCTTAAAAGCCGCTGTGAGTGTAACCAAGGGCAGATACGGGGGGAGGTCACAGGGGTCATGACCCCCAAATATATTTTTTCACTGTAAAAAATTCCAACTTTCATGATAAATGAAGGGTGTTATTCCAAGACCATGGCAAATTCTGTCCTTGACCCCCCAAAAATGAAAGTCTGTGTCCGTTCCTGAGCGTAACCCAACTTCAGCCAAGCGTCGTGAAATGGTGGAAGGTGCCACGAGTGGTATGGAAGAGACCGTAGCACGTTGGATGGTGATGCAATGATGCCGTTGGGTCAGCTCGGGCTTGTTGCACAACCAACCGACCTTGCCTCGAATTCGTGCACCTTGGCCTTCCAGAGCTTTTATTACGCCGATGAGTTCCTCGCAGAAACCATTGCTGCCAACACCTTTGCACAGCAGTGTCCGTACGGTGCAGGTGGCAGCCTATTGCTCAGTAGGACCAGCCAGCTTCAAGCATCCCGACTATGCGACCACGTTCGAAGTCATCCAATTGGTTATAAGGTCCTCGTCAACGTCGTAACGGCATTATTGGTTGCGTCTCCAGGGAACTGCAACGCCGACAACGAAAAAAAATAAACCGTCCGCAATTTTTACCTCTTTTATACGATGCCAGTTGCGCAGTAGAAATGCGCGCTATGATCGAAGTTAACACTCATTGGCTTTGAAAATTTAATCATTTGCATACTTGGTCTAAAGGAATTTGCATGCGAAATTTCGAGATGATCGGATTATTTTTTAGGGGTCGTTTTTTTTTTGCAAAAGAGTGTAGAGACAGGGTAACCAGTATTAAGCTTAATGAACAGTCATAGTCCCAAGTCGTAAAATCATCAGCGCTAACCAAACAGCATGCACAAATATTTACAACCAGTTCATGAAAAGCACCAGATAAAACTCAGGTCAGCTGCTCAAGTGTATAGATGATTAGGACATCGCATTTTGCGCTTCTCATGCACTGGTTGTCACTATTTGTGCATGCTGGACGGTTTTAGAACTGGCGCTGTGAGTGGTTTGCGACCCTAGGTTCTATGACAAATATTGTTCGTCTAGGTGTACCCTACCCCTCCTAGATGTTTGCAACCCTGGTGCTGAGACACCCTGTATATATATTCAACTCATAGCCTAAGTCAGTTTTAATGTTGGACGCTTTATATTGTATGTGCTCGTGTTGATTTAATTGTTCTTACCCAGATGTGTACAATAATTTAATCTCCCAGTATGTATGTTTTTTGTGACACGTTTCTTTAAGGAGTCATTTGTTCCAGAATCCATTTACAATATTTTTTAAAGTTCAGAAAACGGTAGTTTGCCTATTATCTGATACCTTTTTTTTAAGTTGTTTCGTAGAATTTCGTATAATTGGTGCCTCCTCTCAATTGAGGCAAAGTATTCCAATTTCGATGAGCATCAATGTACTGTAATTTATTATACATCTTATATTCACTAAAACTATCGTATAGTAGGACCTATCTAAAGTAACCGCTTTTTGGACTGGACCGCAATTGTCACTATAGCTAGGTGATCACCTTACACGACAGATTTCGATATAGGCATTTGATTAAATCCCTACCAGTTCTCGATTTCTAACATAATACAGTTTGAAGACATGCATTAAAAATCAATGAAATAATAAAAAACGTAAACTAAGACTTAATTTCTCAAAGATTTAAAAAAATATCTTTTTAAGAGTTTTTTTTAAATTTTTTTTTTAATTTACGTGAATGTACTGTGCAAATTTTTGCACATCAGTTTAAAGGACTGAATTATGCCTTCGTCAAATGGATGGAGACATGGAAATTGTGGTTGCAGGAAGAAATTTCATGGTTATATTTAAAAACGATACAGCAGGAGGATGTGTTGGGTAGTTATCTATAATCAAGAGAATGTTTTGTTTTTGGCATTTCATTTATTTGTTTTCAGTAGCTATCCATTCTTCAAGACACCACTAATCATCCAAACTTCCCGATTTGCACACCAAGGTACAGGTAAATTATCAACGTTAACGTTTTTGAAACAGCGTGGTTTTTTTACTGTGCCAATAATAAAAGGCTTTAACCTTTCTCCAGTTGCACTGAAAGCAAGCAATATTGTAAGCCTTTCCATGGAAATCTTTTCGTCTTTACATTTTTCATCGGTTATTGCTAAAATTCTGTTCAGCAAGTCCCGCTAACATAAACCATATTTCTCAGCGTTAAAAATGTCATTCATGCTAACTCTTGTTATGAATTGAGGCATTCTTGTTTCCAAATTGTTAACAGTTTCTCAATTCAGATCATTTAATTATCCACATAAATTATTTTGTGAAATGTTTAGCCCCTTATTGAGTGACTCAAGATATCCATTAGAGGCAATAAATTGTTTGGTTTGTTTGTTTGGCTTTTTTATGGCGCAAGAGCATCTGGGCTATACTGCGCCAAACATGGTAAAATCAAAGACTGTAGTAAAAGCCAATACTTTTTAAAAATTTAAAAACGTGCGTATGGTCAGCATGGTCATTTAAAATGTCAGACAGTGATGAAGAGTTAAAAGTAAGAGTGCGGGCAAGTCTATAATAGGGGCATTGAGTTAAAATGTGTAAAACACTTATGGGTTCATTGCACACTTGGCAAATTGGTGCTGGTTTTCCTTCCAACAGATGTCTATGGGTGAGATGGGAATGCCCAATGCGAAGTCTAGCAAGGAGAACCTCCTCTTTCCGATTTTTACGGTATGAGGAGGGCCAGTTGCTAATTGTATGTTTAATATTATTCAATTTGTTATTGGTTTGATGATCCCATTCTTCTTGCCACCTTTGATTCACACAGGTCTTGATAATTGGTTTCAGGTCAGAGAAAGGAAGAAGTTGGCTAGAAGCAAGTGGTGAGTTCGTTGCCCTTGCAGCTGCATCAGCAGCCTCATTCCCTTTGATACCAATGTGAGCAGGGATCCAGCAGAATTTAATATTGGAATGATTGTGCAGGTGCTGCAGTTGTGAATGGATTTTGGATAAAATAGGATGAGGTGAATATTTAAAGGATTCCGGTGCTTTTAAAAAGCCCTGAGAATCGGTACAAATTATACAAGGAATTAAGCTATGAGTTGAAATGTATGTAATAAATTGTTTAACACCAAGTTTTCCTGCAAAACTTAATGCAGCTTCTTGTAGCATTGGGTCTGATATTCGTGCGTTCATTCCCTGCATTCTCTGAAACCATGCAAAAGTTGCTTGTTTTATATGAAATGATCAGTTCTGCGAAATTTCCTGCTCATAATCAATTTTCATTGTCATCTTCATACCGTTTTAAATATTTAACCTTACGTTTGCTAATCTTACTCACAGAGGTTTGCTGACTTTGATGTTCTTAGCAGTTTTTCGCTGGCTGTTTGTTCCAAGAAATTCAGTAAATCTATTTTCTCTTTTAAATTTAATTCCCTGTAAGGCTTGGAATTCACAGGAGGCATTTTGATGAAACTTCCCACTTGAAATTTAAATATATTTTTCTTTTTAAATTGTGAAAGGAAAGCTTTCTAAAACACTATAGAACTTCTTAAAAAAGCTTCGACTAAGCAATGACTTTGGATATCTGATCGAACTGCTGTTCTAGGAATCCCACAAACGTCATTTTCTTTTAAGAATTTTAGTGGTTAAGGGCCCAATCATTATCTTCTGCTTTCAGGTTCCATTTCTGAAAATGAGTAGGAGAGAATAGGGAGTTATTTTTGTTCCTGGACTGATGTAGTCAACAGTATAAGAGTGGGTTTGCAAAGAATGAAATAGGGAACAGGTTTTTGAATAAAGGACCAACAGTTTTACCTAAAACCCATGCTCCAATTCTCTTGTCTCTACATGACTTTGAAAAATTGTTTTTTTGTATAAAACTGGTCATTTTAACAGGTGGGATTTTCTTGAATTTTAGTAAAAAGGCGGTCACTTTAGGGACATTTTTTACCATTAGCAAGAGACGGAAATCAATAAATCTTATGAAAAGTGATCGGTTACTTTATTCAGGTGGTTAATTTACCAAACTCCTATATTTGAAATATTTTTGAACTTTTCATTTGTATTCGCCAATATTTCGATCGTTTTCTGTTTCATCATTTTTAAAGTAGTTTAAATAGAGTATTTAATGAGGTTATAATTTTCCGCCGAGATTGAATTTAGTTTCGCGTACTTGCAAAACGTCAACGACAGTAAGAATTATGGACAAGCTAAGAGATGAAATTAAAAATTAGGAACATCAATCAGAGCTTTTATATTAAGTCGACATTTTGACAGTTTCAATATAGCACTCAATGTTCGAAACCGTGAGTGAAAAGTTCGGGTTTATGAAAAAGAAATCTAGGAAAATACCATAACTTTGGTTTCGTTTTTGAGTTCGAAATTAATTCTAGAAGCGAAACTTGCACCTAACTGGATTTAATCTCTATTAGAAATTCATTTTTAGATAAACATATTTATGAATTTCGACGTAAGTTGTGAATATAACCATTTATACATCTCTATTATAAGTGAATATAATATTACTACAAAAATCTTGTATGGTCACCTTTATTACAAAGATATTTTTTGCGAGTACAGACAATGGCTCTTTTATGTTCTCTCGGTATACATTTAGGCTAATAATAGCTTTATTTATTTAATACAACGAAATACTTCGTGCTTAAAATACAACAGAATCCCGATTATACAAATTTCGCTTAACCGAAATCCGGGTTAACGGAAATGATTTGCTACACTTATTATTTTTAAACAGATATTCGTGTTCAATGCTTTCGGTAAAAACTCTTAAACATGTTTTTAGTGAACTCCAATAGGGCACTTCCTAGAGAAATCAATGCAAATAGTAGATATCGGACATATACAAGGTGTGACCAATAAGTAGGGTGAATGATGAAATAAATTTTGCATTGAGTAGGCCTGAGATGGAAACTGTTTACAATCCTTCAAAATAGTCCCTGTCGTACACTATGCACCTCTAACAATGTGTGTTCAAATCACCGAAAGCTCTTGAAAACTCCTCCACTGGTACAGCTTTCAATTTTTGTGTCACAGCAGCTTGAATGTGCATAATGTCTGTAAATCTTTGCCCTTTTAGAGCCACTTTAAGTTTATGGAAAAGGAAAAAGTCTGGTAGTGACAAGTCTGGGGAATACGGTAGGTGCGACAGTTCAGTAACCCGATGTTCAGCTAGACACCGCTTCTCAAGCGTAGCGGTATGCGGCCGTGTATTATCGTGCAAGAGAAACCAAGAGCCAGGTTGCTTCAGATGTGGTCATACACAACGAATACGAGCCAAAAGTCGTTTGAGCACCTCGAAATAAAACTCACCGTTGACAGTTTGACCGACAGGAAGAAATTCATTGTGAATTATGCCTTGACAGTCAAAAACGGTTATCAGCAGTGTCTTTTTTACCCTTGACTTTTCAAAATGACATTTTTTCTGTTTTCGGGAGTTGGGTCCGCACCACTCCATACTTTGGCGTTTTGTCTCCGGATCATACTGGAAACACCAGGTTTACTCGCCGGTTACGAAGGTTTTCACGAACTGGGCATTTTCGTCCTCCATGTCGATGAAGTCCCCACAACATTTCATTCGTTGCTGTTTTTGTCCCTTCGTTAAGTGATGAGGAACAAATCACGAACAAACTTTGCATTTTCTCAAATCCTGTGTCACGATTTTCCGAACAGTTTCCTCGAGGGTTATCCAATTCGTTTGACAGCATCTTGATGGTTAATCGCCAATCTCGCTGCAACAGTTCACATACTCTCTCGATGTTTTTTCTGCTTTTGGTGGGCCGCCCACTCCGATGCTTGTCTTCGACGCTTTCACACCCATCGTTGAACTTTTTAAACCATGCGTGCACGGTCTTCAAGGTCACGGTTTCGTTTCCATACGCCTGTTTCAACATTACGTAACTTTCGCCTGCTGATTTACCCAATTTGTACAGGAATTCCATATTGATTCTATGCTCCATGACACGAAACAAAACCACAGCATAGACAAGAGTCGATGGTATGTTTATCAAGACTCACAGCTGTTAACTGAATATTATGGAACATGACGAAGGTGTCGCTGATAATCGGGTTGTTCCCATTTTCGATTTGAGGGGTGATTCACCCTACTTATTGGTCACACTTTGTATAAAGACACGCATACTTTGTAAATACAGGGTGTCCCAAAATTTCTTCAACCCCGATAAACCTTGAGGAATACATTTCAGATCGAAAAATAAAAAACAACAACAGGTATTTAATATTTAAAAAGAAAAACCTATTCAATGATGCCAAAATTGAACCCCCCATTCCCTCGGAAGTTGGGGAGGGATAACTTCGAAATCTTAAATGGGAATCCATATTTTTTTATTGCAGATTTAGATCCTGCAGAAAAGAAATACATGACTTTGACCTACGATTTTTAATTTTTACTCTTAAAAATGGCGCTATAACCGATAAACATGAAAGAGGGGCACGAACGTTAGGAAATGGGAAATCTCAAGAAACGCACTTCGAATCGAAAAATAACAAAAAATACGTGTTCAATATTTAAAAAAAAAGTTATCGAATGATGCCGAAATTGACCTCATCACCTTCACCCAGGAGTGGGGTGAACGGTTATCGTTTTTTGGAATAATAGTGCCATCTTTTAAAGGAAGTAAAAATCGATGTTTAGAATGAAAATTACGTATTATTACCTCAAAATCTTGGCATCATTGGAAAACATTTTTAAAAATATTGAACACGTATTCTTTTATTTTTCGATCCGAAATGTATTTCTCAAGATATTCCCATTTTCAAACGTTTATACTCTTCCATTTTTATCGATTATAGCGCCATATTTGAGTGTAAAAATTAAAAATCGTAGGTTAAAATTATTTATTTTTTTTCTGGAGAATCCAAATCTGCAATAAAAAATGGGGCTTCCCATTTAAGATTTCAAAGTTGCCGCTCTCCGACCAACGAGGGGGCGGGGCGGCGAGAAATCAAGTTTGGCATCATTGGATAGTTTTTTTTTTTAAATATTGCAGACGTATTTTTTTATTCTGCTATCTGAATTATATTTCTCAAGATATTTTGGGGTTACCGGATTTTGGGACACCCTGTATATATATAAACAGATACATATCGGACTCTCTCTTTCAATTTCCAAATCAGTTAATATCTTAATTCATATTACACACATACACACACACACTTTGTGGTGTTTTTTATTAACAGTATAGAGTTATTTAGTAATGTAAAATTAAACGTGTTTATGGGTGAATATTGTAATTCCTTTGCACATTTGCATTGAAAATTAAAGTTTTGGATTACCCGAAATTTCGCTTATTCAAAATCGAGTTCGCCTTTTTATTTCGAATAATCGGGGTTTTATTGCACGTATAATTTTTTTATTAGTATAGTATCGTAAGACTCTTTATAGCACTTAAATAGGTTTTAAAACCAAATATCGCGATATCTATTCTAAAGCTTTATTTTCCCATCACAAAGAAAAGACATAAATTATAACCAGCATCATTTCTGAGATCGGAACTAAATTAACAGTCAGATTAAGGGATTATGTTTAGGACTTGAGAAAAGCTGGATACTTTATACATATCTTCAAGATTACTTAATTTTGTCTTTTTTCATGCACTATTTCGTAATATGCGAACATGTTCTATAAAATTCCACATTTTACAATGTCACCATATTTTATCACTTTATATTGCAGAAATATCGTTTCTGTTCAATAACTTATCTAGATACATTGTTTCGCAAAATTTTAGTGTACAGTTACAAAATTTCTCATGCATTCTATTTTTCAAGTGATTCCTGTGTGGTCGTCAAATAATTCGAATGTTAAATTTTGCAAAGTTGAAGCAGCGAAATATAGAGTGAGGTAGAGTATTGCAGTTGCTGAAGAATATGAAACCACACTAGCTGCACTCATGTGATGAACAGGTTGATACCTTTTTCGAAGAATTTTTTGAATTAAATTGCTGTCCAACTTCGATGTGCCGTCTGAAAGATGAGATGTCCTAAGGAAAGAATAGAATGGTCTGTATAAATAATTCACACGAATGCTTACAACATGTTTCATTTTTATCAGTTACTTTAATTATTCAGTCCGACTGACGAATAGGTGAAGTGACGGAGGATTACAATTCGTTTAATCAGTTTCAGATTTTCCAATAGGATGGGCAGGCTGAAGCCTATGCTCTCAAAATCTATTTATCTATACCTATGAATGGCTTATATTCCAGAAGATCTATGTAATCTCAGATAAATCAACTAGTTTTATGTTTTTTAAAAATTTTTCGTACCAGTTGTTTTCTTTTTTATGCACAGAATTAAGCTATGCATTCAGGAAAAAAAAATCTGCAAAAGTTTTTAGTCCAAAAGAAAGCGACCTTCTTTTCCAATTTGAAGTTATTTGTGGGAGTAATGGATAACAGCGGAAGTCGTTTGATAAATAATCTATGATTACTGGAAAATATACAATACAAACAATGATTTTACAATCACCAGAACATTTCTAAACAAAGTTTATTTTGGAAATGATTGCTAATATAAGTTCCTTTATATCGTGTTTTTTACTCAGCTAATTATACTAAAATTCAAGTGGGAATATAATTCCTTATTCCAACAATTTTAAGTTAATTCAAAGCTAAATATCATTGTATTTGTGTGGAATGTAAACATGTGACCTATACAGACTTAATTTTCAAAATTTTGAATTTTAAATTAAAAAACAGATTTAGCCAGAAACAGGATGGTCAGCATTTTTGTTGGTTCCAAGCTTCCCCTTATACAAGGGTCCTACTCTGTTTATATATTTTGTGTATATATATATTGTTTATATATTGTGTGTATTGTGTCAATTGTGATGTATATATATATATATATTGCAAATATCAATGTGACTTTTCTAAATTGAAATTTTTTGAGGAATGCAACGATGTGTTTCATTTTCGAGGATTTTAAAAATACGTGTACATTGAAATTTGAAAGAAATTAAATAGTGTAATTTATCAAATTTCTTTAAATTTAAATCCTACGCAAAGGGGTTAAAACCATGCTTATTTCGGGAGACGCGTAAAGCCCCCAAGACCAGTCTGTGATCAGTGGTAACCTCAAAAAAAACAAAAATCAAACAAACAAAAAAACAAAAACGCTTACATATAAATGGAGTAACTGGCAAAAATAAAGATCATTTAAACAATTGCTTTATATGGTATATATAAATTGAAAAGTTAAAATAGTAAAAAGAAATCCCATGAAAAAGGTTGTTCGGGATTCATTAATGACTCATAATTTTCTAGTTCTAACCCTGGAATTTAGGGTAAACCGAGACGGCAACCTTTACTAACAAGGGAAATCTTTTCGGTGATGAACTCACTTTGAGATGATACATATGGGAATTGACAGTGTTTAAGTTTCTTATGAAGAATATGGAATTATTTTTCTGCGAATTTCATATGAAATTTTTTTTATTAATATTAAAAATCCAAAAACTATACCTTTTAGGCAACCTTGGATGTTATTTAATCATACTGTATCTGAGCAAAAATATTTTTGAAGTCAATAAGGCAATGAGGCATAGGCGTAGAATTATATTGGCCCATGGGGCCCGGGCTTCTCACAATGTGAAATAAATTGCAATTTTACACATATTGTAATGTATAAATGTACATTATACCTGCTTGGGCCCCCCCTATAATTATGAAAACTCTACGCTTATGCTATGAAGGATGATCGTATTTGATTCTTAATACATATAATAATTTTTAAAATGTGCTCACTGGGAAGAATTGCTTTGTTTTATTAATGTTTTTGTACATTATCACTTTCACGACTTCCTTGAAAAGTAAAGTTTAATTTTCTCATTTTTAAATAAAGAGCATAATTCAACAATTAATCCAAAAAGTATGGTTCATTAACCTCATGAAGTGAAGTAAATTCCATGCAATTCTTTTAACATTACAATAAATTCATATTCAAATAGACTACCATTCAATTTTGTTCATGACATCTCATATATGGATACTCATATATTCATACTCATACATGCATGTTTCATTCATAAGTTTCTTTTCCTTATGAGATAATATTTAAACAAAAAGTATAGAAGAAACTTGAAGGTTTGCGAAAATAACGAGGCGATCGGGATCAGACCTCAGAAAATTTCGTCAGCCAAGCAGATATAGATAGAGATACAGAATTTATTTCTTTTGTACAAATGCCCCAGGCAGCGCCCATACATTTCGCATTGATATTCACTTTTAAGTTAATGATAAAGTTAGGCGCCACTACAGCACTGGCGAGAATGAAACGGTCCAAAAAACAAGTTGAAACGTGTTGGTTCATTGTCCGGTTTTCTGTGATAAGAAACCACTATCTGTAAGTGGGAGCAGTCAAGTGCTCTCACCACGAGCGACGATAGCACGAGGTGAGTTAATTATTAAAAATCCGCAAAGCACAATGTTCACCTTGCTGCAGGTGTTCCATGAGCCCACTTAGACGCAAAACCGAACGTGGCCTGTCCCTTTTGGAGTAGATTAGGCATTGAAGGCAATACCTTGAGGGTTCGATGAGTGACGCTATTGGATTGTCCTCCAGCTCTCCAAAGAAGGTGAAACATTGGTCGAGTGCTGCTGTGTGAAGAAGTTCGACTTTTAAATCTTTGTGTATGTTTGAGTTTCAAACGAAACAAGGAGCTCCACACATTGTTCGTAAACATTTATTTTGAATTATTTGTAGTGTTCTCATTTTATCTGGACCGAGAAAGGTGAATACAGCACAGCAGTAAAGAAGAATTGACCTAATTGAAGATTTATATACCAGAATTTTTGTTGGAAGGCTCATTTTGGATTTAGGTCCTAAAACTGGTAACAGTGTGGAGAAGGCAGCACGAGCTTTGTTTTTAGTGACTTCAAAATGCCTTTTGAAACTAAGTCTTTCGTCTAGCATCATCCCCAAATACTTTGCTGCGTTTGTGTTAGTGATTTTTTTATCTTTTACTGTGACTGAGTAAGAGCCAATTTTCCCACCGTTTCTGAAAATAACTAATTGACTTTTCGCTGGATTCACGGTAAGACCCCAAGCCATAAGCCATCTTTCTATAGTCGTTAAGTTGTCTTGAAGGTTATTTACAGCGGTGTTGATATCTTGACTTTTACATAAAATTGCCGTATCGTCAGCATAAAGTGCAAGGATGCCTCTGTTAACTTCTGGAAAGTCACTAATGAAAAGATCGAATAATAATGGTCGTAAGAGTGATCCTTGAGGTACTCTTGCAGTAATGGGTCGCCTGTTGCTGAATTCTCCATAATTGGCATATACGAATCTCCTATTCCTAAGATACGACGAAATCATCCTGACACGGTAATGCGAGATGTTAAGTCTAAGCAGTTTGTATA
>QLNU02015360.1:185815149-185887058 GCA_006491805.2 Dysdera silvatica | reverse complement strand
ACCCCTTTTATATACACAAACATCAATTTATGATAGCAGAGGATTATCCTCAACGTGTGCAATTTTGCCGATGGTTTCTGCAGCAGAGTGCAATGCAGCCGGATTTTCCAACACATGTCCTCTTCATGGATGAAGCCTCATTTACAAGAGAGGGCATGTTTAATGTGCACAATACTCATTTTTGGGCAAATGAGAATCCACACGCTACATGGCCAGGTGCTTTTCAGCAACGATTATCTGTAAATGTTTGGACCGGTATCGTGAACGACTTTCTGATTCGGCCATACCTTTTGCCAACTCGACTTGACGGGAGAAAATATTCCATTTTTCTGCAAAATGCCTTGCCATAAATACTTGAGGACATTACACTATCCATTCTACATAAAATGTGGTTCCAGCAAGATGGAGCCCCAGCCCATTTCACTCTTCACTTGCGCAATTATTTGGATGCTGCTTTTGGACAGTGATGGACTGGCCGGAGTGGACCTGTGTCTTGAACCCCGCAATCCCCCGATTTATCCAGTTTGGATTTCTTCTTCTGGGGACACCTGAAAACCATCGTATACGAGACTCTCATTAACACTAATCAGCCTTGCCAGAATTGTCGCCGCTGCTGCCAGTGTTCGAGAAATGCCTGTCATCTTTGAAAATTCGCGCCATTCAATGCGTCGACGGTGTGAGGTATGCATCACTTCTGGTGGTAGTTCGTTTGAGCATTTATTGTAAAAAAGGTAAATAAAATCGTTACATTTTTTTGAGAAATTTCTAGGATGGCGCTTAAGCACGATACATTCGAGAGCATACATCCTTTGACAGAAAGTTTTAGTTTCAGCGTTTTATCCTTCGTATTTGGACATAATTTGTAAGGACCGCGAAAAGCTAATTTCTTACTGCACAAATTAATTTAAAGCTTAAATTTGATTTTAAGCAGCCCCGGACGATCGCCCCCTCCCTCCCAATGCCGACCCTGCCTAAAAGTGTTTAAGGGTCGCTGAAAACTGATTTCATTGTATATGCAGTACTTTTTTTATCTAGGATTTTACGACCTCGTTGAGAATTATGTATGTACGGGCGGCCATAAGCTAATTTCTCAGTACGCGCACTATAATTTTTAACGACCTCGGTCGTGTCCCGGCTCGTCCCCCACCTCCACACACGCACACTAAGGCCGCCCCTGCCTAAGATATCTCTTTTTCCAAGATGTACTGCGCTTTACGCTTTACAATTCCGGTGAATTTAACAGATTTTAGAAAGTCGCCAAATAGAGAGAGCACAAGGTCCGTTGGCATTAAATAATTTTAGAAATTCTTGAAATGGCGCATTTTGCCATATGTGGTAACCTTGAATGCGCTGGATGCGAACACTAAATTCACTGTAGTGGCCAAACGACTAATTTTAGGAAAAAGTGACTGAACAAAAATTGTTTATTTTCATGTCCTCTACCTGCTGCACATACTTGGCAGTTCACAACTGTTTTTCAATGTGATAAAAAATGCAGTTTTATGCTTATTTTCACTAAATCGTAACACAAATCAGGATCAGAAAAGGGAATTCTTGATGTTTTTTGTCTCTGTTATGTTATTAGGTGAATCACTTAAATTCTATATTGAAAAAATATTTTAATTGATGTAATTGGTTACGTAGCAACGAGCCGGACGTAAACAATAAGTTGACTCTGCAGCCATATCCGTTCCGTTTCGAACATGGGGATATCGGCCAATATGGTTCATTTCCGGTTCCCTACCACCCCTTAAAATTTTTTTCTCTAGTTAAGAATCACCCTGCATACACAATTTTATACTAATCAAGTCAGTATAATATACGCTAGCTTTATAGTTTGTCAAAAACAGCGATGTGTTAGATCCAACCCTTTATAATGAAAGCTACCGTGTAAACTAATATTCCGCCAATACGGAAAGAAACGGACCAATAGCATAAATCCGAACTCGGTGCGTAAAAATTTGATCGCCAAAGGTATGACGTCGGTCCACAACGTGTCGCCAAATCGTGAACTTTGATCCCCCGTCATTTCTCGAAATTTAAGTTTTACAGAAAAACAATTAGTGGTTAGAACAAGGGTTCAAAGCTCTATAAAATCCCCACAGTCCCGATTCTTCACTCGACCGGCAGGTTGATAAATTTTCCCCTTGTAAGATTATCCGATTGAGAAGACTGATGGACTTGCTTGATAGAGAATCAAGAAAAAACTAGTTGTTTTATATATCACATTTCCAATTACTGAGGTTATATTCTATAGGAAAATGGAGAAAGTACAATTCACTTGATAAGAGCTTGCCTTTCTAGAACACTAATCAATTGACAATAGGGCACGAAAAATTGTAGGAAGTTTATTTCAGATAACAACTGTTTTTGAGACGATAAGAAAGCATTTCTCAATTATTTTGCTCTGGTGAAATTTTTGAAATAATTTCTCAGAGCCAGGGAATACCTGTGCAGCACACTGCCCTTGTTCGAGAACAATCTCTCTCTAAATTCCATGTGAGAAACGCTGTAGTAAGGTGCTTTATCTCTAAATATGTGTGCTACCTTTCTCTCTGATTCGCACGAAGTGTTTACAAAGTGCTAATCTTTAGGTGTAGCAGTGTTTCAAATCTTCTCTATCTTTGGTTAATTAAACCTTGATTATCGATTTCTATTTTGGTTTATTTAATTTACTTTATTGATAGATCGCTATCGAGGATATTCAATGATGCTACACGCTGAAATTAATCAATTTAAAATGTTATTCTTAGAATCAATTGGTACTATCAACTCTGTAAAAGAATATTGATCAAGAGAGTATATTGTTTCAAATCTTATCGGCTCAAAGAATATTTCATTTGCTTAAAAGCATTGTGGTATTTTAATATTAGCGATAATATTATGCATTTTAAATAACATACAATAATAAAATAACATTACATACTGTCTGTGATAATCATCCAGCCGTACCCAGAGATCATTAAAATGTCTTGGTCGAGGAGTGGAAATCTGGGCATTAGTTGTTGGAGCATTAGGTCGAGGTACTCCTTGCTGTGAAGTAGTCTTTCGTCGGTTAGTGCGTCTGCCTTGATTATTCTTCTGCCAAGAAGTACCATCTCTGAATTTTTTCTCATTTATCGATGTACTTGCAACTCGGAAAGCTGTCTTAGCGAAGGGCATAGGCCTCAAAGTATTCTTTGGTTCGCTAAAATATAAAAAATGCATTTAAAAACTATCCGATATTCATTACTTATAGGACAGCCGAAATGGCTATACATAGAAAATAAAATCAGCTAAACGCGACAAATATATATGGATGTCACCATAATTTCTCTTATACGTTACTTATGACACCGAAATAAATAAATTAAAATATAGTGTAATTGGACAGAAAAGGAGAGTCAGCGAACAAATATATCTATACAGGATATTTCATTTTCCTACTTGTTTAATAAATTTTCAGTCGAATTTGTTTGCTACAGTACGTCTCAAACTACACAGCGGATTATCTGGAAAGGGACTGACGTTTTAATGTAATTTCCAAAAGCGGATACATACAGTAAAGCCATCCCCCCACTGTGTGCGAATGGGCTCGCCTGGATGACCCGGAGGGAAGGTGGGAAGTTCACGGATGCCTGTGATTCTGAGGCATAATTAGCTTGATTACATTTGTGTGTGATCGGTAAGGCTGATGATATAAACGAGTTTGATAGAGAGCAGATTGTAATGGTCAAACGTCTCGGAACGAGTATTCTAGAAACTGCACGGCTCATCGGGTGTTCGCTAGCTGTCGTTGTTAGGACTTATGCAAAGTGGATGAATGGCGGCGAAACCAGCAGTAGACGGCAAGGAGTTGGACGCCTACATATCAATGAAACTGGACGTCGGAGGCTTCCCCGCTTGGTGAAGTAAAATTGGCGACAATCAATGAGTGGCTCATTTAACAGCCGATTTTGTCTAAATAGAAGCGTTTCGGAGCACGCAGTTCAGAGGACTCTCTTTCATATGGGAGCAACGGACTTCGCATGTGCCTCTGTAAACCAAACGTTATCGCCATTTACGCCTATAGTGGGCCAGTAAATATTGTGACTGGACCATAGAACAACGGTACAGAGTTTCCTGGTCAGATAAATCACGTTTTCTGTCTTATCACATCGATAGCCGCGTCAGAGTACGCAGTTGTCTAGGCGAACAGTTCCTCGACACATGCATTGCAAGTCATAAATAGGCCGGTAGTGGGGGTAATATTGCTTATGGGACGTTTTCATAGGCGTCTCTGGGGCCGTTATTCGTGGTAGGACACACCATGGAAGCTATTGATTATCTCAATATCATTGCGGATTAGTTGCACTCTTATCTGGAGTCTGTTTTCCCCACAGAGAATGGAGCCTTCCAGCAGGACAACGCTTCCTGTCACAAGGCTGGAATTGTGTTACAATGACTTGTTACATTGACTTGGCTTGAGAAGCATGTGGCTGAATTTCAGTTGATGTCTTGGAACTCGCCGCATCTTAATACCATGGAGCACATTTGGGAAGTCATGCAGTGGCAGCTCAGAGCTCAAAATCCACCGCCCCGGAGTTTCTGGGAATTGCGTGATAAGCAGCTTGCACAGCTGGTACCATCTATCTCCGGCCACTTACCAAACACTTGTGGTATCCATACCAAAGCGGGTTGCAGCTGTTTTGCGTGCCAAAGGTGAGGCAATACGCTATTAGGTAGGTGGTCATAATGTTTTGGCCTTTTAGTGTATATACGAAATTAAGCTTATTGAAAATCGAATCCAGTTTAGCAGGCTCAAAGGTGGCGGTGATAACCATTGGGTCGCTTTGTAGCTGGAACTAAATTGAAGTTACGAAGGCTTCATACACCATCAACATATACATTTATTATTCCAAAAATTTGGAATTTCTCTGGAAATAGTAAGATTTCACTTCTCAGTGATTAACTGGTAACAGCAGAGAGAGAGAGAGAGAGAGAGAGAGAGAGAGAGAGACGCGATGCTGACGAAACTATATAAATGATTAAAACAACTACATGACATAATGGCGAAATGCGATGGATATTCATCTAAATATATGAGCAAAGGTTGAAAGTGTGACCTATGTTGTATGGTAATTCCAGTTTCTGCTTCAAACGATAAATCGTCATATAATTATAGAGTGTTAAAACACGGCGTTACGAGTAAAGATTATATTAACAGTAAGAATTCTTGTCTAGCTATATGCATATTAAAAAAAGTAAAATTCTCCTGACATTTAATATTAAACGAAAAAATACACGAAACAAGGAAGATCGTAATAAATGACATCAAATGAATGGGATATTTGTAATATAATAAAGTAGTACAGTGAAATCTAAAGAAAAAATTCTGAAAGTGCCGTGTTCAGTAGCCTAAAAATTGAGGATATAATTATATACTCTGGAGAAATGTAAAAGTTCATCGCAGGTCCGAGCTAGACGCTTTTTACAGAGGGGCTTAGAAATTTACAGGGGGTCTAAAATTCGTTAATGTTTTGATGTATTTTATTAATATATTTAATAATACTAAATATCTAAGCGGACTAATATACAGAGTGGCCATAATTAAACGTGAAGTGTTTAGAGCCCGATAGCGAAAAATCTATTGGGCCAAACTGATCCAAATTTATTGTACATACTTTTGGGACCATGGGACCTTGAGTTTTGAAAACTTCAGAAATTTCCAAAGTGTCGAATTAGTATTACTACTTTTTTGATAAGATTTTTCCAGTAAAGCACGATCACGTTGAGTTAGTATAGCTCATCAATTTCATAAAACGCGAAGCACATTTCAGCCTTTCTTATATTTACTAATTGACGTCAATGTACTAAAACTTGTACAATTTGGATGTTTTCGAGTGAAAATGTGGACAGTTGTGAGATTTCAGCGCTAATTTCTTTTGTGGTGGCAAAATTTTGAACTTTTTTTATCTTATTTATTATTATTTTGTTTAGAAATCAAAATCCCATGGTCCCAGGAGTACGTACACCAAATTTGGTTCAAGTTGGCCCAACAAATATTTCGCTCTTGGGTTCTAGACACCTCACGTTTAATTATGGCCACCCTGTATTTAACAGTCATGGGTAAGTTCCGCACAAAAATTTTGCATTGAAAACCAATGGAGGTATAATAATATTTATAATTTCCCTATCTCGAACTTTGATTAAACATAGAGTGTTACAATTTCATGCTCTACTTCTCCACCTAATTATAGGTTCACCATAAATAGATGTTATGTCTTGACTTTAAGGAGTAGTTCAGTATACTTATTTGCAGATCGGTAACGACTGATCTAAAGAACCCTGTAATGATGCAAATAAGTCTGTATGCGCATAACGTCAAGTTGAACATTACGTATCTGGGGCTTCTCATATGTATATATATATATAGATAGGTCCACTTTGATCCTCTCGCTATAATAGCATTTGGTTTAGTTGAACTTCAGTTAAATGTCAATTTTCAGTTATGTCACGTGGTAAGCGGTTGTCTGAAAGCGAGAAGAGCATGATTATGGCGTACCATGAGCGCGGAAAAAGTGTCCGTGAAATTTCGAGTGATATTAACAGATATAATGTAGTCAGAATTTTTTTTTACAAAATATGGATGCCTACGGGAAAGTAAATCATCCAGGACGTCCTCCAAAACTTTCTTCGAGGGACGAACGGAAAATTATAAGAGAGGCATCAAATTCAATTGTTTCGACCAGTGAGATACGGAGAAGATGCAACCTCAACGTCTTCTTAGAAACAATCAGACGTATGCTGAAGTCGAGCCCGCACACTCAACGTGCAAAGCTAAAGATTACACCTCTTCTGAAACCCATTCATAGAACTAGAAGATGGAAAAAACATGGACAAATATTGGAGCAAAGTGAGTTTCCTAGATGTTTTACAAAGAATTATTTAACCTTGTTTTCTCCCGTCCTTGCCTTTACATGTTAAACCTTTTTGTCTTAGGTTGTGTTAAGTGATGAAAAAAATTCTCACTAGATAGTCCAGACGTCTTTATCTCCTATTGGCACGATCTAAGAAAAGAGCTGAAATACTTTTCAAAGGGGAATTTAGGAGGCGGCAGTTGAATGGTTTGTGGTGTTTTCAATGCCCATGGAAAGGTTTCTTTAGCTTTCCCATCATCAAGAATGGACAGCAATGAATATCAAAATGTCCGTAACAGAAATCTTTTGCCTTATTTGGAAAAGTTATGCCGTATTTCTCTCACTTACCAGCAACACAACGCGTCTATTCATGTCAGCATCAGCACAAAGCAGTGGTTACATAGCCATAACGTGGAAGTAATTGATTGGTCGGCATACTCTCTGGACTGTATTCCCATGGAAAACATTTGGGGGGCTCCTTGTTCGGCAAGTTTATGCAGACAATTTAAATTAAGAACCGACTGAGAAATTACAATTGGCGATGCTTGTCGATTATAAGAACTTGAAGCCTACCATCCTCAAAAACCTTGCAACAAGCATGAAAAATAAAATTTTTGACCTTATTCAGAGAAATGGAGGTCCAATTAAGTAATAATTTAATTTTTCTACTAACCATTTCCTGTCTGATTTTTATATTCTGAAATGGACCTATATTTATGTGTAAGACCTCATATTTATTTTTCATTTCATTTTCCGAGTTTACTCATAAAATATTTTTTTCCTTCATTTACACGTTTTCTATTGTTTTTGTAAGGACATACAATATCAATTTTTATAAACAACGTCCCCAAAACTTAGTTATTAAGAAAAAACAAAGTGGACTTATAATCATGTGGAGCAATGTACTGTCTATTATCTGGATTCAGCGTCACTCATTGGCAAAAAATAGTTTGGAAAAAGAGAAATGAAGGGAAAATTTAAAAGGACCTGTGGAAGTATTAATGTAAATTTAGTTTAACAAAGCCTTTCACTCGCACTGCTCACTGTAGGTTCGGTTCTCAAGGCATTAAGAGGTTCGGATTCCTCGGAAAACTGTAGGTCCAAGAGGTTCGGATCCTTCAGAAAACAGTAGGTTCCGGCGTACCGTAACCATTGTATTCCTTGAGCCGTAAAACTAAAACGAACAAAAGAGCCTTTCACGCATTGCTAAAATTAAGAGTAGAGTTGTGATCGCTAACATGGTGCTAGATTGTCTATAAGCATGAAAACTTTCAAAAAGTCCAAAACACTTTTTTGAAAATAATTTTCTTTTGTTCTGAGGGGTCACATAATCCCAATTCACATGCCCCAGATTCCTATCTTTGAAAATTATCCTTTTTAGCGCTCAAACAAAAGTGTGCGGTAAAAGAAGTTTTCCGTGAAGTTGAAGGAGACTTAAAATTTGTTTAATACAAAAAATTCCATAAAGGTTCTACTAAAAATAACAACCATCCGGCTGACACTAAGCAGTGATTGATTTCCATAAAATTGCGGCTTGTCAATTTTATTATCCAATTTTGTTGATGATTGAATTATTAATTACATCTACATCGATTTTCATTGTGCCCTCTGGAATAACATTGGAAAGACCAGAACCAATGTAATACTCATAAATATATTTTGTTGGATTTAAAATCCATTAATGCCAACGAAGACTTTTAAGAATCGCGTTTATGTATTTATTGAAGAATCCTCTAACCGTAAGTGTTTCCAGTGGCTTAGGATTGGAGGCTCAAGCCTCCTTATTGCAAATCAAAACACATTATTTTCTCGAAATCTGCATCATATTATTTTCTTTAAAACTACATAAGAACATACATATTAGAACATATAAATAGATTGTTTAATGGCGACACACTGCACTAATCAATAGAAGCAAGTAAAATACAAATTTTTATGGTGCAGTTATTTTAAAATCGTTATAAAAATGACGTCACTAATAGCTATTTCGATAGCGCTAAACGACCATCATCGTCAGAACAATGACGGCTTCTGTTTATATGACGATGATAGCTGTTTAGCTCTGTCAAAATAGCTATTAGCGACATTGTTGTTATAACGTTTTATAAAATAACTGCACCACAAATTTTTGCGTAATTTTTGCTTCTATAAATAAATGTTTTTGTATGAACCATATAAAAATGTGGAGTGATAAAAAATAATCATATTAAATTATCCCCTCAATCTTCTTTAATTATTAAGGAGTTTTTCTTTGGTTAAGAATACTTGGATACAGACCTATTGTTACGTCATGTATGAAGTATACTTATATAAAAAGATATTAGTAACTTAAAGATATTAGTAACAAAAAATTGATGGCGATGTACTAATTTTGGCTAAATACTACTGTTTCCTTTCAGTCCAGACAATATTATACTTTTGCCTCGGTAATGTACATATTCAATAACCACGGACGGATAATTTTCCTTATATATTTATTTTTAAAATTTTATTAATGGTGAAATAGATAAAATATGACAACATCAAGCTTTTAAAAGGCAGATTATTTTTTATTCTATCGTGTGCAACGTGTCTCTGACTCAAAAGTTAAGTTCCTTAATCTGTGCTCACGCTGAGATGGCTCATAATCTTCTAAGCTTCAATGCTCTTAAAATCATCAGCTCGGAAGTTAAGTCAAGTTGCCGGTTTCACCCCAGCTGAACTTTTAAGCTATCTTGAAACTCAAAATTGAAAAGCGTCATTTAAATTTATCATTTTAGCTTCTCACAATATGCACGTAAAATCTGTATTTATTGCTTGTATACGCACAGAAGTGTGCTACCGTTTTGATTTATAGTATTTCATTAAACAAACTTATATTACCGTTATTGGAGAATTTTGAAAATTTTCAATTTTTGGTATTGAGTAACGTATTATTTTCTCGTGTAGCTGATATATAGCGGTTGCTTTTATATATAATTATTGAACTATTAACATTTATATTACGACAGCTTCTTAATTTGATAGAGGGTGAAAGGACGACACATATATTTCATTACTGCGATTGAATTTCTTTCGAAGGTGAAAGTTTTTTTTAAGGTTGACTTCGTTATCATCATTGGACTAAATTTATTTGAGGATTAAAAACTTCTTCCATTTAATTTTTTTTGTGAATAATAATAAGCCTCTTATTCTAGTTTTCTCTAAAAAAAAAAGGGCAAAATTAATTTGAAAACCAGTTTTCTCCACGTTCATACCATATATAAAGTATTATAGTTTGAGGTGGTTGCTTTTGTCAGTGGTTCCGCTAAAACTAAAAAAAATGTTGGTATTTTCTGTCAAGACCTTTTATCGTTACATCAAATTGGCTTAAGGAAACAGACGGACCTGCCCTATAATTTTGGGATCAAATGAAGGGCAAGTTGTTTTAACCCGGAAGAAGAAATTGTTGCGTGGATGAAAGAGGTTAAAAAGTTTTTCGCACATGAGGTCGTATCACCGGCAAAATATGAGGTCAAATCAGCTACCAAGACAAGTCTGATAAAGTATATGATATTTAGTAAGCTAAGGTGCTATAATTCTTTTAGCACTTTAACTTAGCGTTAGGTAAGATCACAAATGGTTGTGGAAAACGCTTCAAAAGCACCTAAAAGTTTCAGAAATTGGAATTATAATACATTAAAACATTGCGAAGAGTATTTCGTCATAATTTTGTTTCAAACTACTGTGCTTTTAAGTGATAAATATGTACGAATACGCTTTAGAAATTTTCAAGGAATATGTTTTAATGTTTGAAATAGTGAGAAGAAGAATATCATGGTTAAAAAAAAGCCAAAATTGCTATTAGTAAAAGATTTGAGATGTGAAACGTATTCGGAAGATGAAAATTTATGACTGTTTGTGATTAATATATTTTTTTGGCAACTTTATTTCTGCAAAACATGAACACAAATTTAAAATATACATAAATACATTGAATTAAATAGTCAAAAATTAGAAACTTGGTTCATGCCTGCCTGGGCAATGAAGGTAAGGATAGAGTCTGGCAAAGCTTTCCCACCCACGAAACTTTTCTTATCCAGAGTTATATTAAAGACATCGGTGATAATAGGGGTCAAAATTAGATGCGGAGCGAGACCCTGATACATTTACTATTACATTACATACATTACTCATGTACATTTCAAAGTTAGAATATTTTCTTCTGCTGAACTTCTTTATTTTGGGTGAGACATATAACAAGCTTTACCTTAAATAAATTTGAGAAGAACAAAGCTTTAAGCGTGGTAAAAAACATTAAACACGCCTAAAACGTTGTTCTTCTTAAATTTATTTATACTGTGTGGTGTTACGTCACTTACAATCTTAAGCTTTACATTATTAAAGTCAATAATGATTGTCGACTTAATAAATGTCAAGGCTTGTCTCTTCTATCGGACGTTTGGCTTTTTAATACTTTTGGATACATTAAAGCCCTAATTTTATCTTCACATATATATATATATAACTAATCTATCCCTAAATTCAACATAAATATGACATTTCCATCGATTTTGATAAAAGAAGAAGCTGAGGCAGCAGGAAAGAGTAAATATTTGAGTTGCATTGTGAGATATATTTAAATTATGTACAATTTTACAATTTTTTTTTTGCATTCACGAACACAAGCCCGACGGAGATGGGGTGGGAGAGCCCTATGTTGTAAACACAGGTTTGGTCCTATAATTGAAGTTAAGCAGCTTGTCACACGGCGTTTTCTTGTTAAACTATTGGTTTATTTTATTAACCTGCTGTGCCGGCGTTATAAGCTTAAGACTATTTCCTTTACGATGCTTTCGCCATACTACGGGTGGCATTTAGGGAGCCAAGCGAGTAGAAACCTCTTTTTTCCCCCTACTAGGTTAATCTTTGGAGGTGGACGAGCGAGTCCCGTTTACTGAGCCTTGTGTGTGCGCGCATATACACACAGAGCTCGACAAACACGATCGTCTGGTATCCATTGGCAATCAAATTGTTGTTTTTTTTCTTCAAATTGCTGATTTTTGCTGTTGGTGAGTAGGAAAACATCTTTTCCTAATAAGTTTTAATTTTTTTTTGTTTTTGAGGAGGGCGAGTTTATTTTTGCCCGGAGAGATTGATTGATTGCTACTTAAATCGAGCCTTAGCGTATACAGTCGACCCCGCTTAAACGAATATTGAAGGTTCCAGTAATTATTCCATCATATTCGATCAAGCGGGGTATTTGATTATCCGTGGAAACAAATACACAGTTACATGTGCTATATTCTAGTGCAATATGCCCTAGTTTACTAGTACGCACGCAATAAACATGAAATAGTATTGGAAAACTAGTAATATGGACATAAAAGTGCTATACGTACCTAGGTGTTTTTAATGAAATAAAAATTGTACGTTAGCATATAAATTTGCGGTTTACTCGTATGGAAAATTTTCAAAATGTTTTGCAATTTTCACTTGGGCCTTACTTTATTTCTATTACTTCTAAAACTTTTAGCTTATCACGAACTCAGGACACATATACACTTCCACCCCACATACGCCTGCCTACCTACCTACCTACCTACCTACCTACCTACCTACCTACACACATACATGTATGTACGCACACGCACACACATACATGCATGTATGTATGCGAACACACACACATGCTCACGCGCACACACAAACACACACGGCTACCTTAAATATCAATATAAAATTATTTATTAACCTTACTTTTAAAACATACTCCTGCTTTTCGTATTGATACTTCGTTCTTCGCCATTATAAAATACAGCGAACGGAATACATAACGACGAATGTTTCCTTAATAAAAAATTGAGAATGACAATCGCGTATATGGACTATATACACTGGTGTGCAAAAATTAAGGACGGGACAGTTTTTCGCATGTAACGTCGCACCTCAGTGTTTCAAATGGGTACAAAGCATACCATAATATTTCCAAGATGTAAGATTATGGAAAAGGTGAACAATACTGACCAAGAAAGGAATCCAAAGGATACAAAGGACTTTTATTCAAAAGTGGGCTTTCAGCACAGGAGGACAGAAATGTCCATGTGACAAACGGCAGGCAAGAAAAACAGTTTTCAGTAGGGGATATGATCACCCCTGATTGCGATGCAGGATGTACACCATCTGTTCATGTTCAGTAAGAGGTTGTTGACAAGCTCTTGAGGCATCATAGCCCATTCCTCTTGTAGCGTCAAACCCCGCTGGGGAATTGTTGCTGGCGGATGCAACGTGCTGCCAGGCATCTCCCGAGAACATTCCACACGTGTTCTATTAGATTCAGGTCCGGAGACCGTGCGGGCCATTCCATACGATGAATATCTTCACTCTCTGACAGCTCAGCGACAGCAGCTGTACGATGAGGTGTAGCGTTGTCATCCATGAAGAGGAATTCAGGGCCCACAGCACCCCGGAAAAGATGGACATAAGGCAGGAGAACTTCGATACAATAGTGGTCACCAGTGACTGAACCTCCTTGGAAAATGTGGAGCTTCGTACGGCCATCAAGCATTATGCCTCCCCAAGCCGGAACTCCTCCACCTCCAAATCGGTCCCTTTCGACCATGTTGGAGGGGTGATTGCGTGCTCACCGCTCTCTCCAGATGTATAGACATCCAGAATCGCTAATGAGACTAAATCGACTATCATCCGTAAACAGCACTCGACCCCATTTCTGAGCTCCCCATTCCTTGTGTTCCTGGCACCACAGAAAACGTCGTCCCTGATGGGTAGGCATAACTGGCACACACCGTTACTGGTTGCCAAGCAAATAAGCCACCTGTGTGCAGTCTCCTAGCCACGGTAAAATGCAATAGCAGCTGTCCAGTAGTGTATTTCATGTGGCTTGTGATTTCACCCGCTGTCAGCCGTCAATCTCTCCTCGTCTGTAGAACAAGATACCGGTCCTCCCTTGCCGTGGTTGCTCGTGGACAATCACCACTAAACCTTCGGACAGCTGTTCCTGTCGTTCGAAATGCCGTCCATGCTCGTGACACGATGCTGTGTGCGATTACGAACTCCTCGGCCTCACTCGTCACACTTCGACCTTCTTCCAACTTTCCAATGATTCGACCTCCAGTAAAATCATCCAGATGTTGTCTACGGGGCTGTCTGTTGAATATCTCGCACTGCTACAGCAACTTGCCGTCGTTCAAACCGATATACACTGTGCAATTGCTTACACTGAAATGCTGCGCGAACACCGCCCTCGTGCTTTATACCCTACCCACACGCCCACATTACATCATGATGCGTATACGCAAATGCCCTACCGTGTAGGACCCTAGGCAGTCTCCTGATTGGTCTTTCGGTCAGTTCTGCCTGTTCGTTCCGCTGTTATGTTACTTTTTCCATCTCGTCCTTAATTTTTGCACACCAGTGTGTAAAATTTGCAATCTCCCTTTTCTTCAAACAGGTCTTTTGACCTACGAATGATCTTAGTATATTGGACAAATCCCCATAAGTTTAGTTTAGATTAGGGCCGGCGCCAAGAGGGGCGAATTGGGCTTTCGCCCTGAGGGGCACATTTTCAGGGGCGATAAAAAATGCAATTATTAAAAAACAATGACGCTACTTACGGAGCACCAAAACACGTGTACGCTCGACCGACATAACATCTAGCGCTGGTTTGGATAGTCGTTTAAAGGCGTTCAATTTTGCTAAGAGAGTTTTTCCTGAAAAAAATTAAACGCTTCGAAATCTAACAAGGGAACCACTTTTGTGGAAGCTCGCACTTTGACACAAGACATATCACAAATGATAGTCCATAAGTACCTTATTAAGAATATGAAATCAGCATTTTGTGAATAGCATATAAATGTTTTTTATTAATATTCAAAGTCCAAAAATCACACTTTTTAAGTAAAGTGTGATATTTTTTATTCGCACTGTATATGAAGATAATAACTTTTGAACTCAATTTGAATGAAGAGTTTGATCGCATTTAACGGATAAAATCATGAAATTACACGAAATATCATTCAGAGTATTTAAAAAATTATACAAAATCTAAGTTTTTTAATACAAATATTTGGCGCATTTGGCTATGGTTTAGAAGAATTGGCGATATCGGCACGAAACATTTACCATTCAATTACGCTCATATTGCAAACTTCATTGACATTAATGTTTAGCAAATATAATGATATAATAAAAGGGGAAAAATTGCCGTAACATCAAAATATTTTACGTAATTTTTTAATAAAGAAAAATGTTTTAATGAAGCTGGCATTTCAAAATTTTATATGTAAACAATTTGTTTTAAAAAGTAGACAAGCATTGTATTACATTGAACGTCTACTATTTTTTTGCGGAGTTGACTTGGCTCTCGTAAAAATTTGACGTGGAAAGTTTGAGTGTTATAAATCAATTAAAGATTTTCAATATGAGAAAATTATAAAAATGACTCAAAATATCGGATTCCGGAAGTATTTTTATAAATTATGGTAATGATACTTTTCATAAAAGTGTTCAAAGCATAATTGTGCCTCACAATAGTTTTAATTTAAAAAAAAGATTAAATTACGTTTATTATCACTGCAAATCCTACAAAATTAGGCGAAAATATGTTTCATTAATATTTTTGAATTTAATAGTTTCATTAGGAGTGTAATTACATTTACACCAAGGATATTTCAGCATAAGACCATATTGTTCAGCACGTAATTGGTTATACACCAAATAATGAATTTTTATAATTTCGTTTTGGTGTGTTACATCAATTTTGATTTTATTCAGAACAATTTTGTTTGAAATTTTTTTTTGACGAAATGTTTATACTTCATGCCGACCTATATCGCCAATTCTTCTAAACCATAGCCAAATGCGCCAAATATTGGTATTAAAAAGCTTAGTTTTTATACAATTTTTTAAAATACTCTGAATGACCTTTCGTGTAATTTTATAATTTTATCCGTTAAATACAATTACCCTCTTTATTTGAATTGAGTTCAAAAATTATTATCTTCATATACAGTGCGAATAAAAAATATCAAACTTCACCTAAAAAGTGCGATTTTTGGACTTTAAATATTAATAAAAAGATTTATGTGCTATTCACAAAAAACTGATTTCATATTTTTAATAAGGAACTTAGGGACTATCATTTGTGATAAGTCTTGTTTCAAAGTGCAAGCTTCCACAAAAGTGGTTCCTTTATGAGTAATTTTTGAAGAGTTCAACCAACCGTCATCCATCATTCCCAGTAAGAAAACAACAAGAATATGATAGATAGGTTAACCAGAGAGTTAAATCCATGGAAAACCATACGATGACTCTTCCAAAAAACGTCTGAAGCGAAAAATGAATAAACGTAGTTAATCGCTCTACAGTCTTTTTAAGTAATTATGGACACTGCTCTGGCAAGCACAGTTATGAGAAAAAGACCATGCATGGTTGGTCTCAATAGCTTAGTGATCACAGTACTGGGATGTAACCACAAAGACTGGTGATTCGGGTCCATCTTGAAGCGTGGCTCTTTTTCTTAAGCTCTTATGAGTTAAAGATAGGTTCCAGTTTGAACCAAATATTTGTGGATGCGACAAAAATTAATTCACGCGATTGAATTCTGTACAACCTCGCCTATTTAGTTAGAACGATACCTCTCCCTTTGACGAAGGTAAGTACGAGAAGTGAATGGTTAGAGTCAGTAGTGTGGGAGTCAGAGAACTGGGAAGGAAAAACGAAGGCCGTTGGTTCAGATCTAGCCTGGAGCATTGTCACTTTCTTTTCTTCTCAGACGCTTATAAGTCAAAGGTTCTAGTTTGAACCAAAAAATGATGAATGGGCAAAATTAATTCCTTTGAGTAATCTGCCCATTATTACGCTGTAGAATTAGGGAGATAAAATTTAACAACTTCACAGAAATGTCAATAAAATGAAAACAGTCAGAAGATTGAAAAAATTGAATTTTCGATAACTTGTATCTTTTAGAAGACACGATGATACGTATACAAATACATATACGTATAAAAATTATTATATACGCAAGACTGGGACTGTAACTAATCATCTAGATTCTTTTAGTTCTGTAATTAATTTTCGCCACATGTAAATCTAAAGAAGCGTACATAAATATGAATTTATAAATGTTTATATATAAATATGCATATTGTCATCAATGCATAATTTAAATATGTTATAAGAGAAATTGTATTTCCGTTACATTCTTGTCAGAAACAAATAAGCGGATAAGGCATTAAATAACTGCAAAAATTTTAATTTTGCATCTAAACATCAAGAAATATATAAATAAGCAAATAAATCAACACTTTCGCACTTTCAAATTAAATAAAATTGATAAAAGCGTATCACGCTCATGCAAATTTTGCATTTAAAAATCCACTCTGAAATATCATATTTGTCTGATATCAGGATGCGTGTTTGCTGTCAGTGCTTGAGATAATTTCATCATTTTAAGAGATTATGAAGAATTATATTTTCGCATACCTGTTATAGAATTAAGCAAACAACTTCCGAGAACAGCACTTTTTTATCATAAGAGGAAAATCTTCAATTTTTTTAATTCCAATTTGCGATCCAAAAACATTTTAAAATTTGATAAAACTATTATTCGTTAATTTAAAAAAAAATTGCTGAATAAAAAACGTTCTCTGCGCATGATATCGGAAGAACTCAGCTTACGCAACTTCAATTTACGTTCGCTTCATTTTTACGTCTTCTATCATTATGGACGAAGAGTTCTGATTCGCTGCATGATTCCCTAGATGCAGGTGTATTAGACACTTCGACATTGCAATAAAAATATAATACTAAAGGATTAAACTACTGCTTAAAATTAAAATGTCGGCGTCCTGTTGCTTGGAAATAGAATAAGTAATTTGGTCCACTGTTGTTCGTCAGGTGGACTGAATAAGTCAGTCCACTTTTCGTTACGTTCGAGCATCTAGTAGCTCTTTACGACTTCAGACCTATGTTTTTGTCTGTCGATTCATTATGCGTACAACTTAATAATTGTCGCCATCGAAAAATTAACCAGTGCAAGCGTTTTGTTAATGCTTGCACCACTGCTGAGAGCGTCCACTACCATTTCATGTTCAAAGCCCCACGGGCACCCATCTCCGTCTGTCTCTCTCTCTCTCTCACCTATTATTTCATGAATACTGCATTTCATTGGTCCTTGCATTGGCCAATCGCAAACCATTATTTTTTCGTTCTTATAGAGATTCAGACATCTTACGTCAGCATTTTCTGCGGAATATTTAATTTGCTCAAAATCACCAGGTAGTCATAATTATTTGGATACTCTCTCTCTCTCTCTCTCTCTATATATATATATATATATATATATATATATATATATATATATATATATATATATATATATATATATATATATATATATATATACATATATGCAGTATCAGGGTTTGCTGTCTCAAAACATGCTGTCGCAAAAATGCTAAAATGGGAAAAAAGTTGTAGCAAAATGCTAAAAAATATTAGTTGCTTTCGTTGCTCGAAAAACCCTATCCATGAAATTATTTATATCAACGATGCTTAACAGGTGCTGTTAAGAATTTTGAAGAGGAAACAAAAAGGAACAAGAAAAGATCGCTGAAGTGCAAAACGGATATTCTGGAATCGAGGAATCCTGTTTTCAGAGAATAAACTGTGGTTAAAAATGCCTGTCGCATTTTCGCGATGGGCAATAATTTTTTCTTCGCATTTTCGAGCAACTCGTCGCATTTTGCGAAAAATGCGACTGCAGCTTAAACCCTGTGCAATATACATTGAATATAAGGACACTCGTTTTAGCGGCCATGTCAATACAGCGACCAGCGATTATAATCCCGGGAGCACGATCACAGAGCATGATTTCTTTTCGATCGCTATATCGAGAAGATGCTGTATATGGTCTTATATATCTAAATTATAATTATTGTGTTTTAGCTCTACGAACGGCCTGTAAATTATCGTTGGCATTTTGAGTTGAAAATCTCCCATTGCCTTTTTTTCCCCTCAATTCGTTTTATACCGCTGATTACAACTTGAAGTCATCTTTTATTTTATACTTATTTAATTTGGTCAATGTCAATAAAAACGATATGATTTTAAATAAAGACAATATGACACTGCATTCTTTTTAATGCCCAATCGGGACATTTACGTTTTGAGCAGCGAATTAAATAAATTGAAGCGCAAATAAAATAGCTCAGAAAGCATAGAAAAAAAGTGCCTTTTTAGAATTTTTAAGAATTTGCGCCGTATTTTCAGAAATACTTCAACGATTTGTTGAGTGATATATCTTTACGTTAGCTGCTCAAAATGATCCAGAACTATATTTTAAGTTACTCATCGATCTAGTTTCAAATAAGAAGTTACTTATAATTTTATCCATGTATGGTTTTGTATTGAACTAAGGGGCCACAGTTAGTTTTGCAGCATTGATAGCGTCCAATTTATGAGATTACTTTTACCCTGAATATATTTTCTAGTTCAGGTATTCCCAGAGAGAACTCAACATTCTTTTAATTAGATAGAATTTCTTTTTTTATTTTTCGAGTCTTAGTTTCTAAAATTCGTTAATTTTATTCCCTTTATCTCTTAAAACGCCGGTAATTATGTTATTTCTATTCACTCTTGATGAAACTTTAGTTTTCATGCACGAATAATTCGATTTATATTCACATTTTTCAAGAAAAAATACAGTAGAATATTCAGTAATAGTTAAGCTTTCATATTCTGGTGGAACATTAATTCAAAATAATAATTTAAAACAAACATAAAACAAAAAAATTAACTATTAAACGAAGAATATCACATTCAAGACCAGGTACTAAATGGCGACTTGCCCCTTCTTTTGTCTCTCTTATGGTTTTTATTATTTCTTTGAAAAATAAATAATTAAAACAATAAATAACAAGAACGGTATTTTTTTGTGAGAGCTTTTTATAGCATCTTTGTTTTAAACTTTTCTAGAGGAGGAAAAAAGCCTTTCACTTCTTTTTGCACGCACACATCTTGATTAATACCATGTTCCTAATTCAACTTTTAAATAATATTTTTGTGAACGGGGAAACTTAGGGAAAAAATTCCTTTTTTTTTTGCTGAAAGAAAGGAACAAGAATTCAACAACGGTAGACACATTGGAAGGCTCGCAATTATATCCACACCATTGTCTCAAATATTGCTTAAACAAAAAAGCACAGCAACTGTATTTTTTTATAAATTTCTATATGCTAGGCTGGGATGTATGAGAGGCTTTTGTATTTTTGGATAGAAGGCCGAATTCGCTTCATAGGAAAAGCTCTTAGACCGAGAGACACGGACAACGTTTTAGCAACGTCGACCGCGGAGTGAAATATTTGTGTTTATTTTCTGAATCCACATTTGTTTCTTTGCGATTTTTTCGCTCTATTATTTTAAGGTCAAAATAAAACCTAGTTGCGGCTGTTAATAATTAAAAAGCATAAAGGAAAATGCCCGCAAGTACTAAATTATTATGCAAACTTTGTTAAATCTACTTTTTTTGTATAACATTGGATCGGGGGATATGGAATATTTTGAATATTGTTTTTCAACGGTAATTTTATGCAAAATAGATCAATCAATAAATAACTAATTGTGTTTTTGTAAGAGTTCTCAGGAATGAAATTTCCTCCATTCTTACATTATTATTTAAATAAAAAGTTTAATAAAAGTGTAAGTTCTTATAGAAAAAAAAATATGACAACAGATGAGAATCGGAAATATTTGGGATCCCATCACAATAAGCATCTTGGAGCCTAATATCAATTTTTGATAAAAAAATGTAAGCACTTACAGTGAGACTTCAGGTGCTGGGGGATGGGGATTATGTTGCCTTGCATGTTTGCCAAACTGAAAATTTCTTTAAAATATTAAAAATTCTCAATATCGGATATGTCCATCATAAAAACTACATACATCGAAGTTTTTTCATATGAAACAAAATTTCTTAAGGGTTGCTGTTTATTTCTCTCATCGTAGGACAACGAGAGTGATGCAGGAAACCCGCTTATTAACTTCTGCAATACAAGATAGAAATACTTCATCGTGAATTATATTTTACTAGATTTAATATAAACCTGCTTGGTACATTGTAGCCAGAACGTGATGAATTTGCAAATGAATTCTTTGGGATTTTTGTTATTTTCTTTATATGAATAAAATGCATGGGATGATTTTAAGAATGTGAACAAAAGAATAAAACAAATGGTAAGTGAAAGGAAGTTTGTGCATTAATGAAATATGGAGAAGATGTGCGATTGAGTGGGGTGGGGTGGGGGCGGGGGTCCGATGGAATAGAATGAATCCTCTTGTGGATAGATCGTGAGAGATTATTTCTGGGTTGGTATGTTGGTCATTCTAGTAAAGAAATCATTTCTTATTTTTGTGAGATGATGAACTGGCGAGGTAATTTGACAGTTATTATAGATCATATGATTAGAAATGGTTCAAGGAGGTATGTCTACGAAGTACTTTGGTTTTTAGGGTAAAGATTTCTTTCTTAGATCGGTGAAAGTTGAATTTCTCTAAGCCCTTGCGTTCTATATGGTAATATGTCTTATATAGCCGATTATATTAAGGTTAGAAAACAGGTTAGTCTGCAGTCAAGTTAATATTTAGGATAATAATATTTAGTAAATATTTAGGAGTAACTAAATATTTACATCGTTTCTCCATACTATATCTAAGTGGTTCTATTACTGCTATTTATACGTATGTTGGAAACGGGTATTTTGAGGTATAGTTGCGGAAAATTAATATCAGGATTTCGAATTTCGCTCGTTCTATGGAAGTATGACGGCGTTTTTGGGAGTGGTCGGGATGAGCAGTTTTTTCGCACCAGACTGTTTTTTTTTTGTCGTAAAATTTGTCGCCTGAACTCAGTGAATAATGAACAAGGAACACACTTATTCTATGGTGTTGATAATGAAAATAACGGCCTTTAAAGGTTTTAGGAATTTGAGGAAAATATCCTTGCCAATTCAAACCCAGTCGTCATAAATTTCCCCGATATTATCAGTACAATTTCTGTTCAGTATGCAGAAGGGACACGTCCAGATATAATTTGTACCCTGGGCATAGTTCTTGAACTCTGACGTCAAGGAGCAAGTTCCTATTTGTGCACTTGGATATCTTGAAAGGACCTTGGTGTTGAAGCTATGTTATGAGTGTAGAGAAGAGTGGGAAGGGGACTAAAAGAAAGGGGAGGGGGACAAGATTCTTAAGAAGGTAGAATTTTTTTTACAGAAAGTGTACATTTCTTCGCCCGAGGTACTAATTGAAGGTGAAGTCAAGCAAAATAGGAAAACTGAAGCTCAATTCTTGACATTGCAACACTGACCTTTACGGACTCTTTTACCACTTTGAGTGATTTATTGTAGATTTCTTGAAGAATTTCTTTTTTTTTCTTTTCCTTCTTTTTTTTCCTATTTAAACTGGCCCTTCTGCTCTTATTGGAAATTCCTTTTTAGGGCAAAAGTTTTTTGTGCAGGAAAAAAGGATGCTCGAAAGAGGGATATCTGATTTTTAAAAAAAGTTTTTGTGGGAAATATAGACTGTTACATTTTTATATCGACCACTCCTTATCTCAATATGTTTAAGTCGATAGTTGTTTTCAGACTCGTGCGTTAAATAAAACAGCATCAGGTCGTACATAAGCTTTGGTGAACCTTTTATTTCCTTTGCTAAACTAAGAATTTGATTCAATTAAATTTTACAACATTCAAAACAATCTTGTAAACGAACTACAAAGAGAATCGAGAGAAAAGTAACTGAAACCTGAAATAGCAGTTTGTGTCGTCCATATTGTGTCACAAAATAAAATCCTGAAAATAAAATTAAAGTTTTTTGTGTGCAAAATGGCGTTCATTATATTTGTATGACGGTGGAGTAAACTTTGACCGAATTTCTTTTTTATTTATTTGACATTTCAAAACGTGGAATTATAAAATATTCATTTGTATGTTTTGAAAATTATTACTACATATAAAAATATTTACTTTATCGTGTAACCCTCTATGTATGTATGTAGGTAGGTAGGTAGGTGTGTGTGTGTGTGTGTGCGCGCGTGCGTGCATGCATACATGTATGTACGTACGTATGTATGTAATAAAGTAAATACAGGTCAATTATCCCCATCCGGGAATTTGAAAAAATGTTTTGCAATCGGCGACCTCTCTCCCTCTCCAGGCAGCAGTTTCAAACAGGATTGTGACTCATTGTTTGAAGCCCCTACCACGTGGTCTAATTTAGGCTAATTTTTGACTACTTTCGTAGTAAATAAAGCAACAATATTTATCAACGTTTTTTAGGCGTAGTAATATTAACGCCGATGTTATGGCGTGGTTAGATTGTGAAACGTTCACAAAGAAAAAGGAACGTTTTTGCAAATGTTTCACCATCTAACCACGCCATGACATCGGTGTTAATATTACTAAGCCTAAAAGACGTTGATAAAAATTGTTGCTTTATTTAATCTGCGTAGTGTTTGATTTGTATAAATGCTTCCGTAGTCTATCGTAGTTTTTGGTTAAAACTTCCTAAAATTTTTTATTATTATTGTAATTATTGCATTTTTTTTGTAAATCGGTAAACAAAACCTTATCAACCCTACCATATTATCTGTGCCAAAATCTTAAAAAATCCTAAACATTCTGGGTTCCAAACAGATTGGATTAGAAATGCTTGACCTGATTTTATAAATTTAAGAACATTATAAGTAAATACAGATTTTATTACATATATTTTGTGCAACTAATGTAAGAGTAATAGTATATTACTTACCGATTTCAGTGTTTTACGGATATACATATTTATTCTTCACGTTCTTGGAACTACAAACCGTGTTGTGTCGAAACCTTGTTCGTCCAGCGTGCGATAAGAGGCTCTTATCTCACCTGAAGCCATAAATTTACCAGACTGGAAGGACGACATCGTACATCAGTACAAAATGTCTTCTTCATGAAAGTTGTGCTTCAACTTTTAGCTATTATCTTCGTACCTTCACATCCGTGGTGCTTCATCCTATTTTTGATATTTTGTTGTTGAAATTTTAACAGGACAATATAGATTAAAAAGAAAATGAGGCAAGTCCAGGTAGAAAGGTCAAACGGAGGGAAAAGTGGGGGAACTAAGCCTATATATAAAAAGAAGAAAATCCAAGGAAGGAAAAGCTGCCACTCTTTACTTCTAATTGCAGCACAGTCTGGTGCATCATTTATAGGTATCATTGTAGCATGGAGACTTGCGAGAGATGCATCGTTGAAAAATATTGTTGCACGTGGACTATAAAGAATTTCAGCAACTTTTTATGTGGACGTAAACGTGTTATATGCAGCAGTGAATTTTGCTTGAAGCAGGGCGAGCACAACTTTTTAATAACCATGATTTCAGGCGGTCGTCACTTCTCAAGTAAACGCGAAAGATTATATCTTCAGAATGCGACACCTTCGGCCATAGACCGTGCTTATTACAGACTGCGTTTCAATACATGCGAGGATCACAACGTTCGTTCTCTTTTAGGATCCTTCTCATTGCCCGTTGGGGAAAAGTTTGCTTTCCCAAATACAAGTTCTTTAGATGAGTTCGTTCCAGCACTACCAAATGATATTCTGCGCCTTAAAATCGAAATCTGCCTGAAAATATTTGAACTGCAGAATCACCACCATTTACTGTGCTGCACGAGTTTTGTAGACGGTAAACTAACCACGGATTTTGCAAACGCGCTTCGAGATGAAGTGCTTACCGATTTCACAATCAAAGTTGAAGAGAAGGAGTTTAAAGCCCACCGCGTTATTTTGGCAAGTCGATCGTCGGTATTTGCAGCAATGTTTCGCCATAACTTTACGGAGAAGACACTGGGAACCTTAGAACTGTCGGACATCAGTCAAGAGGCGTTTCAATATTTGCTGCAGTTTATATACACTAGCAAAATAGGAACCGTGGATTTTCCAACAGCAGTTGAACTTTTTCACGCCGCCGATAAATACGATCTTCTAGACCTAAAAATCCTCTGCTCAGTTTATTTGATACATTTCCGATCGACAACAAGTGTCGATATTTTCCAAAGCTTTTCGAAAGAACTCACTGATCCACAGTTATGGAATGCTATAGAGGAGTGCTACAATATTAAATGAGCTGTTGGAAGAAACTGAAAGTCTCTGATACAAGCTTTCTTCAAAGCTTGCAAAGCTTTATACGTGCCTTCAAAGGAAAAAGGAAATTAATATAATATTATATCGTATGATTTTCCTTCACTCATGGTTTTGTTTTTATGTAGGGTAAGTGATTTTTGTTTAAATTGTAATTGCTTTTCAAGATTTCGTCTACGCATTAGCAAAAGCTAGTGTATGAATATAAAAAAATTAATGACAGCGAAGTAAAATATCTACTCATACAAGTAAAACAACTTTTTAGGCTCTTCATATTGAAACTGGATGGTTTATATTTACATATTAAAAACTATTTTGCCGGTAAATAAAGCCTACATATTCAAATTTCTTGTGTTGCAGCGCCCCAAAACTGCATCTTTTTTTTATTAACGCTACGTACTTTTTGTTGTTTGGAAAGCATTTTATTAGAATGCAACGCGTTCTTTACCAATTTGATTTAACATATTTGCATATCTCTCTGTGTAAACAGAAAACCTTAATAATTTTAAGTGAACGATATAGAAGGTTTTGTTTGTTTTAGAATATGACTAACAAATTAATTGATGTTGATAGAATAATTTTCAGTTTCTTTTTTCTGTATTTATTTGTTCTTTTGCGGAAAAAATACGGTGGTTTTCTTTTATTTTAAAGTCCAATCATGTAAAATATGTGGATATGTAGACTGCATAATGGCATATTAAAACTCGATAGAAAAGTATTTGAAAAATTTTGGGAATTCCAAATACGGTATAATTGTGTTTTTTTTTTGCTTTGCCTTGTTGCTTAGTGTTTAGGTTTTGTGTTATTTAAATGTTTGCACTTTTTGTAGTTGGTTATATTCATTTCTGAAGTATATAAAAAAGGAAGCATTCCATATACATCTGAAAAATATATACAACGACAAAAAGTATCACATCTGAAGTTTTTAATTTTAATAACTGGATTGTGTTAAGAAATCGGAGAAAGTGGAGAGTGGTTTTCTGATTGAAGAAATCCTGGTACGCTGCAATTCAGTATGTTGTTTATATCAGAATAAATATACAGGAATGTATATAATAAATATGCAGGAATGTATATTGTATTCTGCAGACCGTGCGACATCTGTAAGTTATTTAAACAAATAATATTTTCCTCTTCAGCTTCCATATTTGCCATCTCGCGCTAGTGAATATTTTTTGTAGTACTTCAATCATAATGTCACAGATTTGTATAATGAAGCGTAACAACAAAAGCCATTTCACCAATTCCTGTGTAATGCTTTCGTAACTTTTCAATTATAAACTGTAAAATGTTTTTATTTTCCGTTTGATGTGTTTTTTTTATGAATTTTTTCGTAAAAATTGCCGTTGCAACGTCAAGTTCTTTTTATTTGTTTGCCTGCAGGTAAATAGTTTTTGTTGATCCTTGTGCTCAGAATTGGCTCACGTACCTAATTCTAAGGATAGAAACTGATAGTTTACTAGTGTATTTTTGATGTTTTAATATTGTAATTGACTACTTATATTGCTATTCTGCATTATAAGAACGAATATTTATAAGGTTCAGTAAATTAATTATAATTCGCGTGGCGCTTATTGCAATGACAGACTGTTTAAGTATTTTGATTGATTTGTATTTGGAATTTGTTCTCGTATATTTGATTTCAATGATAGATTTACTGAATATTTACGTTGACTTTTTTAATGTTATCTTGACTGTTTGTATCTAGTTTGCGTTCTCGTATATTTGATTTCAATGATAGATTTACTGAATATTTATGTTGACGCTTTCAATGTCATATGGACTGTTTGTATTTGGTTTGTGTTCTGTGGTTCAAAGCTGGTGTTTCAATAAAACGATATAACTAAATGTATTTTTTAAAGAAAAATTAGACGCGTTCTAAAAAACTGAATCTATAACAGTTAATTTTTTTTAACAAAAATAGGCATTTCTCTACCATTGTTCAATAATAAATGAACATGTTATTATGTTTCAAAACTGGTGTAAGTGAAACAATGAAATTCACCACAAGAAATCTTGTACATGTTTTGGATCAAGTACTTTGTAATAACAAAGAAAGTAAAGTATGTACAAAATAAAGCACTGGGATCCAGCTTAAAAAAATAATTTAAATTGGACAGCAATTGGAAAATCCCACATAACATGATTACCTTTTCATTAAGACTGATTAAGCGATATCTAATAGAATATAACGATATTTGCAAAGGTGGATGGATGCAGTACGTTCTATTAAAGATTTTATACGACGTTTTCTTTCTTTTTTGTGAATCGATTTTCGATCTATTTGAAAGCTCCTCTTCAGACATTTGCTTTCATCGGAATTTTACGAAATCTCACTTTCTCAGAGAATCAGGCGTTTGAGGAGGACCGTTTAAAAAGATCGACCATCGATTTCTATGTAGGAAACAACGTTTAAAAACAGTGCATAAAACTTTCTATAAGCGCTTTTCACATACGTTGATCCAAATATAATACAATGGCTGCAAAATAACAAAATGGCGCTGAGTAGGCGAACTACGTCACCGATTTGTTTCTTTGTTTGTGTTTAAGGCTCAAGGGAAGCTAAGGTCATGCTGCTTTAGGACCTACAATTTTCCGAGAAATCCAAATCTCCATTACCTAGGGCCTTAACCTGAAACCATGGACTACTGTGTGCAGAAAATGTTGTACAATATACCGACGCAATGCATATACGCTACTGTGGGGCTTCGTTATCAGTGAGATTCTGGTACACATTTTAATCCCTAAAAACACATTTATCCCTACACCTTTTCTAAAAAGGAAAGGGGTGTAGGGATAAATATAACTATCTTTTCCCTATTTAAAGCATTAAGACTTTCCTGACTTTAATTTTGCTACAGTGGCATGTTTTTATTAATTAATCAAAAAGCATAATTATCACATAAATATTTCATATTTTTAGAGTCAAATATGCTTAATCACTTTCTTCATAATACAAATGCAAATTTAGCATTATTTAGCGTGAACCGATGCATTATTTAGGAACGTCTCGTGATGAGCTGTAGAATTTTAGGGAAGTTGAACGTCCTTCTTTTCAGTGCACTACAACGTATACTTTTTTCTATATCTCAGGCACAATCCAAAAGTTTGTGATTTCAAGATCGTGTGTGTGTGAGGTATGCATTGTATGCAGAGGCGTAGCCAAGGAGAGGTTTTGGGGGTTGTAACCCCCATTGCAATGAAATTTTGTATATTTAACATAGGAATATATGAGTTGTAGCTCTGTAACCCCTCCCATTAAGCCTATAACCCCCTTATGAACTTTCTGTTTACGCCACTGATTGTATGATATGAGATTGAATTGTACCAGTTTATTTAAAACGTTATAGCAATCATATTTGAGAAAATGGATAAAATACTGGGAATTTTATTTCTGGAATATCATAAATAAAATTTTATTTTATATTTTATTATATTTTATTTTTTATTTTTAATTTTGGTTGGAAATTTAAAGGTAAAAAAAAACAAAACGAGACATTCAGGTTTTCTGCAATTAAGTGGCAAAAGACGTTGGCTGACTTCAATCCTCTTGGTATGTAGGAAAGCTCTTCTAATGCGGAACCCCAGCTTAGCTATTTATTTAAGTAAGGGTGGATAAGCCGAGGTACTTCTACATAATTAATCCAACAGCTCTTCTGTAATTGGCTACAGAAGGAAAACACGTTCCGTATAATTTCGAAATACTCATTCACCACAATAAGCGTGTTTTAAACGTTGTTAATAGAACTGGGTACACAACTTATTGTGCGTTCGCGCAGACCTGACGCCTGATACCGTTAGCAGACGGGTTAGTCCATTGCAGTTTAGGGAAGGGCGTCTTGCCGAAACTGGTTTTTCGCGCGGGAAAAACCAGTTCCTCCAAGACGGCCTTCCCTAAACTGCAATGGACTAACCCGTCTGCTAACGGTATCACGCGCCAACTGAGCGCGAATGCACAGTACATTATTAAGTATGCTGGCATAAGCATAACTCATAGCATACTTGCTACAACTCTCCAAGATTGTTTACGTATTTCCCTTTTTTTAAATACCATCGTGCATACATCGTAGCAAAGGTTGTTACCGAATAACAATAAAAATTTGAATGGAAAATATATGATTATTTCTCTCAAAATTACATAATACAAAAGCAATATAATATCAAATATAAAATAATATCAAATCAATATAATATCAAATATCAAATACAAAAATAAATTCCAAAATTACATATTACAATATAAACATACAATAATTTATGCTTTAAGTTTCTTGTTAAAGGTTAGCGAGCTACCTTTATTTAAAAAGACAGCATTGAAAATCACAAAGAGAAAAAAAAAATTGACCCCAAGTTTTTCTAAGTCGAATAAATTGTAATTAATAATTTTCAGTCCCTGCGCCTTTTTTGATTTTACACTGCGTTTTTAATTCCGTTTATCTAGGTCCACCTTTTTCATGTTGGTTATGTTAAACAAAACGCATAAAGCTCAATATACGCAGGAAAAACATTAAAAATTAATGCAATTACACGAAATAACATGAAACTAAATTAAGCTGGAATGATATGGAATGAAACACGGCAAGACATATCATGTTAAGTGGTAAATATGATAGAGCTCTGCCATATTTAAAGAATCGCTGCAAAAATTGTTGATTTGATCTAAAAGTTCAACTTTTGCACTTACTACATTTATCGATATAAAACACACATTATCGATATGAAATGCACACTATCGATATAAAATGCACACTATCGATATAAAATGCACACTATCGATATAAAACGCACACTATCGATATAAAATACACTTTCACTTTCTCTCTCCCCTGTATATAAAACAAATTTGCTGTATAAAATGTATAAAATGCTGTATATAAAACAAATTTAAATAGTGTTGAGGTTATGTAGCAATGTTGTTAATCTGCCATACTTTATAAGTTATACCAGCATGCATAATATGATTAGATATTTACTCGATTAGAGGTATTTACACATTCAATTCATTACCACTTTCCAAGATAGACTACAGATATTGTGATATTATCCGCAATCTTCACCTGCTGCTATATTAAAATTACGCAAGCTCAAAGGCGAATTGTGAACAAATGCCAGAAGTAAGATAGGCTAGTTTGCGGCAAGTCAGCGTTCACATATTTAATACTCGTTAATATTTTCTTATCGTTAATTAAACCGTTCACAGTTCCCAAAGTTTTCCAGAATTTCCATTTTGGCAGAAAATAAACATCGTTAATATATTCTCAGCTCGTTAGTCATCCACTATACTGGGGAAGACACCTCAGTTCGCATACAAACATGAATAGAACAAAAGCAAGAATTCTTGAGCGCTCAAGCCATACAATTAAGTGTAAAAGGTATTTTAAAGCCTAATATGAGAGATGACCATAAAAGAATATTGAACTTCAAATTGGTTATTTTTAGACAAAAATTGAGATTTCCCCGTTTATATAAAAGTAATTTTTACATAAACCAAAGCAATTAAAGTAAGTTATATATATATATATATATATACAAATATAGAGAATTTTGCATGAAATGTGATAACCTTAGTCTCAAAACACGAATTGCAGTTTACACAAGAATGAAAATTTGAATTTCTTTCACGTACATACATACCCAAAGTTATTTATAAGTATTATGTTTAGTATATATATTATTTAACATTACATTTTATTTATTATTATTACAATTTTGTATCTGCAAAAAAACGCTCTGTACTAAAACACATTATGAGCTCTAATGATATAACTTCATACTTAGAAACGAGTAAGAATTTTGATATCGAAACATTACACACACACGCACACGCACACACACACACATTACCTACCTACCTACCTACGTACGTACGTACATACATGCATACATACATACATACAGGGGGTGTTTACACATATTTATAATGATTTTGACAGTGTAAATAAAATACATACAATAAGAAAATTATTTTCTAATGTATTCTATCTGCTAGCACTGTCTTTGAAGTATCGGCCTTGTGGGGTGAGGATTATGCACACCTGTACCAAAAAAGGGCTCGCCCTCCTTAAAGTACACGTGCTTGTTTTGCCACCGATAGGGTTAGGGAGACTCCCGTTTTTATGGGAATATTTTCCACACGTATTAAAAATTTAGTTTAATTTGCGTTAATTTCTGCTTTGTTTGCCTACTACAAAAGGTATTTTACTGTTACTTTTAGTTTAATTTGCTTGTATTTGCGTTTATTTTGTTTCTGTGTATTCATATTCTTTTTGATTTCACACTTCTTTTCAATAAATTCTCTTTTTCGAATGGGCTGTTGGGGAACTGGATAAAGCTCAGGCTGCCTATCGATTAGAAACATCCCATTATTTAGACCTCTAGAAAATGTTTTCCCCGATAACGAATTTTCTAAGGCCATTGAAATTTGGTTCATTTCTTTTATTTTCTTCCGTTTGGCCTTTTCTGCCTTTTTATTTCTGTTTTAATTTTAGTATTATTATTAATTCCTGTATTTTCTTATCATTCTCTTATTATTTGGATCGCTGTGTTTTGCTTATTAACGTGTATTGCTTATAATATAATAACTTTATTTCTTCTATTGTTGATTCATTGCAGCTTATAGCGCATGGTCACATGGTGGGTTAAGGTTGCTATTCAAACATTAGAGTTTGAGTAGCAAGATTAACCAACGTATTAGTTCTAACATTCTGACGAAAATAGCCACGTGCTATTGGAACAGCTGTCAATGTTTTTAAACTTAAACTGCGTTAATTTGTGTTTTTATTTTTATTTATTAGTTTATCGCAGTGTATCACTATTTGAGTTACAAATAAGTGTTTAATATTACAATAAAAATGTAAATAATTATTATGAATTTCATCACACATTGCATTCTTATTTCGAAACTTACATATATACACCAAAAAATTAGAAAACCGAAATCTTACTTTAGTACGAGGGTGGGGTGGGGGGAGAGCAGGCTTTGGATTATTTTTTCTTACAGGGGGAGGGGTATATAAAATGGTCAGAAATGTGTTTACATAATACTTGAAGGGTCCCTTATGCCTGGATAGCTCCCCACTTACCTCCCCTCAAACGCAAGAGAAGAGATGAAAAGGAAAACAGCACTCTCGAAATGTATTTCTAAGGGCAAAAATATGTGTGCAACACTATATTTCTGGACACACGAGCCGCCACTGGTTTTAACACAAAGTTTTTCTCTGTAGATAGAAAATTGGCCAATTTATAACATTTATTTATACCTCAATACAATCAAATGTTTTCACAAATCAAATTCAGCCACATAATGAAGCACATGAAACACTAACATATAGTGTGCACAAAACACACGTCTATTCTCTGAAGATTTCTTCGTAAGTTTCCTTTTTTGCAAATACAATTTCCAAAAGGCAAATTTTCTCAAATAAAGCATAATTTAACAATTAGTCAAAATATAATTAGTAACGTCGAGAGGGAGAATTAAAATTTAAAATGCAATTATTTTGTAAAGTTTAGCTTGCAAAAAAAATCTGTTAAAAGCAAATTAAATATTTTAATTCATTGGAAACAAACTGTCTTAAAATTGGAAATTTCTAACTCTTAAAACTTTTTCAATGGCTCTTTTTGCGCAGAACATAAAAAATAACATCATAAAGAAGCTTTTTCTTTTGTCTTCTTGAAATTCTACTGTTCTTTCATGTGTTAGAAATCATTGCATTTTTTGCTTTTTGCTCGAGAAGTTTTTTTGACATTAATTAATTTATTTGAAAGCAAAATGTCATCAAGATTAACGTAGATCTTTAAGAGGCAGATATTTTGTGCCTACATTTTTTCTACTTATCCACTTTATTAAATGTTAAAAATGATAATAGACGGTCCAGATTTTGTTAAAAGTTGATCACTTTAATAAAAAAATGTTGAGCTTCATCGAATTCGTTTTTTATTAATTTTTTTAAGGTGTTGATACTCATTACTTGTAAAATATAAAATAAAACAAATAAACAAGATAGAAAAATATATGCTATTACACGGCAATGAATTGCTGTTTTTATAATTTGATGAATTTTTACCTTCTTTATATTTATTTTATGTAGTTTTTACACCTGTTTTTGATATGCTCCTTAACTCATTATTATACACGTTACTGTATTTACACTAGCTATTTGTACTTTATACTTGGTTTTTACATCTCTTTCATATTTGCAATGTGTATTGTTTTTATATCCGTTTTAATTTTATACCTGATATATGCAGGGTGATAATAAATTATTGTCGGATTTTCCGTGGCCTGTAATTTTCAAATCAGAAGCAACATATTAAAACAGCTTACAGAATATAAAAGGGCATTTCGAAATGTTTCATTATCTATAGAATCAATATTGTAGAACGCTAAATTTCAGCATGAGCTCCTTTCGTGTATTTCTGCACTGTATAAAGGCGCGTCGTGGAGATAGGAGAGAGGAAATTTTTTTTCAATTCTAAGTTGCAGATATAAGCAGGATAGAGAAAAAAATAGTTCTCTTTGTAATAAATAAGAAGTAGTCAACGTTATAAGCATTGTCAAGTTAACAATAGTTAAGAGTTCTCCTTTTACAGCAGATAGGTCTTTATACAAGGTGATTCTAAAGTATATTTGGTGTTCTCGCGGCTAGAATACTTGGGGACAAATTGATTATCGCTTGGAAATACCAGGCGCTACTATAGTACTGTAATTATATAGCTAATGTAAGTTTTTAGATTGCACTTTAATGCTCTGTAAGCTGTGTAAGTAGCTTTATTTTGTTGTTTCCAGTTTGAAAATCATAGGCCGAGAAAATCCTGAAAATAATTTAGACCTTACTTATCCTATGTGTTACCTTTTTTATATTAGAAATAAAATACAGGGTACCAGGGAGGAAATTACATAAAAAGGTTAAACACTGGTAAAATAGCAATGAAAAAGATGACTTATATAAGATAAAGATCTTTTTTGCTATCTTACCAGTGTTTAACCCTTTGTATGTAAACCTTTTTTATAGTTACGCTTCATCCTCCTTGAAACCTGTAATTTTATAAGGGACCTTGTTATTTCTTTTGCATCTGTAAAACAGCAACGACGTGGCTAGCGAAACAATGTTCCTACATTCGTACCATTCTTTATTTCACCTCTGTATTTCACAAAAATGTTGTGCAAAGTCGCCAAACGCGTACTGTGGAGCAAATTTATAGTTATACAAATTTTTACCTTACCTTATATTAATTTACGTTTAGTTTCATGTGATGTTCTGATAGGCGAACTTAACCCTTTGCACTCCAGGCTATTTAGCCAAAGGAATTCAAAGCCATATACTGAATGTCGCTCCAGCGGAGCCAGTGGAGTGCAAAGGTTTAAAATAGTACGTAGTAAAGACTGGAAAAGTGACGAACACTACGCAAATATAACAATAATGGAAAAATAACAACGTTTTTTAGCGTAGTTGTAAGTTTAAAAGATGGTTCGACGCACGTTTCGAGAGAACAAGGTCTCTCCTCGTCTGGAACTAGCGTCGAAACGTTCGTCGAACCATCTTTTAAACTTACAACTACGATAAAAAACGTTGTTATTTTTCCATTATTGTTATAGTACGTAGTGTCTGTGCGTTCAATTGATTTATTTACTTAATAGCTGCATTATGGATCCTTAATGAAAATTTTAGAATAATATTTAAAGTTATGGGTATTTTATAATATCTTAAATTTAAGACTTAAAGGAACAACCCATCCATGGTAACCATATTGGTCTGGAAGGTAACTGGAAGACTGCCGATGTCAGGAGATTTTCCATTATTTTTAGATAGCTTAAGTAACTGATAAAACCAATTTAGGTACATTTTTTTATTGGTTAAAAAACTATTTGAAATGTAAAATTATCATCATCAATATAATTAAAATACGTAATGGAAGAATTAATACTGAAAAAGTTTTCTTATTGTCTGAATACCCTTCAACGCACTCGAGTAAATTTTTCTTTTATTAAATATAATGGAAATGAGATCTTTAAATAATGCGATGGTAAATATAGCGATGAAAAATACAAAATAGAGACATCCGCTGTGCCTATCACAAATACGTTTAGGAACATGCTAATTAAGGTATAAGAGAAATAAGCTATAAGAGAAATGAAATGATATATATAAGAGAAATGAGCTATAACAGAAATGTAGAAAAATTATGTTCGTTTCTGAAGAAATTTTATGTATTTGCCGAGATGGATGCGCTAATAACTTGGTTTTATTATATTCCTGTGCATATTTCAAAGCTGTAATTTAATTTCCCCTAGAAAATATTTCTGAAGACAATGCGAGAAAATTGCCCAATATAAAAGGACCCGTCAATTCTCATAACTTCATTTGCAGTCTACGATGTTTGTTTTAATTAAAGACTGACAGATTATTTCTAAAGAATTTCGGCTGTAGTTAAATGATAAGGGCCAACCTTCTATAATTGGGTTCCAATAAAATACCGGCTTTAAATGTCAGTTCGTGATGAGGTAATGTCATTGTAAACTGTTTGAATAACAACATTAAACTTTTTCCTGTTCTTCAATTCAATTGAAATAAAGGATTGAACGGAGAAAAAGAAATAGGCATCGCGAATGACTAGTTCACTCTAGTCATTAAACGACTGTGGTATAAACGATTATACTATTAGCTGGCGTTTTACCTGTAAACAACCAGTGAATAACCAGGCGCTAAGATAGACATAAGGCTACTTGAAAACAATAACAATCTTTAATGTCATCTTACTATTGAAAGGCCAGCATGATCGTATAGTATACAAATAAACGTTGGGACGGCAATAAGAAACTGAGTCTGATATATTCTATATATCAGGAGCTGTAATTACAATATACGAAGGCTTTCACGCTCATTGCATGGCAGCACCCTTCTTATGGGTTTGAGCCGTGATTGCTCGTTAAAATCGATACAGTTAAGATAAACACCTACTGTAAAACACCAATTTCACTTAATGGATATATGCCATATTGTTGCAATATCAAAATGCAATACAAATATTTACACAAATAAAAGGGTTTTCTGTACTATTTAAAAAAAAAACTCTAACACTATCTTCCCTGATTCGCGCTTATCTTACTCGAGGCCTGACTCTACAAACTATCCCTTTCCTACAGAACCGCGATACACCTCATATCAATGGTAAAGAGAGAAACTCACGTTACACGGGTTCCGTCCACCATCCATCTACATCCGTCCGTTCGTTCGTTTTTTTGCAAGAAGGGCAATGGGAAGGGTGGCCGCCGGAGGCGGCGCTGTAATCCCAGACAGGACGCTTGAACAGCGTAATCAGCCGCCGAGGCGGCTGAGGGGGAGATGGATTGCCGATCAACACGGCATTCATAGATGCACGTTCACGTAAAGTCGTCATTCAACGCACACCGAAACCAGCAGCCGTTGGAACCGTCACGGGGAACGGCCACGGCCCAGGCAGCAGGACCGGAGACACCCCCATGGGCCAGCCGAGTAACCTACAGGAACCGGCCAAGACCGGAAAGGAAGGTGTTTAGCACAGCCACGGAGGCAGCGCGAAGGCGGGGGGATCCGGTGGGATCCAGGAGGTCGGACAGACCTGGTGGCGAGGCGAGGCCTAAACGGCGGCGGGCGAGAAGGAGCTCCTCCCTGAGGTAGCCGTAGGCCGGACACCGCAAAAGAATGTGTTCCAGTGTTTCGTCAGCACCTTCCTGACACTGGAGACACACAGGCGACGGGAGTTGCCTAATGCGGTGGAAACGTCCGTCCGAAGCCCAGAGAAAACGCGCGGGTGGCCGGTCCGGGACGACGTGGCTCCGGAAAAAATAGCCTCGGGCTGGTCCGGTAATTATGATTCCAGGAAATCTTCTCGGGAAAAACTGGCCCGGCAAATGTAACTCCAGGAAATCGTCTCAGAAACTGGTCCGGCAAAGGTGACTCCAGGAAATCGTCTGCTCCCTCCTATGCGCCGGAAAAAAACCCGGCTCGGATGCTACTGCTCCAGCTTTGGCAGCCAAAGACAAATATGCACAAACCTTCGTACGCTGGGTCTGGGAACAACGTTTCCCCACTTCTAACTGCGACTTTAGGGCCCTCGCTCGTTTAAACAATCTTACTCGTAACCGACCAATTCTCTCTCATCAACGGCTTCTATCACGACCCTTCACCTCGAAGTGCAGATCCGCTCCTTTTCCGACCACCTCTAATGGAGATCAGACCCTCTTCTCCCTCTGACCTTTCTCAATAGGGATCAGATCTCTTATCCTCTCTAAAAATCTCCCATCACCTTCCTCATCCGTAAATAACCCTCACCTCCATCAACCTATTTCTAAAAAATCTCAGGTTTGATCAATTCTCACTTCCAATCACGTCCTTTCCTCCTATCTCACCGACCACTCGACCTGCGGTTTCATTTGCCCGTTCGACCCTACGGAGCCTCCTTCTTCGTCCCGCCTTCCCTAAATTTCCTCTTCGATTTTTACGGCCTAACGATATATTACTCCGGCGCACCGTCGATATTTATATTGCTACGTTATTGTTCAACAACTTTCTTTCCTGGCGCCCTTTTTACGATAGCATCTGTCTGGACCGCAAGCTGACCTTCACCACCATCCTAGTCCCTATACCCAAGCCTGATTCATCCTCCAGCATCCAACGGTCATTTTTATCCAAGATTCCTTTAACATGAATTTTATTTCTGTATTCATTTCCATTTTATCGCTTCCCACTGTCATATCGTGAATAACTGTTCACGATGTAGAGTCGCTGAAATGGCTTACTAATATATTAGTGTATTTCGAAAGATACCAAATCCAAACGGAAAATAAATTCTTCTCCTTTCTTTAAAAAGCGGAGTAAAATAATGAAGTTGTTTTCTCCTGGAAAACAAAATATAGGGAATTTAAGTCTGTTTCAAAATTTGAAAATGTATTAAAGAATACAGAAACTATTTTCTCCTCGAATTTCCCTGACAAAGAGAAAGAGGATTCATTTCCAACTGAAGAGCACGAAATCCACCTCATAAATTTTAAGAACCGATTCTAAAACGTTCCGAGCTGAATCGGTTTCTTTTTGAATTTGCGAAAAATAAAATTTAGTAAATGAACACTTCATAGCTTCAAAAATCCACCGAATTATATAAGAAACTACATGAATAATTTATTTCGTTTTTAAATTGAATGGGAAATTCGATACATTTTAAGAAAGCAAAATATATTGAAGTGTTTGTTTTTACATTATTGAGATATATCAGCTAATACATATGTAGATCGTTGAATTATGTCAGCTACTATATATGTAGAAGTGTTGAGTGATAGCAGTTACACATATATGTAGATTATTGAATTGTATCAGTTACTATGTATGTAGATAATTGATTTCGTAGGTGCATATCAAGAGGAGAGAGTGAAATCATTGTTTTAAGTTTGGTGGATAATAACTAACATATATATTAGGGATTAATGTTGATACGTTTGGTTTTAAGGATAAATACTGAGTTTTAGTTGAAATACTGAAATTGAATTTCATCAAAAAACATCTAATAACCATCTAAAAACGGTTTCTTTTTATATGATTGGTGTTCTAAGAGCATAACTTTAGGAAAACCCCTTAGAATATTTTTTTACTTATTATAGGATATTGCCTTTTGCAGGGTTAACACAATTGCTAAACTGGTCAACTTATAAACCCTCCGTGGCGTGAGTTTTGGATTTTTTTGCTGTAGAGAATTAAAGGCGCATAATCATCTCTGACATCAACGCTACGAGCTCGACCTAGACCATTTTTTTTCTATAAAAAAGCTCTAATTTGAGCGCCTAACGTGGGTGTCAGAAATGAATATTTCTGACACCCACGCTATGAGTTCAAACTAGAATTTTTTCCTATAAAAAGCTCTATTTTGAGCTCCTAGCGTGGGTGTCAGAAATGATTATGCACCTTCAATTCTACACGGAAAAGAATCCAAAATTCACGCCATAGTGGTTTTATGTGTTGATCAGTTTGGCAGTTGTGTTAACGCTGCGAAGAGTAGTAATAATATGCCATAATGCTTTAAATACGAAGAAAGGGAGCATCGTGTCTGCCCTGATGGACGGACAGGTAGAGACATAACGGGTCATACGCTTGGTCTGCGTTTCAACATCGGATCAGGGCGATCGCTCTTTTGCTTCTATAAAAAAAAGCTCCAGTTTGAGCTCATAGCTTGGGTGTCAGAAATGTTTCTTCTTATTTACTTTAGGAAGGCGAATGCAGGTGGGTTGTAACGCTTTTTACTTTCTTCCACTTTTCAACTTGATCATCAGAAAGAAGGTGACTTTACGTCTATTAACAGTTGTAAAAACTTTAAACTCACCAATTGTATGTACGTTTGATACTATGTATGACTGAGGTTGAGTAAAATATTATGATATTGTATGTGTGTGCAGGGATTTTTTCCTCATTAGTGCGCTGGTGATTGGTCATCTCTGTCAAATTAATCAGAGTTGGATTAAGACACAGGGTGGCTATAAGCACTATTAAGATATTGGTGCTCCCATATCTAAATTTAATTTAAAATATAAACAAGAATAAATCACAAAAGAAATTTTTGTTTTTCGAAATGAAAAAAACAAAACTGATTGTAAGATGAAAAACAATGTTTATTTTTGTATACTTTCAGTTTATTAGCGGGTTTCAATAGATATTGAACCCGCTATTGCTTTTGGCTTTCCTGTCTGTCTGTCCGTCCGCAATGAAAAGGACAAGGCAAAGGTCTTCCGTAAATGCAATAATGATGGCTATTGTTAACGTTAAAAACCTACCGAGTTACTTGAGAATTAGAGAGTTGCGAATTAGAGAGAGAGAGAGTTGGGAGTTAGAGAGTGGAGAATTATAGAGAGTGGCGGATTAGAGAGTTGCGAATTAATGTTAATTGAAACCCGCTAAATTTAAATATCGACCTTAGGCGATTTTCTTTCAATTGTTTGTTTATAGTCGAGAAGTTTTCTTTATAGTTTTCTAAGTGTAAAATCTTTAACTAGATCCTCAAAACTATAAACCTCTTAACAAATCTGTTTCTATATTTTCATATAGATAATGCAACCAACCTGCCTTGTAGTTTTTTCATTTACTGTATGAACCTCATTTACAAAATGTGATCGATGGTAAATCCAACAATAGAACATTTCTGTGGTGCGCCCCTATTTCCTTGATGTCCCATGTACGTACAATAGAGTCTCGTTCATCCGAACCACCCTAATACGAAAATCCGGTTAATCCGAATTTTTTTTCAATAGACTGCGACGGCAGCCAATTGACCAGACGTAAACAAACAGCACAATATGTGTTGCCAACTAATTGAAATCTCCCATAAAGAAAAAGAGAAAATTTTCGTTCCCCGCCCATCGTCGTGATACGCGCACACACAAACTCACACGCACACACATCAAACAATTATAGCTCACAGTGAATTCTGCAGTAAAGATTTCAATTAATCCGAACAGGTCTCGGTCCCAATTAGTTCGGATTCACGAAATTCTATTGTACTTATTTTGTTTGACGGTTAATCCAGTTCTGAGTGGAAGGACTTTATTTTCAAGAGAAGATGACTTACTTACTTAAGATTTCAAATTCAGCGCCAGTAAGGTGTTGAAACTCGTCTTCGACGATAATTTTTCAGCTATTTCGCTGTTAATACACGTCCTGCTTATTTTTTAAGGCGAATGGTTTCATTTACTATGGAAAAACTAGTATTTAAAAAAAGAAAATAAAAAAAAAAGCGATGTTTGCAATTTCCGGGGTCAAACGCAGGATCTTATGCTTTGTTGAAGGCATAGGCGTACGCATAAAGTTCGTAAGGGGGTTATAGACTCAATGGGGGGTTACAGAGCTACAACTCGCATATTCCTATGTTAAATATACAAAATTTCATTGCAATGGGGGGGTACAACTCCCATCAACACCCACCTACGTGCTCCAATGGTCGAAAGGCCACTATCACTGCTAATTACAATCAAACTTCCAGCTGTTAAACATCTCATTTTAACGTTCTTAAGGCATTTCTCAGTTAATACATGTTCCGCTTTTTGTTTATGGTAAATGGATTCATTTTCCATGGAAAAATTGGTGTTAAAAAATTACGACGTTTGAAGAACAATAGCTGAAAACACGCATGCATGTTAGAAACACATAGCGTTAAATAATAATTTGTGTATTATTCTGTTTGCACCCAAAAAATAATAATCTAAAGATTATAAGATGAGATTCAATTGACAGGGAATACATTCCCCCCACCGCTAAGTATTTAGTTTGATTAATAGTGATTACTAAGTTAGGTGATGGTACAAATGACGCATCTCATATGGGGCAGAAGATGTATCTTTAGGTCAGAGAAAAGTCTGTATCGAACGATAGTTTTCCATCACAATCATTTACTATTATTCAAACATGATAGTAAAGTAAAACTTCCATCTGAACTTGCAGTCCTCGCGGGAGAATATCTTGCTCGAAACATTATTTCGTGGGTTTCCTTCCACTAAGGGATCTGTAATTTGTATCCCTTGATCTAATTATAGAGAAGTGTGTGTGTGTTCGTGTGTGTGTGCGGCAACTAATTTCACAAATACTTGAACTAAACTGAACAGCAATTGCCTAGCTGGATGTTTACTGAGAAATACACGGTAAGCCAATACACAGTCTAATTCTTAATTTACCTTGAAGAGGGCACCAGGCAGGAAACAATTCACTAAAAGCATTGAAGAACAGGTAGTTGCGGGAAAAGCGGGTTGATGATTACTCTTAATGTTTTGAATTGTATGTAATAATATCCTGAGTACAACAGAGCTGTAATTGTAAAAAAATTCTGGTGCTATTTACCAAATACCGTGTGGAGACTGTGACAAGGTGTATGTTGGACAGACGGGAAGATCGATACGTCTACGAGGGAAGGAGCATATGCGTGCGGTAGCTAGGGGAGACGATTCAAGCCAGTTGGCTGAACATGTCTTCAGGGAGGGTCACGAACCAGATTGGCATTCGATGAAAATATTACATCAGAATGTGACGAATCTGGGGAGTAGACTTTTTCTGGAATCATGGGAAACCTACGGTTTGAGGAGTCGTGCAATAAACATCGCAAAACCTCTACCAGAACCTTACAGGATTTTTGCAAAACCTCGAGTTGGGGGTGTTCATCTGACATCGTCGGGTGCGGGGGCTTCCCCAACCGGAACTCTCCCGCACCAAATGGCGTCAGATGGGGATTCCCAACATGCGGGTATATAAGCTTAGGACTTTCACGAACTCTTCATTCTGCCTTCACTTGACAAAGGGAGCAGTTGGCTCCCGAAACGTCGTGTTTTTAAACCTTACGCCAGTGTCAAAATAACTGTTTGTTATGGAATCTCCTGGTTGTTTGATTCCCTATTGTTTCGATATCTTCTAGGAATCTTCTGTATATAGTTTAGGAAATACCCAGGAGTTTTTATGTGGCATCACCGAAAGCTGTATTATTCATCGTAATGACTTCTAACAAATATCAGCGTATTCTAAATACGGTTATTGGCGGCATTTGTGCAGAAAATGAAGAAAGGTATTTCTCGCATTGAGAGAATCATCAGCATCCCCATATATATAAGCCATAAACAAAACATTTAATTGAATATCTAGAACAAAATCCAACCATTACCTTACCGTTACTTAGCGTAGAAATGTAGCCAAGAAAATATCACATAGCTTGAACCATTTCCATTTGAAAACAGTAAACAGTTTTATTATATTGGCATTTATTTCCGACATATTTGCCTTTCTAGAAAAAAATTAAAAAAAAAGAAAAATTCGAGCAAACTATCATACAAATTCGGTCATTTATTTTGAAAGCGCATTTTGGTAAAATAAATTTAATTTATAGATTATTAAAGCCTCTCTTCTATCTTGTTTAGTGAGACAGTCAAAATGTTTTATAATAACATGATTCATACAAATGTGGAGGAATGTATGGAGTACTTTAATAAGTAACGATATTTTTTCCGGTATTTTGCATTCACTAAGTATCTAAATAAAAATCTGCTTTTATTAAGAAAGACAATACTTGCCAAACAAAACACATCTAACTACATTCTTTGGAGTAATTTCGAAATCCCTTTATTTTTTGCTGATAGATTTTATTCCGATGTGAAACACGTATTTGCTTTAAAAATGTCTTGTCTTGCATGATAGGTGGTAATTTATGGTTTTTGCCCTTTGTTCCAAGGCGCGACGTGTTCTTGGGATTTACTGAGGTTTAATTAGTTCTCTGTTCCAAAACAAGTGGAAAGAGGAGTATTTTGATTTTCGGGAGAAAACGGGCAAAATAAAAACGTTCAATCATTATCTTTCTCCAGCTGTAACTTTCTTTAGAAATTTAGCTTGAAATGATTATATGGTTACTTCCTACACGTCTTGAGGGGTAGTAGAAGCATTTTAGTTTTTTCTCATTACACAAAAGAATAGATAAGCAAATATAGTAGTATTTAGAACTATGAATAATAATTACTAATTGTTTTAAACCAATTAATATCGTGGCGTTTTCTTAAAGAGTCCAAACCGCAAACCACAAGGTAAAATAACTTTTTGTAGAAACCACCCTTCCCTATCTTTCATTTACAAGAGGTTTTCTTTAAAGTTGTTATTCATAATTTCGTTTCAGGAATGCAAATAAGGAGCTCAAAATAGACTAAAAGGAATTCTCCATTTCTAAAAATATATCGTCTTTCATCTCTCACCAAAATTCAGCTATTTTTTTAGATTTGGCTATAGCGTAGAAATCGTTAGAATAAAGTATTACTATATTAATATTTTGGTAATTGTTTTAGGTCCTGGTATTGGCATAAACTAAAATTACTGTTACCTAGGTCCCTCTTCCATTTATAAGGAAGATTTTTACATTAAAATAATTAATATATATAATTATTTGAAATTATAAATGCTTGAGATATCTATGTTTCTTCATTATTTCCAGTCAAAATTATTTGATAATTTCAGAAGAAATTATCACAATAAAAACCATCAGATAACTTAGAACCATTTTCTGGGAGAGCAAAAGAAACATAGTGCACGAATTAAATTTACGAAGAGATGGTGTTACACCCGCTGTACATTATTGTCAGGTGAAGTTTCAAGATGCCTTATGCATATGAATCAAATGCGTCATCAGTTTGGTAGTGGAAAGATGTGAAATTAAAATGGCGGTATCGGTGGTTATTATTCGTGTGTGTATATAACACGAACTTGAATTCTGTTCTACTGCTGCACAAAATTTCTTCGTATATTCTTAGTATTCAGGGAAGATGTTGTAAAGGAATTCACAACTCGGTATTGGTTTTTAAAGTATAAAGGCGGAGATAAATTCCTTCAAGAAAAATCCTGCAGTGATTGTCCGGTGTGCCTCGACAAAGGAACCTTGAAAGTTTATATTGATTAGGGCAGTAGTCGAATATGCCAGCGATTAGCCCTGTTATTTGGTGTTAGTGATGAAATCATACGAAGACGTAGGCGTTTAATAGGTAAAAAATACAAATTTCCTAAGTAAGTCCCCCAAAAATTGTCTGTAGCAAGTAAACAGCAATATGCCATTATTTGTCTTGCATTACATTCCCGTTATGACAAGTAACCGTTTTTGGAGTGGGTGCTAATATGTGATGAGAAGTGGGTCTAGTACAACGCCACCGAACGTGTTATACAGTAATTTTAAACTGTTAACCCAATTAGCCAGAAATTAGTCATCGGAAGCAGAAATGTATCCACGGAAAGTTATGCTACGTGTATGGTGACAGCATGGGTTGTTGTTCATTGTGAAGTCGTGCAATAAGACTAAACGATCACCACAGAAGTGTACTGTGACCAGTAGTTCTAAAACATGAAAGAGATATTTGTATTGTGGACAATTTCTAAATCTGTAATTATAGACATTGCATTACCAGGCTGTCTCAGTAGTATCAGTCCACGAAGCCTGCAAAGCGAAGTGCTCACTATATATGTTCCACCAGGACCTATAGCTTCCCCGACAGATCCTAACACTTGGAATACAACAAAGCCATGGATCCGAAACCTCGGACTGAGGATTAGTAGCAAAACTACAAGTGTTCGCTACCATTTGGATTAAAACCTAAATTTTTTGAACGGTAGACAAACGCGTTACCACTACGATTTTGTAACACGAGGAGAGTATGTGAAGGGCTTCCATTGAAGGATTGAAAGTTCACTGTAATGTCATAATTATATAAATATTACCATAATTATATAAATACATTGACATGGTGAAACGTGTGTATAAAAATGCAAGTGCAAAATTTCGGTTACATAAAGATACCAAAACTATCAAACTTGGCAAAGGGGTGAGGCAGGGAGATACCATTTCTCCAAAACTTTTTACTTCTGCTTTACAGATGATTTTTCAGCTGATAAATTGGAATAACAAGGGAATAAAAATAAATGGTGAATATTTAAATCATCTGCGGTTTGCTGATGACATTGTTATTTTTTCAACGGACCCATTAGAACTCCAAGACATGGTACAAGAGCTCTCAACTAGAAGTGAAGAAGTTGGACTCAAGATGAACCTACAAAAAACTAAGATCATGTTCAATAATTTTGTAGAGGAAACAAAAATACAAGTTGACAACATTGAGCTAGAAATTGCTGATTCATATATTTACCTTGGCCAGCTGATTTCAATGGATGGCAACATTATGAAAGAACTCAACAGACGTATTAAACTTGGCTGGAGTGCATTTGGAAGAAACAGTTTTATCCTGAAGGGGAAATTGCCTTTGTGTCTAAAAAGAAAGGTCTTCAACCAGTGTGTATTGCCAGTCCTCTCTTATGGATCAGAGACATGGAGTCTAACAGTTGGAGCAATACGAAAGTTACAGACAACGCAAAGGAGCATGGAGAGGTGCATGCTTGGAATAACTAGGAGAGATCGAAAAAGAAACACTTGGGTGAGAGAGCAAACTAGAGTAGAGGACATCATTGTTAAAGTAAAAGGGCTGAAATGGCGATGGGCTGGGCATATTGCAAGAAGAACTGATCAACGATGGACAACAGAAATTCTGAACTGGATTCCAAGAGACCACCGAAGACCTAGAAAACGTCCTCAAACTAGATGGGTGGATGAAATAAGAAAACAGGTTGGGGTGACGTGGAAGCGAATTGCTCAGGATAGACTTGTGTGGAAAGCATTTGGAGAGACCTTCATCCAGCAGTGGATAGATAATGGTTGAATATGATGATGATATATATATGATCATATTATATAAATATCATCATAATTATATAAATATCATCATAATTATAAATATTATCATATTATATAAATATTATCATAATTATATAAATATTATTTTAAAATTTTTTAGGAAAGGTGTTGCAATGTTTAAAGAATATTAGTTGCGATAAAGGGAATGTAGAAAAGTCGGTAATCAATAATTTTATTGATGGATTCCACGAAATTTCTGGGCAGGAGTTACTTTGCAATCGAGGTTTTGCAAAAATATATATCCATTATTTTATTTTAATTACCTCTGGTTAAAACGGTTTTCGTCAATCGCCCAAAATTTATGATAATAAAGTCTAAAAGCCTACCTTAGGTTTTCGTATCAAATTTATGCGGGTTTGTTTTGAAGAAAATTCGCAAAGTTTATGTACATATATAATTATGCGAAAGAGAAAGACTTACCGTTACACATAAGTATGCTTCAGTACTTACTTTTTGAGGGTTTCGTACTGCATGCGTAATTATAAAAATAGTATATTTCAAATGGTGAAATTGCAAAATTAAGCTATTACATCATCTGTCGTGAATCAGTTCTACAAAGATTCGGATTCTTTAACACACGGTCGTGTTATTCGTCTGTTGGATTAAAATTTTAGTCATCGAACTTTTTTTTTTTAAGGTGACAAAACTGAAAATGAAATTCGTAAAAAAGCGTACGTACTTTTGCTTTTCTTTTAAATTTTTTTTGTTGAATGACAGATTTTCCAGAAAGAAAATAGTTGTAGAACCAGCATAGCTAAAAAAACGCACCGTACGTTTTTTGCCGAATATTGCAACAAGTAATAAAAGTTATTCTCAACACTCCAAATGGCTCATTCGTGATATTCTCGAAAATGCATTTGATTGCAAAGGCAGCCATTTGCTCTAACGGCTTTTGAAAAATGTAGCAATTCGTCTGCAAAAAATTAATTCAAGGCTGGAAGAGTCTCGTGAAGTTCAAAAAGTACGAAGCGAGAGTGGAAATGGTAGCCATTCGTTTTTGCTCTTCTGCCGCATTTGAGTCTATTTGTTCATGAACAACTCGCATGTACAACGATTTTGCACTAAAAAAGGCAATTTGCGAAGAAATTGTAATATGTCAGTTCTTTGCAATTCTTGATGTTAGCGCATTTTTGAAATGACTGGAGAGAACGTAAAAGTTACTAATGTGTAGCAGCTTCTATTTGAAATTTTTTTTATGCGGAACACTTTGCAGAGAAAATAATCCGAAAATAAGTTCTTTTTGCTTTGTTAGAAATATTGTGAATGTAAATACCACATTTTATGCATTTGATAGTTAACCATTTGAAAATTACGCGCTTCGTGGCATTTTTTGCTCCCATAAGAGGAAAAGGAAATGAAGAACTGTGTAATAGCAGCAAAAACGATTTTTTTTTAAAAAACTGTAGAATAATAATTGCGTTTACCGAAAGTGAAATTTAAAATATTTATAAAATACAAAGACACTGTTTATTGATTTTATATTGCGAAAAGAAAACCCTGCGAGGAGTTGATTAAAAATATAAAATATTCTATGTTATTGAATGAAAAAGAATATTATGTAAGAATGTAAAATATTGTGTCGTTTTTTCACTAGTAAAATTGTACTGAATCACTAAAACAATTATTGGACTTAAATACACTCACACACACACACGGGGGGGTGGGAATACTATATAGCAGAGACCAACACTATCTATGCTACTGCAAACCACAATAATTAAAGACGGCAAGCAATTATGACAGTTGAACGCACAAACAGATTTTCATGTCCTATGACGTATTATATTACGTACATGTATTATATATAATGCACATTATATTATGTGCATATATATGATGCACGCATTACATTATACAATGATTTTATAATGATTAAATAATGCCACATGTATATATATCATGATAGATTGTAACAGGTATAAACTTAATAAGGTAAGTACACATTTTGATTCTACAAAAACTAAGGAGAGAGTAATCGAATTAAATACACAAGTATAAAAAATTAGAAGTATAATATATATAGTAATATTTTATTTTAATTTCAGTTATCCCGTATAATAATTATCTAGGTCACTATATTTATGTAGAAATGAGGGGTGTTAAGGCATAAGAGAAGATTCAGCCAAAAATGGAGGTTGAAAATAGTAAACGCTGAGAGACATGCAAAATGAACAAAGCCCAAATTTCTAATATATCAGAAAGTGAGAACATTATTATTTATTTTGGAATTGGAAAAATTTGAAAAACGGAAGCAAAATACCTTTTTTATAGGGAGACTTATACTTTAATTTTCATTAAATACAGTTGGAGAAGATGGGATTCGTAATATAAAAATCTAGACCCCAAATAACTCATGTTCAAGAACTCAGTATAAACCTAACCTCCGTTACTATATAAAAACACATTTTAATGCACTTAGGATTTTTCATATAAGTTCAGTTAGCGTAGTTGTACCTGGTTATGATAGTGTAAATATGGTGATAGATGATGCGGCTCCGTGCATCTAATTTTTATAACTCAAGTTGAAGGTTTTTGCCTGAATTTCCATAGTCATGTTTATGATACAAGAAAGATATATAATGTTCATAAGTTTAGAGAACTTGCAAATTAGATGAGGTATACAGACTCAATAATAGAAAATTTAATAAGAATCTGTTAGCTAAAATTGCCCACTAGAAAAGAGCTAATTACTCTTAAGTTTTCTTCACGGTTTAAACCTTGGTATTCATGCGAGGATGGTTGCATCGAATTAACTAGATAAAAAATTAATTGAGTTTTTAAAAGAGCAGGTGTATGTAACGTGTTCATAAAAACTTGGCCTTCAAAGAAAAAAGAATATTACATTAGATAGAAACTTTTATAACCTACTTTTATAGCTTTTTACTTTATAACTTTTATAGCTTTTTACTTTATAACTTTTATAGCTTTTTACTTTATAACTTTTATAGCCTAATATAATGTAATCCTGTTGTAAGGGATAAAGAAAAATCTATATGAAAGTGCTGATAATGATGTTATTAGGAAACTCCAAGTTTTACTTTAGCAAAAATGAAACGAAAAGCATATATATGTCTTAGTTCGCACAACAGAACAAAATTAATCGTCGCGAAAACGTATAACACGATGAAAACGTGGGATTTAAGACAAATGAAAATTCTTAAATTTTTGCAAAAAAAAAATGTTAAAATAAGAAATGGAGTAGGGATAATAAAGGAGAACCACAAGCCATTCTTTTTTTCGATGGCATTTAAAGAAGCTTATGAGTTATATTGTCATATTGAATATTTAAATTATACATTGTAACTTTATTGTTTGATAGGATTACTGCCTCCAAAAAATCGAATATTTTAAAGATCGTCTCCCTTTCCTTAGTTTGCTGGCGAATTTTTCCGAGCTCCCTTGATTTCATAAAAGCGCACAGAAACAACAATAAAGAAATCAGAAAATCCAGCAGAAAGGATGAAAAAGTCACTGAGTATGAGAATTTATGCTGAAAACATGCTTTAGTACAGCTAACGAAGCAAAAGAATCCAAAAAAAAAAACCAAAAAAACCAAAAAAAACCCCGAAAAATGCAAAAAAAAAAAAAAGCCAAAGAAAGTAAGATAACTTCGAGAACAAAGAATTGAAAAAACAAGGATTAGGAAAATAATAGACAATAACATAAAAAGCAAGCACAGTTCTAAGAGTTCCAATAATGATGATGATATCATGGGATGCTACATAATACTAATGACTGTTTCCTACTATGTTTATCCTCCTTAATTTCAGTGTTTACTTTCTTCTAGAAGATAAATTCCAAGCGCAGCATTGTGTTACATGAAACATGGGTAAGTATTACTTTGTTTTTACACATTTGCATTAAGAATTGAACGTTAATATAATTTTTATTTAATTCATATATTATGGATAATAATTCATATATTGAGGCTAATAATTTATATATTGTGGCCAATAATTCATACATTATGGCCAACATTTCGTATATTATGGCTAACAGTTTATATATTATTGCTAACAGTTCATATATATTAATTCAGATATTATAGTTAATAAATCATAGATTATGGCTAACAATAAGGTTATGGCTAATAATTCATATATTACAGCTAATAGTTCATGAATTACGCCAAGAGTTCATATACTATGGATAATAATTCATATATTATGCCGCAAATCGTAAGTTTTATAAGTTGCTTTAAAATATCTTCATAAATGTCTTTCAAATATTTAGTCGTTTTATTTGGGATTTCATTTTAAACCATAATGGCACATTAGAGACTTGAGATCGAACATTCAAAGTAATCTTACGCATTCTGACTGATAAGAAGCCAAAAATTTAATTCATCAGAAAATAACTTGACATATATATATATATGTGTATAATGTAATTAGAATATTAGTATATACTAGACCAGAGGTGGGGAATCTGCGGCCTTATCCCTGGTAGTACAATTCCCCACTCCGCCTATAGCCTTTGGACCCGTAAGTGCGGCTTTTTAATAAGGATTAAATTAAAATTTTTAATTTACTTAACAATTTAATTAATAATTTAATCAATAATTTAATTAATTTTAATAAATTAAATCAGTAATTTATTAAAATTTAATTTCAATAAATTTAATTATTAATTTAATTTAATTATTTTAAGAATACGTATTTTTAATAAGAATTAATTAACTACATTGAAACATTTTATGTCCGTATTGCAGATATTTAGCATACTAAAACTCCTCATATTAGCAAAGACCCATTGAACAAAAAAAAATCTGTCCGTAAAAGAGGGTGGTACTATTATGAAGGAATTCTATGTCTGGAAATTTTTGTCTGACAGTACACATGGGGTGACTGTATCTTAAAGCTGTCCGTTAAGAAAGGTTTTATTGTGGTGTGGTGCGTGTATTATTATATATAAAAGTATCAATTAAAACTAATCAATAACGAAGTCTACGCTTCACCGTGGTTTTCTCAGAGCCCCTTGTCAAAGGTTTCTGAATATGGCCCTGCTTGCTTACTAGAACAAAAAATATCTGTTTAACATGCAACTAAATTACAGAGTAGATAAACTTCAATGTATTTTTTGAAAGTCTGTTTTTGACTTTCCTCATGTGATTTTCCTCGTAAATTGTTCATGCTAACTCTTGCACACAGTACAATTATTACTATTTTAAATGAAACATTGGCCCTGAATGGTTTTGTTTACGGAGTATTGTTAGTAATGGAACATGCGGATATAAGAAAATATCTTTTGAATTATGGACCATTATAATTTCACTTTGAAAAACAAGACCCCGTTCCTGGTTTATAGGAGTATGTGAGCTTCTCATTAAAATTCAATTTCACTTTCAGTATTGCTTTCGAACAAAATCATTGCATTAATGAGAAAAAAATAATCATTCTTTATAAAATTTTAAGAGCTTCCAAATTTCATTTATAGTTAAATAATTGATCCAAATATGTCAAATAATAAGAAAAAGTTTATTTGTCCGAATGTATTTTTTCTTATTATTTGACATGTATGCCCCTTCTTGATTAGATGACGTTTTTTAAATAAAAGCACGTATGAATATGCGGGCGAGTCCACAAACTTATTATTAACATAAAATTTCTATTTGAAGTATTTAGGAAAATATCTTTCACTTATCTTAGTTTATTTATTTAAAGTTATTAAAAATAATTATATTCAAATTTTGATCTTCAAGGATTACTCATTTTGATAAAATTTTTTCAAATGAGATATTTTAATTTGCTATTTGGTACTATTTATATGTAATACAACTGAAGTTTCAATATAAAATTATTTAAAATTAATAATTCCATAAAGATTAACGATATATTTTTACTTCATTAAATCCTTTTAGATGTAAAGAAAAAAAAATTACATCATCATCAATTACCTTCTCCATGATCACTAACAAGTCAATTTCATACTACGTGAGTAGAAATTGTAAAAAATATTTTTTTTTTTACTCCTGTCGAAACTTTTTATCCGAAACTAAGCAGAAAAAATTAAATATCTAGCGTTACTTTTCCAGCATATGTCACTTACAATTTTATCGGTCATTTGCTGGTCAATAGACAGTCAATTCTATAACGGCAGTATATCTATAACGACAGTATATTTAGAACGTTGCAACTGACCGGATACAGATGAAATTGAGACTGCTGGTCGTTTTAGGTAAATTAAAATCCAGCGTTGTAACCGAGTCCGTCGGTTAATCTGAACAATTAAACAAATCGTTGTTCCGTTTCCTTACTTTACGAGGACAAATAGTTCCCTGGCAATAAACGTGAATAGTCTTTTAGGACAGCATATGGCTCAAATCACGACAAAAGCTATAGGATTGGTGCGCTTTAGGCATCTTTCTGTTGATGGAAATTGCTATTCGATTGAGCTTTTTCGCTTTATGGTCGCAATAAACACGGAAATCGTCGAAGAAATGTTTCAATTTACCGAAAAGAACACGAATAGCATCCCTGGCTTGATCCTGATTTTCGAACAATATGTTAAAAAATAGTTTTACTTTGAGAATTTCGCAATTTTATATCTATGGAATCATGTTATTCAATGAATTTGAATCGTAAAATGATTTTAAAAAAATTTGCATTTCAAAAATTTTTCCTTCAGAACTAATTTTAAAAATCGTCGTGTTATTTTCTATTTATTAAAATAATTTTAAATATACTAAACGTCAGGTTTATAGTTAATCGTTAGCTCAAAAATATTCAGTAATTAATTGAAAATTAAGTTTCTTCAGTTAATGTTTATATGTCTTAATATACAATTATACTCGTTATATACTTGGTTCCTTTATGTTTTACACACATTTATATTTTTAATATGGCTTCTATAAAATAATAAATTTTGTAATTAGAATTGAAATCTCCGACTAATTATAACATGATTAATACGAGAGATAGTATTCTTTATAGTCATTGATTAACGGGGGTTTAAAAGTATCGGCTTTTATATTTACTCATATACAGGGCATCCCGTCAAGACAGTATAAACCCTAAACAGCGCGATTCCTTGCAAAATTCTAAGCAAAAAATGTTAATGCGAAAATGCTGAGAAATCCATAAGTTTTAGAAATAATTTTTGATGTTTTAAGTCCAGCCAATGAGAACAAAATTTGACCACCCTTTTCTTGGTGAGAACCACTTACAAAACAAATCAATAAGCCCTGCCTGATATAGTAGAATGTGGGAACCTTATTGGGCTTCAAAGTGATTTCCCTTTTTTCAAGCACAACCCATTTTTTCTGAGAAAACTGGAATTGTGACGTGAGACCTATTACGCAGCTTTACGTAAAGTTACCACAGTTGGTGATTTTTCCGACTGTAATAATTAGCTTATTTTGAAAAACGTTTTATTTATTTATTACACTTAAGGGTAAAGCATTCGTCTATCGTGCCATTAACCCTCTGACTGCTTATCCCGCGATTTCCACGGGCAACATGAAAGTAACAAGATTTTTCATCCCGCGATTTTCGCGGGTATGCAATTTTTCCATCTATTTAAAAGCGCATCCCGCTTCTCCACCGTTTAACTGTCGGTAATGCATTTTCTACAATATTTAGACTTTGAGTTGTGTTTTGGTCAACGTTTTTTTATTAAAAAAATCTTATTTACAAAAATGTGCTACATATTTTAACTCTCAAATACATGTAGATTTGAAATATGTAATAAAAAAATGCAATTTTTGGAGAGATTTTGATAAAAAAAATTGAGCAGTCAGAGGGTTAGCCCAGGTTTAACTTCAAATGCTATCGTAGAAGGCGTGCCGTAATTCTGTCCACCGGGGTTTAGTTCCTTTGCCAGCAAATGTTCGGATTCTGCGGAAAAATGGGGGATCTCGGCGTGGCGTGACCTTTGTTAACCTTGAGCCGTTAAATATGCACAAACATAAGTTCATCACTAAGTCAATTGTTTGATAAGGAATTAAAAATTTGTTTTTTATGTGGTTTGAATTTCCAATTCGCATCACTTCCATGCACCATTTCAATGTGACACGATGTGGTATAAATTGTGTGTGTGGCATATCATAAAAATAAATACTCTCGTAGTAAAGAAGAATATTTATGCTTGCAGATATCCTGAAAGTATTTGACAATTGCAAAAAGGCAGATCATAAGTTGCCAGAGCAATCAGTGCAGAAACTCTTGCTCGGTCGAGAAGGATGGAAAAGTTGAAAGCATATAAAGAAAAAGGAGGCCGTTTCATTTAAATTCATGTATTCTTTTGTTAGCTCCTCGGATGCATCTATGAGCCTTTTTTTTCATATGGACATATGACTATGGAATGCCAAATATGTCAACTACGTAGACTGCGACAGCGTTTCAAAGTCGTATTACAAAAACTGTGCTGAATTGCCCCGTCAAATAGGGACTTCGTTTGACGTTACTTTTTGCCATGACCCAACTGTCCGCATTCGAATTTTGGATGACTTCTACGCTCGCCAATGAATGTGTAAATAAGAAATGTAAAATTCTAATTTTACCATTCACTCTCAGTTTGCTTTGTGTTTTGTTTTTGTTGTGGAAATGACTGTGCAAATAGATTTAAACATAAATATTCGAAAAATGGGTAAATGGGCTTCACTGAATAATATTTATGATATAGTAATAAAAGTATATTATATTATCTCTTGAACAACAACAGCAATAATAATAATAATAATAATTTACAAATGCTCAATGCTTTTAATACAGTGAATTCTCTTAATAACGTCTTTTCATCAACGACGGTATTTTGCTGCCCCCGAAACGTTTCATAGAATTGCACACATTTCGATCAACGTCGCCCCTGGAAAGTTGTTATTAACTCAGATAATCCTGATTTTTTTTAATCTTTTTTTGTTTATAATTTCTGAATAAAACGTTGCTAGAGGGCTAGTTGGACTACAAAAGTCCAACTTTTTATTTCGTGCAGTCCATAGGAGTCCTAGAAATTGAGTAGTAGCGTCATACGCTTGCTGTAACTCGAGTAGTTTACTCCTTTCCAAAAAGTGTTCTCCGTCCTTCAGGAAGGACGTCAAGGATATTTGGGTTAAATGCGATTTTCACAAAGATTCACGCCTACTTTTCAAAAGGAGCTGGTTTATTACAGTAGTTTCCAAATATACTATGTAATATAGGCTTTTTGAAGTTTGCAGATTAAGTTTATGGTATCTCTCCTCTACCAAATATCGTTACTTCATAAAATTATGTACTTTATTTCTGCATTAAATTGCATTGAAATAAATTTTCATCTTGCGATGTTTTTAAATTTTCAAAATTTTTCTGGGACGTTTATTATTCAACACTCCCGCAGTTTTACAAATTTTCCTTATTTTAAAATTTCTTAATTCGATTGAGCTTGAATAAGAATAAAACGACTCGCGTATGCTTACAAATAAATGATTGGAATGGTATGAATTTGTGGATGTAAAAAATCTATAAAATGAAGCTATTTATAAATAAAAAGACTGAAAATTAATCCTATGCGGAGAACGACAATGCATTTTAAAAGACATTTTTAATTCTCAGCAAAAGATAGCTGCAAATTTAGGAATAAGTCTAAATCAACGTTATTGGAAATTACATAACGCGCCTGTACATTCGTATATTTCAGCAGTGGCGACTCGTGTTCCCAGAAACAGGATGTAGCACACGTATTTTTTCCCGTAGAAATACAATTCGCGGATGCTGTTCCTTTTTCCATTTCCCTCTTGCATTTGAAGGGAGGTGGATGAGAATTATTCAGGTGTAAGGGGTCATTCAAGTATTACGTAAGCACATCTCTGGAAATTTCATACACCCTCCCCCTTTGTAATAAAAATAAGTAAATACCTGTTCCCCCCCTATCCTCATATTAACGAAAGATTTCGGTTATCTAATTTTTTGGTACATGCAAGTTTTTGAAATAAGAATGCAACGTGTGATGCAAATTATAATACTTATTTACATTTTTATTCTAATATTGAGCATTTATTTATAAGTTTGTTATAATATTAAATGCTTATTAATAAATAGAGAGTAATCACAACAAATTATCGCATTTAAAAAGTTTTAATACGTGGTTGACAAACTATTTTGGTGACCATATGCCACCACCATCAGAACCGTACATCAACTTATAACAGCGAACTTATTAAAACTTACGATGCAAGCAAATAGTGTGTAGTAAATAAGAAAAGTGGATTTGCTAAAATATATTTATTAAAAATAATACATTCATTATAATTTAAAAATGGCAGGGGGGATACGGGTAGCCTTGAAGGGTCTCCAAGCCAAAAAAAAGGTTGACAGCCACTGATATAAATAATCAAATATTTAATTGTGATTAGGTGTAAAATATTTATATTTATTCGATAGGCTGCTGGTACAAAACGTATTGAATTAGAATATATTCACATATTGCTAATTTAGATACAAATGTTAGTTTTGTGAGTGGAAGGCCATGGTGTGAGTTGCGGGAAGCCAATAAGATTTTAAATCATGCAGGCTGAAATAAGAATTTTAGCCGGCGCATGCGTAACAGCCAAGCGCACGTCTCACATTTTGACCAATGCTTATTTAGTTAGTAAGTTGGTAGTTATTAGTTCTAAAACAGAGGAGAATAGCTTTTATAATATAGACTTATTTTGGCATCGCAAATAAATATATCCAGTATTTTTTTTAATGCATAGCTGCCTCTACAGATTAACTAATATTATATATACATGCATCAGTCCCATAATCTATAATAAATGTGACTTGTAATGTACGTTTTCAAAATTGATGTTCTTATTAATCAATATAGCCTTAACTCTAATAATAGAGAACAAAAATTAATTTGTTCTCATACGACACACCTTAGATATCTAACTTAAACAAATTATATTTTTAAGTATATATACACACCGAAACTTGAAAGATAAGTAAAGATAATATACGAAAATGACACATAAGCATTGCAAAATGTATTTACAAAGTATTATTGAAAGCTACAGATTGTTTAGATTAATAGTTTTTTCCCTAGAAAAGCAAGTTGTTGGAATAAATCTCCCTCTCAAATAGCAAAATTTGCTGATTTTACTGAAAAACAATAAAAAATAATTTAATAATTTTATTGCATTTAAAAAATAAACAAACAGTGTGTTCAAATGTTGTTGATATAAGCATATTTATTCGTTTTAGAGTTTTTGAATGCTCTTAAGGATGAGTTACATTTTTTGGCTGTTCATTCTTCAGGATGAATAGGCTATTTCAAACTTTTGATCACTATTTCAAACTTTGATCACTATTTCAAACTTTTGATTACTATTTCAAACTAAGCATAGAGAAGAAAAAATAAGTAAGATATAGAGAAAAATGCTGAAACTCGACTTTTGTTTAAAGACTTGAAAGACTGAGAAAATAAAAGTTGGAAACGAAAATCATTGCTTTTTTTTGTAAACTTGGAAATGCTAAAGGTAGTGACCAAAAACCTTTTCATCATTGTTCTAATGGAAAAAGAAAAGGAATTGAAAAGTAGACTGCTTTCGACTTTCAATAAAAACATTGTTTTTGATGACAGAGAAATTAAGAATTCCTCGTAGTTTTTGATAGAACTTGTTTTCTTTAGTCGGGAGGAGGAGGCAGGAATAATATAAAACATAATAAATAAGATATATAAAATATAACACAGCAGAGATTATCAAATAGAACTTGTGATAGAAGAAAACTCGCAAAAGTATCCGCAGTTTATTAAATTGGACATTTCCTATGCCAATGAAAAATGAATGAATGAATTTTTTCCTTCGTATTTTAACCACGTAGTTAATAAAGTAAATTTTAATGATTTTCAGGTGAAAATGTACAGGATATATTTGTAGAAAGAATTTTTTCCGAGTTTTACGGTAGTACTATTAATAAAAATAATCCAAATTTTCAATTTCTGTATGTTAAATTTGCATCGATTTTAAAGAAGGAACTATTAGACCTACAAAATTCTGAAAAATTCCGAAGATAATTTTGCATATAGATTTATTTGTCATATAAAAAATTCAAAATTACTCATTTAAATACTTTTTAGGATTTTAGTCCGAAAGTTAATAAATTCGAAGCATTTTCCTCTGCAGAGCTTGAGTTAATGTGGCATACTATAAAATAATTGCAGATAAAAAAACACTAATAAAAGGAGTTCGTCACATGCCTGATGGAATTTTAATGAAACGGATTCGGTTTTTAATAAGAAAACAGACAGCTACTAGACATGTCCTCAAGTAGCACAACAAAAGCCCAGGGACACAAAGCGTGTCCTTCCAGCATGTTAAAAACATAAACTCGCCTTCACAGTAAAAGACCAAAATGGCGGAGTCGTACGTTAAGACGTTCTGAGAGGGGAAGCAAAAATGAATCACAAAAGATCAAATCTTTATATAACTAAAGATTACACAGTTGTAAGGTGTATTTGAACAAAAGATCTTGGTGCGTAATTGATAAAGTTATTGGCGTTTCTGTATCTCAATTAAATGCATTTAAGATATTGGGAGTTTCATTGGAATTTGAAGTTTAGTGCTTTAGTTCACTGCTTTGACAAAGTGAACAAACAGTCTGTATAGTTAAACCAATATATCACTACTGAACTATAACAAATGGAGTCATTATCGTATATAATATGAATATGTTGATTATTTATGTATGATATGGATATTGTAATAAAATTTGATATATCATAGTAAGGACTTTTTGGAAAATAGCAAAATTCTCAAAATTTATTTCAAAAATAGACCATTTTTCGTAGTTTTATTTTATAACCACACTTAGTGTGCTTCATATCCGGAAAATGAGCCTTTTATGGTGCTCCAGGTATTTTCTATTAGAGATGAATTTGGAGATGTGGCAAGTTATAGTAGCATGCTGATACTCCATAGAGCGATTCCTGTATGCGGAAGGGTTATATACTATTGAAATAAGGTGTTATCCAGATCAGCTATGGTTGGGATTGCTGCAGGTTCAAAGCTTTCGCCAACGTATCGTCAAGCTTTGGAATTGCCTTTGATACCTATCAGTCTGAAACGACTGCTATAGTTGATCGATACTTAGACTATAACGTCCTGTGTTGTGGTAGTGTAATGTTTGACACGGTTGTCTAAATTTTCTCGTTCGTTCTGGAGCTTTTATAAATATATGTATGCATTCGGCTATTGGTGGATCTTTAGTGGTCACCAACGAAACCAAAAACATGGGGCTTTGCATGGAGGCATAAGGAACATTTTCTCCGAAAATACTTATTCGATGTACACCAAACATTTTTGGGAAATTAGCAAACATATATTTTATGTATATATGACAGTTTATGATATGCACAATATTTGTGAAATTAAAAATATTTATATCAAATGAAATTTTTTCTAGAAAACACGATTTTTATTTTCCGTTCATGTCCATAATTACAAAACTGAATAAAGAAAAGGTAAAACGCTACACACAAAGTACGTAGAATTTTCATATGTACGTACACAAGAAATTATAAGTCAACTGAAACTCAAGATTTTGAAAACATGTTCCTTTTGCGACAGGAAATATCATTTTGAGAAAACCACACTTTTGTGAAAAAAAATTGTAGTGCATTTCATTTGCTACAGTTATAAATTATTAAACGTATAGTTATCAAATTTATTTTAAAATTGTTCGAATTAACTCAGAGCCAAAAATTTTCTGTTATTTGAAAGGTAAGAATCTATATTTTTTTTATAATAAAGAAATAAAAATCTTTAACGAAACAATACAGAGTTTCACCAGGAGATTCCATAACAAACAGTTATTTCGACACTGGCGTAAGGTTTAAAAACACGACGTTTCGGGAGCCAACTGCTCCCTTTGTCAAGTGAAGGCAAGAATTCTGCCTTCACTTTACAAACTTTAACGACTACAGAATATCCAGAAATTTGGCCCGAATGGGCATTTCAAGAAAACTTTGAATCTGAAAATGTTATTTAAGTAGTAGTCAGACGTACAGTCAGATTTTTTATCGCATCCAACTTAATTTTATTATCAAGCTAACGAACTTGAAGCTTATGCAGCGTTAAAGTTCAGTTAAAGTTTATGCAGTTTGAAATGGAGGTCAACGTCTTCAAACCCTGCAGAAAAAACATATTTAAAACCTAGGAATTTGAAACCTGCGAACCTTATTGAAATTTGTTTCAATTTGGGCTTCAAGATGATTAATTCAACGTCATAACGCAAACTACAATTTATAATCCACGCCATATAGAAAAAAATTCGTTTCGTTCCTCAATGATTCGTTATTAAAGTAATAAATCAAGCAGAATATTTTTACGATTCCTTGACAATTTCTCTAGATATCTCACGTATAAATAAAATCTACGAACATGAAATTCCCGATCTAATGGATACTCATAAAAACGACTTTTTACTTTCTGAAACGAATTGCACAACATAATTAAAACATATTAACTTACATTGTTAGAAAGGTTTTTCTAACCGTGATTATTAAATATGGAATAAGGATTCGGTTTATCGGTGACAAGTTGTACTAATCTAATGGAAGAATAATCACATAAAATTTATTTGGTGCAATTATATTAAAAAAAAAGTTTCCAACAGCTGTTTCGACAGACAATCTGATCCCTTTATCATGGTGTTGCAATTTGCATGAATAGCAACACCATGTGTATATAGTAAATAAGTCATACAATGCATGAATTTTCCTGCTTAGCTAGGACAAATCAATCGCGTTTAAATAACAAAGAGATGAAGGTTATCAATAAAAATGCAAAACAATATGCTAGTATTTTTCTAAAACACAATTTCTCGAACTTATTAAATTTTGAGTTTCCGCAACTAATACATTTTGAAATACTACATAAAAAATCTGAAAGAAAAGTTTGCGTTTTCCGTCAAAAAAATTTTAAGAAAAGCTATTTGGAAAATAAAAAATTCCAATTTAATTAAATATTTTATCAATTTCTACATGTGGATTGAACCTTTGCATAGCTTAAAGATATTGCGTTACGTTTGTAAATTAAAATTAATATATATCTTGAGTATTTAAATTGAAAAAATTTTAGCAAACGGTTCTTTTAACAAAATAATAATAATTTCAAACATTTAGTTAAACTTTATCCATATTAATCGCGAAACGTTGCGGCAGTTCATTTCTAGTATTGAAAATAAGACAATAAATTTAAATATTTAAGGATGGAGAGGAAATTTTGGATCTATATGTGTTATGGAGTTGCAAATCTGGACTTAAAACGTACTTGATTATATCTTTCAGGTTTTGTTTAAAATGTTGTTTTACTAAATGTGCAGTTTATATTTTCATTTCTTTACATTCCATTTAACTCACGTTTTCATAGCTTCTCTAAAAATTACAGACACGACCGATTTTTGTAAATAATTATGAAATATGATGCATTAAAATTATGAAATATGGAGTGTTTAAAGCTATTTTTCCAGTGGAAAGTAGACAAAACTTTAGAACGAAATAATATTATAAGTACATTTTATATATAAAAAAGAACATGCGAGATATTTAAAATGATTATTTATTCACGCATTCGCAATTTTCATTAAGTTTAAAAGTTGATGAAATAATAAGTAGGAAGCAGTAGCATGGCCATTTAAAATCATGACGTTGGGGAGCTTAAATGACTTTAACAAGATTATGTGATGCAGCCTTAGAGAAAATAATGTGTTTTGATATCCAATGGGGGGGGGAGGGGGGCTTGAGCCCCTCCCCTTCCTAAGTCACTGGTAGGAAGTTCTAATATCCTAAAGGGTTGTCATTCTTTTCTTATGAGAACTTAATATACTTCCCAAGTGCTCTCTATTTTTAGTTAATATGAATTATTATACACTTAACATTTATATATTCATTAAAATACAATAAATATATCTTTTTTTTTTTCAATTCCATAGAATATATCTGGCTCAACTTTATCTGTAAATATAAATTGTTATACAGATATTCTTTCTTTTTCGGCCCTTAGAATATCATTATAAGAGTTTTGCTGTACATAACTATATGAATAATTTATGAATAAAGAAATATTTTATTTAATAACATGAATATTTTACACCTATGTGTTTATTTTTTCAAGAGGGTAAAGCCATTAAATTCCTTAAGTTTAGATACGAGTGTCCGTTTGAACAACCGTTAAATGATTAAGAGCTTTCACTATAAATATTGAATATTGTAAGGATAAAGCGGAATATATAATTTTTCAATTACTCTTTGATCCTGAATTATTTCGTGAGAAAAACTGTTCTGCTTAACCGAGTTGATGGGGCGTAATAATTTCGTGTGCTACGATGAATAAAAACTATATTGCACATTTGTTTGGGAATGCTCGAAAGAAGAATGCAAATACTTTTTTACAGGCATTGTACAGCATGTCTTCTCATCCATGAATAAGTTTTACCGAAAAGTTTCTCGATGGTGGAACCACAAGCGAGATAAACCGACAGATCTGCAGACGTGAAATGCACGGTGCTTAATGAAGCATGGGCTTCATGTGGCGGGCAGGCAAAACGAACACACACAAAATGGCGTGGTATTCATTCCCACCCAAAATTCGTAAAAAAAAGAAAAAAAGTCGATGTGAAACGATATTTCTTTTGTTTGTTTCCTTTCCTTTTTGTGTGTACGTATCTGAGAAATAGAGAGCGGTTTTGTTGGATCCCAAGGATTTGTTGGAGTTTCGCCAGATAAGACCAGAACCTTCTCCCCGGGACTTCCGACAGCAAGAATTAGCCATGGTTCTTCCAGACATTGTTTACGTGTTGGTTGAAAAATGGCCGGCCGTTAGCCATCACGCCGACGCCATTTCTCATCCCCCCACACCGTTCTAAAGAAACGATTGTACGTAATGTCACGCTATGTCATTGTTATAAGTTCAAATAAATATTACGAGAAATTAACGACCTGGTAACTGCTGCCGAAAAGTTGGTTGAAATATTGTATTACTTCCTCGTGGTAAGTTTTTACAAAGATATACCCACGAGAATGGACCAATCTTTACCTAGCACGGGTTTATCTCTCCCTTGACGATTGTTGTTGAATATCCGACCGATTCAATCGAATCAACCTTAATGCGGACACCGCAATTGTATCAAAAAGCGTCGACAAGAAGTAAAAAGGTATAATTTTAGGATCCAAACGAGACTGAGCAAAAGGGCATATTCACTGGATTTATGTTTTTAACTGGTTCTCACATTTCTGTAATCGAAGTAATTTAAACGTTTTTTGGAACTACCTTCACTAATATCTAGTCCAATTCGTTAAAAACACCCGTTGTGACACAATTCAAATTCTCATTGTATATATAAAAGTAAATTCGGTTGAAAAAAAACAAAAAAAACAACAACGGTTGAGGGTTTTAGTGAAACGTCCACATGTAATATTACAATATTATACTACATACAGTAACCTCTTCCATTCATGACTTTCAAGAGACGGAGAAAAGAGTTGTTAAATAAAAAGGGATGGTAACCAGAATGCGTGTAATTCAATGAAGAATTTGCTACCGTCACTAAACAGAAATAGCCGACAATTAAAACGACGTTATTGAAGTAAATTACTGTAGTTTGATGAAACTTTACGAAAAAAATAGAGAAATTTTGACAGTGTCGAATTAAGGTTTTTATTGGCCATAAGCTGGTAGGATATCATGGGCCTTTTAAAAATGTGGTCTTTACGATATTTTCAACAAATCATGAGTTTTACTTTGAAGTTAATTATCTTCAATATTCAAGCTTATCAATAATGAAAATTTCTTGAGAAAATAAGCAACAACAAAAGGTTCACATTGGATATATTGTTAAATCTTTTGAACTTTTTTTTTTTATAGTAATAGTATATTAATCCCTGATTATAAAATTAATTTATTATATTGCACAATTAGTATTTAAAATGAGTTTATTTCAAAAATGAAACAAATCAGGTTAACGTTTTTATCGAAATTATATTTTTTCTCATTAATTTAATGAAAACAAATTAAATATACGTTTTTTAAAAACAGTACTTATAATTTTTCTTAAAATAATTTTGTTACTTAATCACTCCCGTCTTTTATTTTCCCCAATTTCGAAAAAAATAAAGTTTCATTGCTAATGCTCTACGCACAATCCATCCTTCCCCGTCATAGAGGAATGGAGCACACTCTTTCCAATTAGCTCTACAGCATAAAATAACTTTATTTTTTGTGTCAAAATCCCGTTTGCTCGTGAAGGCTTTTTTTCTTTCAGATTAGCAGGCTGCCCAAGCTGCGAGTCTCCAAAATGAATACCCGCATTGCCGACAAACAAGAAACTTCGGAGTCCTGAAGCATCGACATACTTGCGGAAATACTCAAGGGTCTCCCTGGATCCAATCGTGTATTTTCACAGCAACGAAGATGAAATTCCACAACGAGGATAGTCCAAAGAACGAAACACCAAGTTCCTGTACTCCTCGTTGTCATTCAGAATTTTCTTGACCTCCTATCAACAGGAGTCCTTCATTATTTATTTTTATGAGCCTGAAGGTTAATATTTAGGTCCAGAGTTGGTTATACTGTTGCATTTTCTTTTTACCCTCGAACAGCTCATGACAGTAGTCCAAGCTTAATTTTAAAGTAGTACTCCAAGTAACTCTTGGAAAGTTAGGTACAAGGTTATGAATATTTCAGATATTCTATTTATGAGGCGACCATTATGGTAATGAACGTTCATATATATATATATATTAAATGTTAATCAAATGATTAATTAGTTAATGAATTATGAAATGTTCTACGTCTCAAATATTTAACGGAATATCAAATCACAGCAAAAATGAAATTAAAATTATAGAAAAAATATACCCTTCTTGTGTAACATCTCAATTTTGGAAGAGAATCCCGTAACAAGCTTCGGCTTTACATTCTCTTCTGATTCTAACCTAAGCCTTAAACGGCAAAACCTAAAATATTTCTTCTTCCGTATTCATTTTTTCTATCGCTTACATCATGTACCACACAAAATGTATAAAATTGGATTGAATTAATATTATTATTATATACACCAAGACCCTATATGAAAATCCAGCACTGACTTTTAATCATTATCAGTTCATTCCTTAAAAAAAAAACAACGTATATTTTCAATCAGTATATATAATCTTTTAATAATGACTTTTGCTAGTGTCGAAAAATAAGCATTATTTTTAAAGATTCTAAAAATCTATTATATAATGTGTAGCTTAAAAGATGCTCAATTTACTAATGAATATGCTTTTCATTTGTATTCAGGGAGTAGCCAAATACAACTTATAGTCAAGATATTAAAGATTGAAAGGCGTCCATTTTGGTTCAGAAAGAACCTTACTTTTTTAAAGTTTGTTTAGCCCTTCATCTTCCTTTTTGAGTTCTCTTAAAGCTTAATTAACGAAGGCAAGGAATGTTCTCGATGGAAATTAGACTGGTATGTAAGAACGGATAAATAAACTAATCCGAATTAAAAGTACTTTGTGCTTTTTTACTCAGCATACTTTTGCGTCTGGTTTTCAAAATAGTATATTTTAAGCTAAATTATAAGAATTTTCCTTGTTGAAGGATTTTTGCATTGTAGATATTCATCCGTGTGTTGAAGAAATACTGAGCTGTTGTTCAGAGGAAAGAATATATGTATGCCATAGAATCTCAAATTCTAATAAACTAATTTTTCAAACTCATGTTCCACTACCAGAGACGTTTCCTTAAGTTCACGTGTTTAGTTTATTTTACCGTTCATTTTCACTATACCTGTAACCGCCGTTCGTAACACGGGGGGGTTGGCATTACACGTTGTGTTGAATCAGTTACCATTCTGACGAAAATAGCCCAGAGCTATTGAAACAACTGTATAAACAATTAAATATTTTATTCAGATGAGTTAATTTGTTGCCTTCTCAATCATTTTATTTCAAACTAATTTTATTTATAGAATGAGAAAAAAATATCGCAAAGGCGTTGGTTGAATTGGAATTTGTCCAGTTATGCAATTATGAATAAGTAGACAAGTCTCTCACAGTATTTTAATTGTTTCAAAATGTTTTAGGCAAATTATGTGGAAACTAAAGAACGTCATGTCAAAGCTCGCTGTCAAATTTCCTATTGCGCTATTCCACTGTGGCCGAACTGCCTTTGTCTGTAAGTGCCTTCTCCGATTCGAAAGCTAGCCACTATCAACAACCGTTGCACCCTATCTATGTATTTGTGGATGATTTTTTCTGTACTTAGTTTCGCCCAAGTCTACTCACCCACGCATACTTCTTTTTTCCCTATCTTAAGCCTCATCCCTACCCTTTTCTGATTCTTAATGTCGTCTCCATGACATTTCTATTCAGCGTTTGTTGAGGTATTTTGTCTTTTTCGTATTTTGATAACGTAGCCACAATTTAATACAATGCCGTATAATATAGTATAGCAGAATACAAACTTCAGAACTTAAAACTTTTTCACGCAGATTCAAGGAAATGATTTGTATGGAATAATTATATGTGAACACATAATCTGATTAAATGGATTACTAGAGGTATAGAAGATAAATAATAAAAATAGATGATAGGAAAAAGTAAAACAGTTAAGATTAAGTAAAATGTTTGCAAAAATATCTTTTAGAAAGAGAGAAAGTGAGTTTGAAGTCTGCATTGTATTAGAAAGACGATTTTAATAATTTTTAATGAAATATATAAATTATCATCATCATAATATTCAACCTATTTTCTGCTTTCTTATTTCATCCACCCATCTAGTTTGAGGACGTTTCCTAGGTTTTCGATGATTTCTTGGAAACCAGTTGAGAAGAATTCAACTGGTTTCAACATTTAAGAATTCAGTTGTCCATCGTTGATTAGTTCTTGCAATATGCCCAGCCCATCGCCATTTCAGCCTATTTATTTTAACGATGATTCCCCCTACTTCTGTTTGCTCTCTCACCCAAGTGTTTCTTTTTCGATCTCGCTTAGTTATTCCAAGCATGTACCCTCCATGCTCCTTTGGTTTTATAAACAATATATATATATATATATATATATATACATACAAGTGTGTACAAAATGGCGGAAAAAGTTCACTACACGATTCCTTGTGAAAAAGAGGAATAAAAAATGTCCAGTGTAATTTTTGCTTAAAATCAATATTTAATAAGATAATTAAGGCCAAAGATGAACGAATCACGCTCCAGACACGCCCATCATTAGAAAAGCAAACCAAAGAAATTCTTGGAGAGGCACGGCTAAGCACAAATGATCTTATTCGTTAACTTCAAACCTGAAAATTTAGTTGCGTGTCCAAATACGTCATTGGAATTCCGAAGTATGGCAACCTAGTGAAAGTTTTTTCATCTCCAAAGAAAGCCAATGGAATACCAATCTTTTTCTAAATCTGGTAACTTTATAAAAAATGTATCCTTTGGCATAGGCAGAGTTCAAGTATTACGTAAGCACCTCTAGGAGGAGGGGGGTGTCTTTTGTACTTATTTTCCTATGTTAGCCAATGTTAATTTTTGCTTACCAATGGGGGTGGTGTTGAAAATGGCCAAAATATTGCTTACGTAATACTTGAATATACCATAGCCGCTATCATGGAGGGGGGGAGGGGGTAATTTCTTTATGGAAAGTGAGCAGCAGTACGGCAATAAGGAAGGGGAATAGCCATTTTGAAGCCATCTGCCCCTTCCTCGGCATTTAATGCTATTGTTTTTCTTATTCGTATAATCCATAACAAAGCGTGCAGAAGTTCCTAAAGTGGGGGTTATAGACTCAATGTGAGAGTTTACAGAGCTACAACTCATATATTCCTATGTTAAATATACAAAATTTTATTGTAATAGGGTTGCAATCCACATCTTGCCTGTATTATTCATTTCCGCAAACTTATAGTAAGTACTTAGAAGGAAAAAAAAGTATATTATTTTACGGATAATAGGCAAAAATTAAATCGTGAAATTTTCCTTAAAATGGAAATAACAATCATCAGTTTCCAAAATGAAAAGAAATAATACCTACGACAAAGCTCAGAAGCAGCATGAACCTATCCAAATGGGATGGTGGGTGGGGAGGTCATTAACAACTCGGTAACGCCACTGAACTTGGTAAACCAAATGAATTTCAATTTTAGTTCTGTTTAAAATATTGGAATATGTGCTCGTCGCTGTCAGTGGCCGATTATGCATTTCAGGGGGCCGAAGTGCGGGTCTACAGTTCACTTTACAATACCATCGATATAAATACATCGCAAGCCTGCCAGACGGGCACAGGACGAAATGTCGCTGGGACGCGGCTACTTATAAAATAAGAGAAAAATACCATTAATTTTAATATTTTCCCCACAAGGAAGAAGAAAAAAGGTTGAATCTAGTGGCAAACAGCACATTTGATCCGTATACTTCCCGTCAGTGGTATGATTGATTTGGCACGAGAAATCACCAAATGTGGTGTTTACTGTTGATTATGACGTAACGTGGGTGTGAGTTTCAATATTCTGAAATTCAAGTAACACGTGACCATTAGCAAGTTTTTAAAAACCAGTGAAATCTTAGCTTCTCATCTTTCTTCGTAGAAGGGCCGTACATGCGCAAACGCATGTGTCGTTGTATTAAATCGATGCTAAATGGGTTGACTTTGCCTTGTTATTGGTTTAACTATGATTTGAAATAACTTATTAACTATTGATTTTAAGCAAAAATTGTACTGGACATTTTTTATTCATTTTTTTTACAAGGAACCGTCTAGTGAATTCTTTTCCCGCCATTTTGTATACACCCTCCCGTATATATATATAAAAGCAGGGGGTGCTAAGAATCACTGGAATGGCCCAGGCTGCCGTTTGTTATTGACCTTGGCTACGTTTAATGGACGATCCCTTGCTTCTGAAGCAAAACTTCAGGAATTGGAAGAGGAACTAGACAAGATCAAATGGGACATTGTAGGACTCAGTGAAGTTAGAAGAAAAGGTGAAGAGTTGGTGGAACTTAAAAGTGGACATTTGTTTTATTATAGAGGAACGGAAACTGGAAGAACAAGTGGTGTTGGCTTCTTAATCAACAAATCAATTATTGAAGATTGCAGCATACTGAACAGATTTAATACTGGAAGTGATCATCGAATGGTGAGATGTAAAATGCACTTAAATACTAAACTAGAAAGGCAGAAGCTCATTAGGAAACAAGTATGTAAGAGGGTGGATTTAAAGAAATTAAAAGAAAATACCGAGGCATTCAAGTTGGAATTAAAAAATCGCTTTTCTGCACTGGAAGGACTTATTGATGAAAGTGATATCTCAGAAGCAAATGAAAACATTGTTAAGACAATAGTTGAAACTGCTGGGGAAATTGGTGGTGTAACCTGTAAAAAGCACAATAGCAAATTATCTGAGAAGACGAAACAGCTCATGAAAAGGCGAAGAGATATGAAGGTGGACAATCAAAATACCAGTTCCAGGATTGAGTACATAGAACTTTGTAAAACTCTGCGCAAAAGCATGAAAGAAGACATAAGAAAATTCAACTGTGAGTTAGTAAGGAAGGCCATTGAAAATAACAAGAGCCTTAGGGTTGTTAAAGGAAGTTTATCTGTTGGGAAGAAACACATCATTGCATTAAAAGGAGAGGATGGCACCGTAACAAGAAATAGGGAAGAAATACTTAGAAGAGTTGAAGAATTCTACAAAAAACTATATGAAAGTAACAGTGGATTAAACGAAGACACTGAAATAGTCGAAGGAACAGCTCCTAAAATCTTAAAAGAAGAAGTTTCATTTGCAATAAAAAGTATGAAGAAAGGAAGAGCCCCTGGCGATGATGGTATTACATTAGATATCCTAAAAGAAGCTGGAGAATATGTAGAAGACATACTTGCAAAATTCTTTACCAAATGTCTTAACAGCGGTAACATACCAAACCAATGGGATTCTGCAACAGTAATTCTTTTGCATAAAAAAGGTGATAAAGAGGATTTAAAAAATTACCAACCAATTAATGAATTGTTACAATACTAAGTATTATAAAATTGCCGCCAAAGTGCTAACACATCGCCTGCAGAAAAAATTAGATGCAGCTCAACCAAGAGAACAAGCTGGATTTCGAAGTGGATTCAGTACAGTGGACCATATTCAAGTATTAAGAGAATTAATTGAAAGAACACATGAATATGAACTTCCATTGTGTGTTGCATTTATTGACTATGAGAAGGCCTTTGACTCTATTAAAACATCAGCAGTCATCAACTCTTTAAGATCAACAGACATTGAGGATGTGTACATTGACATGGTGAAACGTGTGTATAAAAATGCAAGTGCAAAATTTCGGTTACATAAAGATACCAAAACTATCAAACTTGGTAAAGGTGTGAGGCAGGGAGATACCATTTCTCCAAAACTTTTTACTTCAGCTTTACAGATGATTTTTCAGCAGATAAATTGGAATAACAGGGGAATAAAAATAAATGGTGAATATTTAAATCATTTGCGGTTTGCTGATGACATTGTTATTTTTTCAACGAACCCATCAGAACTCCAAGACATGGTACAGGAGCTCTCAACTAGAAGTAAAGAAGTTGGACTCAAGATGAACCTACAAAAAACTAAGATCATGTTCAATAATTTCGTAGAGGAAACAAAAATACAAGTTGACAACATTGAGCTAGAAATTGCTGATATTCCATATAAGCTTACTCATGGCCAGCTGATTTCAATGGATGGCAACATTATGAAAGAACTCAACAGACGTATTAAACTTGGCTGGAGTGCATTTGGAAGAAACAGTTTTATCCTGAAGGGGAAATTGCCTTTATGTCTAAAAAGAAAAGTCTTCAACCAGTGTGTATTGCCAGTCCTCTCTTATGGATCAGAGACATGGAGTCTAACAGTTGGAGCAATACGAAAGTTACAGACAACGCAAAGGAGCATGGAGAGGTGCATGCTTGGAATAACTAGGAGAGATCGAAAAAGAAACACTTGGGTGAGAGAGCAAACTAGAGTAGAGGACATCATTGTTAAAGTAAAAAAGCTGAAATGGCGATGGGCTGGGCACATGGCAAGAAGAACTGATCAACGATGGACAACAGAAATTCTGAACTGGATTCCAAGAGACCACCGAAGACCTAGAAAACGTCCTCAAACTAGATGGGTGGATGAAATAAGAAAAGAGGTTGGGGTGACGTGGAAACGAATGGCCCAGGATAGACTTGTGTGGAAAGCATTTGGAGAGACCTTCATCCAGCAGTGGATAGATAATGGTTGAATATGATGATGATGATGATGATATATTTATTTATTTATTTATTTATATCTTAATGCGAGAGTTGTTATTTTTGATGTATTTTGTTGATTTTCTGACGATAGTTCATTTTCTAATTGAAATTCTACTTACAGCTACAGAATAATGGCGAAGAAGTATCATTAAATTGAGAAAAATATAACACTGGACTCAATGTAACTCTCAATCCGGACCAATAAAAATAATCGTTAAATCGAAGTTAGACTATTTGTTAGGATTATTTACCATCGTTTGAGTTTTTGTTTATTTGCAATTTAATCATTGTATTTTATCATGGATTTATCTGACGGTTCTGATTTTAGTTCGTCAGATTTCAGCCATTCTTGTGTCGAATGCAGGAAAAAATTTCGAGCTACGTC
>QLNU02015360.1:185777726-185801049 GCA_006491805.2 Dysdera silvatica | reverse complement strand
ATGAGAAAATGAAAAAAGAAAAGAAATGATTTATCGACTCCTGGTGGGACACGAACCTACAATCTCTTGGTTTCCGGTCAAGTGTTTTACCTTTAAGCTACAGGCGTCAGACATTTCTTCCCGTGCGAGAGTATACGAGGTAACTTTAATCCACCGCCCCTCCGATACATTTTTGAAATCCTTATGTTATTATCAGCCTATTTGCAAATCATTGTTCGGTCGAAAAATGGAATTTTCTATGTTTTTTATTTTTTCTTTCAAGTGGACTATATTTGCTGATTCAGCCAATCATGGGTTAGTGGAAGCCAACCTTCTTTTTAAGATTACATGCCCACTTGGAGCAATACTCGACTTGTTGAGCCAAATTAGTATAAGATTTATTACGGCAGTATTTCGTTCCAGTTGTGACGAAAAATATGTTTAGTTATTGGTTTCAGGGCCTGATCACCTCAAAGGCGTCCAAAGCCTAGGCTTTGGGACTAGACTTTATAGGGAGTGGGAACTGCACGGTGAACAATCCTTCTGCGCATGTGCGTGGTCCACGCACATGCGCAGATTAGAATCTAGTCCCAAAGCTCGGGCTTTGGACGCCTTTTGCTGAGATCAGTCCCTGATTGGTTTTATGACTATTCAACACAGAATAGACTGAACGGAATGATTTCATATTTTGGCTAGAAACTGATTACGCATATAATAAATTGGGTAGAAGTGAATTGTAATCTATAGCATTCGCCAAGAAAGCTCGCTAAATTCTTAAATGCAATTTTCAAAAAAAAAAAAAAAAAAAAGTTTGGCTGACATTATTTCGCGAAAACATTCACGCGCGGGATTCAAAATAAAATGAATGCTTCTCTTATGCACAAACTGAATTGCAACTTGCAATGTGATTATAAAAATTAAAGTAAATTGTTTTCTGCTATGACTTTCAGAAATAAAACAAAAATAATATAGAACTTCAATTTAACGAATAGAGAAAAAAAAACCTTTACAGCTACTTCAAAATCAAATATGTTTAAATTTAACAAGTTAAAGCCAGCTCTGTATTACTGAACGTATTTTAAAATTTTAGAATACATACCAACTACCTATCGTATTGCCAAAAGGGTTGCAATTGGCGCTATTTTAACTACCTTTTAATATTTAATTTATCGATTTCCATGGGAATATAGCTGCTAATTTTCATACATTAAGGATTTTAATGTGTCTACATTAAGCTCAATTAAATTCGTTAGATTCGGCATGTGAGCTCCGAGGAAGTGGGGGAGGGGTTACTTGTGAGTTTTCCTGACTTTCTCAGTCTGTAATGTAAATATGAGCCAATCTCCTAAAAATTCCTCCAATGAGGCAATCCTCTCTATCGCTCCAAGGGGGCCTGTACCTACAAACTTCCCCCCCCCCATCGTCCCAAATTCTGTAATAATTTGAGAAAAGCAACAAAAATTGGGTATTATATTCAACTTTAGCTTTCTTATAAAGACCGAAGTATATGAGGGGCATCAGAGGGTGAAGTTCGGGCCCCACCACAAGTAATTAATAGGCAACGTATTTTTGTACGAGAAAAAGAGGAATCTTGACTTTGTGCCAGTGGAACTCGTAACGTGTCTTATGTTCAGTGTATCTATTGGATAAAGTGAAAGAAAATACAATGTTTCGGTAACGTACGCAAACATTTTATAAGGGGTTATGGGTGTACTAAGAGGTGGGGAGAGTTTCGGCAATCAAAATTTAATTGTATACAGGAAAATGGAAAGTCAATGGGGTTATGACTAACCCCTGCTCCCGGTGCTATTACAAATAGTTTTTATGTTACAACTACCAAATGTTCAGGGCCGGACATTAGCTGAAGCCATTCCTCTCTCCCCCAAAACCGAGCAGTTTTTAAACACAAAAAGGTAAAAATATTACTACTGATAGGTTGTACAAAAAGTGCTCACGAACTTGATTTACAACTTTGTAATAATTTTACAAAAGTCTCTGATTGGAGCATAGCTTGACTACCCTCTACCCACAAAAAAGAAAAAAATATACATATATAGATGCGCTTCTCTGGAACTCATTGATTAGTTGTAATGTCATCAATCAGATAATAACAATTATTAACGCTGTATTAGGGTAAAAGGTCACTAAATTCGAAATTTACAGGACGGTGCATAAGCATTCCCAGAAAGTGGAAGGGGGTGAGGTTTATTTCAACCCACAATCCAGAAAATTAACCATGTTAAAAAAAATGCGTGTTAAAATCTAGGCGATGGAGGTCAAACCCCCGCGACTCCCCCCCCCTCCACCGTTAGGATAGGCAAATGGGACGATGTCTAAATGTTCTCTAGTGCATAATTTTTAAAAACTGAGGTTTTTTATATTTATTAATTATGGAGAGATTTAAGAAATAGCGATGGGCCGCCAATTCTAATAAACTGATCATTCTCGCGCGTAAGAATATTGTAAATTTTATTTTCGTTGTTCGTAACACGGTGAAGACAGCATGCAAAGTCGCCAAATTGGGCTTACCCTTTTTCTGATAGTATAGAACCAATGAAAAGGTTATCTCGGAAAAATAAACAACCCAGTAGTTACTCGTTAGCGCCTATTGGTGAAACTAGTCCAATCAGTGAACAGATGGCTATTTCAAAAATGTTTCGTGGGTGCGGTGGATTGAACTCACCCTGTATATATATATATATACTCATAGGCGTAAAGTTCGTAAGAATGGGGTTATAGGCTTAATGGGGGGGGAGTTACAGAGCTACAACTCAGATATTGCTATGTTAAATATACAAAATTTCATCGCAATGGGAGGTACAGGTAACCCCATAAACACCTCCCTGCGTACGCCAATGTATATAATAAACAGTTTAATAATACTATATACTAATATTTAAAAAAATGTTATGAAAATTATCGGAATATTTCATATCTGTGTATTGGATGTCCCTTCTGTGAAGTTCAGTTCTAAGCCATTGTAATTTAATTATATGATTTCTCTTAAATTTCTACTATTTTTAGAATATTGAATATCTATATTTTCAATATATTTATTTTCTTTTGTTCTGTCAAACATTAATTTCAAAATGGCATACTCATTAATCTTATTAATTGGTTATATACAATATTTGGCAAATAACGCTTTCCAATTTTTACACATCTTTAATTAAAAAAATCTGCTTTTCAGGAATTATGGGATGCTCTTAAAACTGTTTCAGAATCTTTACAAGATTCATTGTTTCGTTCGAAGTTTCTGCAAAATTCTACTCTTAATATTACTTCATCAATATCCGTTACGGTATGTTCCCCTCTCTTTAATGCGATGATTTGTTTCCTCCTATGATATAAGCATCCATTAATCTTCTTTGTGTTCTTCCCATCCAGCGTGTTATGTCTTCATTCATGCCTTTGCATAATAGTTAATAAGGTTTAAAATGAAATAAAGCCTTGTCTATAAAATAATTATAAGCAACGATAAAAACAGTTTTGATATTTTTATCGTTCTTTACATATTTTTTTATATTCTATGTAATGCTAGGTTTAAGTCTTTATTCCCATAACCTCCTTTATTCTAACCCATACATCGCACAATAACATGAGCGGCTTCATAGCTGTTTTTAATAAAAATGCTCAAAAGTTTAACAGAAACAGACATTAAAGCTTCACGTATAAAAATTCGATTACCTACAGCTTAGATTTCAACCTGATCGCATCTATACTCTGAAAAAGTAAATAGTTAAAAGAAACCAACACCGCTCAAGTGTTTACAACGAAGAAATCATAGGAACATAATGGAAAATGCGGAGTTCCATTTGGTGCTAAGCATTAATCAATTAGATATGAATTTTTTAGTTTCAAACAATTCTAAGATGAGAGTAAAAGGTAAAAAAGAAAGAAAGAACAATAATTCGAATTACAGATATTAGTTCTTCGTTGGCTACAAATCGATGGTGGAGGCTTGAAGGAGCAAGCCGCAAAAAACGACATGAAGCTTAATTCGGAATTAATTAAAAATATTGGAACTAAGGGCTCACACAAGAATTCTTAAGAAGAAAATCGTTACGGGCTTATTAAACGAGAACGCCATTAATAACAGTCGGTACGCGAAAGGAATGAAAAATGATTTGTTTTAATTAATATTTCTCTTTTGAAATAGCTTAAAATCAAAGGAAGACGATGTTGGCATAAATAATTGCATTAAGAATCCTTAAATCTACGCTCCTCAAAAGGCTCATCAATATCCAGAAAGAATTCTGACATTTATAATTGTTTTTACATGTGAAATAAGTTTTTCCAACTCTCAAACGATTTTTAGGGTTAAAGTGAACGGTGCAAAAACGTTGCCTTTTTGACAGATTCAGCAAATATTCTTCTCTGGTTTTATATCTCCTCACAGAATTTGCATTTACGCACTACTGGCTACGATTTCAATCATTAAACAACAGAAAGGCTACACTGAGGGCCAAACTACGTACTAACAAAAAATATAGGGCGATTTATTTATTTTTTTTGTATAAATTTAGTGCATTGTATATTAGTAAGAAGTTTAAAACTTGAAGTCAAAAAAACTAGTTGGTGAGCAAACATCTTTAAATACAAGGCAACAGCGAAGCTACTAGGGCTGTAACAACATCCAAAGTGAGGATATGCATAAACTTACTCTCAATTTGCATGTACTTGGAATTCAAAAGATCACAAAATAACACGATGTACGTTAATATTTTTTAGGTGTTTTTGTTTGTCAAAAACGGGAAGGTGAGATTGCAACATAAATATGCGGGCATTTGATGCACCTGTTACCACCAGTTTTAGCATAATCTACATCGAAATGAGACGCCGAGCATCTTTACTTCTGAAATTCTTGCAGTTTAATCGATAACGCTCCGTCTCGGCTTTTATCTGCACAAAACCTCATATTAAACATAAAAATGAAGCAATAGTCCATAGAGAAACTCAGTCTTCTGTAGGATACACTATTTCCAATAGAAATTTTACAATTGACAACATTTACAAAAGATACATAATATCAAAAAATCCACAAAAGACAAAGAGAGAGAATTTTCTCCGTTTCCTATTGAAAAAAGGGGTTCATTTTTATTAAAACTGTCGATCTTTATGCTGTATTCTGAGAGGAAATCAGGCATTTATTATGGAGATTGTGTGTATGTGGCGTATAGATTTAACAATCAGAAGAAAAACTTTTGAAGTAACCTGCATATTCAAATCTCAAGAAAACTAGAGAAGGAATTTCATTTAAAAAATAAAGAAATATGTATCGAATGGATTAAAATATCCAAATGTACACATGCACACTTTTTTTTTTATATAAATCGAACACTACGCAGATTAAATCAAACAACAATACAGTGGAAGGTCGTGGGTTCAGGTCCCACCGAAGGCAGAAATATTTATTTTCTTTCGAACGTTTCACCATCTAATCACGCCATACCATCGGCGTTGGTATCACTACGCCAATAAACGTTGATTGATTGACATTGTTGTTTGATGCACACACTTATTTGTACTTACTTCCCAGTGACGCACACTCTACACAATCCGGTAATTTTTCTTAAAGTTACGGAATACGCAAGTTGAAAATTTATTTCATTGTCTGTGGTGATACGCACTATATGCCCAAAAGTATCCAGACACTTTGGATTTTTTGTTTTTTTTTTCGAATTTCTAAAAAACTACTCGGCCAATTATTCTCTAACTTTGGAGATATATAGAACATACTTGAACGCCCACTTTTCAATAAAGTTTCGGTGACTTGTGCATTTAGGGGACCACCCACATATTGACAAAGTGAAAAAATATATTTGATCACCCTGTATCATAAAAAGCTGGAAATTATTTGTAACTTTCAGAAAATATTTAACCAGCTATGCTTAATGCCTGTGTGCATTTTTGTAAAACAAACATGTATATTCATGAAGATAGAAACGTTTCTTTAAGAAAACCCAAATTTTGTCACATATTTTTTGCTTATAATATCCACAATTTTCAGTCAAATTTCACGAAACTTACAGAACATTTGTCAACGTACAAGAAAAATATTATACTTAAATTAGAAATTAATATATTGAATACACGATGAGATATGAGTATTTGAAGAAAATAATTTTTTACTGCGCATGCGCGCAGTAGTGTAGCTAAGGGGGGGGCAAGGGAGGCGGTCGCCCCGGGCCCCACAATTTGGGGAACGACAATTGGTCTTTAAAAAAAATATATTTTTTTTGGGTGGGGAGAGGCGGCAATGACAGTCGCTCGCCACGGGCGGCAAAATATCTAGCAACGCCACTGCATGCGCGAAAGATATGAATAACTTTCTTTCATAATTTTGTAGTCAATAGTATAGGGCAACTTAAAAAAAATACCAGTGGGATATCTTGAAAATTCAGAAAGTTATCGATGATATAGTGAGCCGTATTTCTCTAATTCTCTGAAAGTAGCTAGATGATAAGGGTTTTTTCCACAAATTGTCATATTCCAAATTACCAAACACTCCTGTTCTGAAAATAAAATGAAAATTTTAATTAATTAATTAGTTAATTGTGATATCGATGTATATTTGTGTTGTGAGATTATGTCAACAGGAAATTATTTTCAACGACAGTGTTGGATAGCAAACAACAGAATAAGATTCGTAAGTACATTTTCATTTGATTTAATTAATAGAGAAATTCAGAAACCAGAAGAACCCGCATAATACATCAAACGATTATTTGCGGAATAATTGAAAGAAGGTTAGTTATCCATATTTTCTGCTATTGTATTTTAAGTCGAAGATTGAGCAATTTATAGTTGTACTCCATAAATATAGGCGGCGTAAGTGCATAGTGCGTCACCTAGTTTTCGATCCTCCTGAAATTTCCCTAGAATTTCAGAAGATCGGCTTGTGACGTTATACTTTCTTTGACGTCATGCTTATGCGTCTCCTTTGCGTTTGTAACGAGTTCATGTGGCTGCACCGCCACAAGAATAAACCGGAGAACTTGTTTCCGGCATTTCTCGATGCTATTAAAGCAATTTTCCCGCCGCATACGGACCGACGAAGACCAATATAGGTGAGTACAACATGTTTTTAACTTCGTTGAATTGAGACAATTACGAATATCAGGCTGTTCTGATGCTTTTTTGCTAGCATACAACATTTCTAAGATTCAGGCATAACGCGAATGTGATCCAAACGGGCAGCGAGGGCGAAGCCCGAAGCCGGGCATATGGGGGTCTACCCCCACTAACCCCTCACTGATTCAATATAGTCTATTAAAATTATATATGCAAATTTATTCTTAAAGGGTTATGATACAGTTTAATCTACGCTATGAATTTACATGTAGCAACATTTGAATCTAAAGAAGTCGAAAGGGAAAAATTTTATATCGAAACGGGAAATAGATGCCTTCGCAATTCCAACGTAAATGTTTTTCTCGTTGTAGTATAATCCAACGAACGTGTACCTATCTAAATAAGCTCTGCTAATTCGGCATATTTCTTGGTAAATTTGGTCAGAAGAAAATTCATTGTCATATTCGCAAAAATGTTCATTAAATCGAAATATTCAAAAGGTACAAAATATTTTTCTTGGGTATATATATTTTTTTTGCGTTCGTCGTTCAGTTTGAATTCTGTCGACCTTTTTATTTGCACCGTAGAAAATGAAAATATTGCTATCTTTATTAATTTTCCTGTGAGTGCCATATGGGGGTCTTTGCATTCGGTGACCAAATTCATTTATCGTAAGAATTCAATCTTCACAGGATCTTTGTACGACATTGAGTATAAAAACTGATGAATTCTCAATCCGTGAATTTTTGTTAGGTTTTGAAATGTTAGAATTATATTATTGTGCAAGTAACACGCCTAAATTAAAAAATCTGCTCCGAACTTTTTAGGTGGAATATACGGATCACGAGGTACAGTTTTCAAGGAATGTTTTAGAAGTTATTAAGAATTTTCAAACGAATGTTTGGAATTCAGAATGAGTCCATGAATTCTTTTTTTATTTCGATAAAGTAAAAATTAAAAATAAGCGTATCACTAAATAAAATTATTCCATTTACAGATAAATGTATAACAGTAAAAGCGCGTATAAATGTGTAACAGCAAACATGTGTATAAATATACAAAAGAAAACGCACGTATAAATGTGAACAGTAAATGTAAAAAAATAATGTGCCAATCAGTGATGAAGATAAAATAAATAAGATAAGGGAACGAAGAGGATAAAAATCTCTTAACTAGTGAGCCATTATCTCTTGAGTACTCCTACGTTCTTATCTCTCCTTTATGCCAACGATATTATCACGCATTAACGTAAGTAGTAAATAAAAGTTTGAGGAATGTAACGTACTAATTAAACTTATCACGTTTGAAACGTACTGCTTACGAATAAAGTTTTATCGGATGACAATTAGCAAAAGGAAGTAATAATCGTGCAAAGAATAATCAAGGTGAAAGAAAATAAACTAAGTAAATTATAATATGGAATAATTAATTTAAATCCTTTCGTAAGGCAAGACGATTCTAAAAATCCGTTGAAGCATTTCTGGTGCCTATTTATACTTCTTGAAGCATCACACATATATAACGTCATTGCGATACTTGGAGATTATTTGCATACCCCAATCATCTCTAAGGATTTGCATCCTTCAGGCATCTATAATAAGTGACATGCCTCAAGCACCCCTATCTGATGATTTTGCATACAGGCATAGTTTCAGGCACATCAATACGCAGCCTAAAAAGATTCGTTCTATCGCCATGAAATTTCATGCAATAAACAAGTGCAGTTAAATAAAATGATTGCATTATCAATTCAAAAGAATTTTTCCATTACAGAATAGTTGAAAACCTTACGATCGCACGTTAAAACGGAGGATATGGACTCTGTTGGTGTCATTATGGCTGCTCTCCTGATCGCTCGATTTCCCCGAGCATTTATTTTCTTGGGATATCCAAATGCTTAGTTGCAGTTATGTGTGCTCTCTTGGATTCAATGCTTTCAGTATCACCTTCTTATCGCATCACTCCGACCAAGCTGACGGTTGACAAGTCTTCATGACTTTGATATGAATTACTTCGTCCCTCTTACGACTATGATACGACCTCTTTTAAATTCGCTAAGTTACTCACAGAGAAGTCATCTGCATCATTGTGGCATTTACACAGGTTACTTATTCATCCTATCAAAATATCGTGAAATTAATCAGATTCATGTGAACAGCGAACTTTATATTGGCTCTAGAATGAATTTTAGAATCGTTTGATCCATTTATTAGCAATAATTTTTTACCCACATTTGAATTATCTAGTTGAAAAGCTTTTGTATATCGAATTTCGCCATTCTCGTTCTATTTTTCTAGGGCAGCTTTTTTTTACAATGAATGTGCATATATTTTTTTCAATAAAAGTGTTTATAGCTTATATGCACATCGTTTTAAAATAGAATTTTTGCTGCTATGCTACTTGTTAAGTAAGTTTTAATCGTGCTATGAAAGCGAATCGTCTGATAAAATTCTAAAAACGAATCGATTTCAGTTTGATGAATTTCCATGTATGAAACGAAAACTGCATAAATACATTTTAATTTTATAGCAACATAACCAAATGAATATTTCAGCTAATTAACATATATCAAGATAATCGGACATACTCTCCCATATCATCGAATATTTGTACGCTTACTATCTATTCTCGTTAATACATTCGATCTGGTAAAATTTTTGCTGATGAATCATCATCAATGATGATGGGTAATATTACTTTATGGTTTGTGTTCTCAAGCTTTTCAATGATTTGTTGAACAATCCTTGCAGTATTCAGTTGCCAAATACAGTATTTGTTGCAGTACTTTGCTGAGTTATTGCATATTCCATTTTCTCACGAATGCATTGAGCACTAAATAGGAGCGACTTGGGAATAATCGGAGACTATAATGGCAATTATGACTCCATGGGCCATTTCCGCAATAAGTGCATGGAACTCTAAATTTAAAGGCACAAGTTCTTGGTTATGGATATGTGTCCATTAGTCTCATTTTAGTTAAGCAATAAGAAAAAGAAAATGAGTATAGTGTGTATCGAAAACCCAAACTCTTATGTTGATTTAAAATATACATTGTCTGAGGTCAAGAAGAGCTTTTGAGCAATGAATGTTTTAACATTTCTGCCCAATGCAGAACAAACATCTCATTATTTGAATTGGAGCTTATGTTGTAGCATATAGTAGAGTATTACTTACTAGAAGAACATTGCAGTACAAGCAGGGCCGGCGCCAAGGGGGGACCAACCGGACATTCGCCCTAAGCGACATAATTTTAAGGCCGGCAAAATGGAATTACTATAAAAAATGAAGTCATTTTTGGGCGGCAACATACGTGTTCATCCCAAGCGGCATAATACCTAGGGCCGGCCCTGAGTACAAGACCAAAAAGTTTCGTTATGTTTAACATCAAGGGAACTTTGTATCATGATTATACGTTACAAAATAGTTAAAAAGAAATCGACGTATGCATTCTTTTGCACGGACATTAAATTTAATCTCGCTCCCTCTGTTTTAAGGTGTGCTATGTGCCCAACTAGGCTCAACATTATTTGATTTTAAGGCTAGACTGGCTGGTACTTGCGCAAGACTAGAATGCAGTAAATATGACCCCATATTGTAACAGAACAAACTTTAATAAATAAACTAAATTTTAATTAAGGTAAACAAGCATAATGTTAAGCCAAAATTTAACACAAGCGTTCTGACGAAGAATAAAGAGAGTTTAGAAAAACAGACACTTTTTGCGCAAACACCCTCCAGAGTTTTTATATTTAGATGATCTGATGACGATTTCTGCATACCTGCTCGGAATAGCTCTTTAAAACGATTCACATATCTCTCCACTATAAACGTATGTGATGAACGAAATAGTCATATAAAATAAATTTTTACATGCAGTTTTCAAACACCGTGTTTTTTAATACAAATCAAATAAACTTTTACGTAGAATTTATAGGCTGAAGAGTATATTAAATTTCCTAAGATTTTACTTAATATATTGACTAACAGAGACAGTTCGATGAACGCATGGACCAAGACCGTAGCCAGGATTTAATTTCAAGGGGGGGTTCAAAAATTTTTACCGCATGTATCGATACAATCACAGTACGCAAGGCTGTAGCCAAGTCCCATTAAAAATTTAGTTTTGAGAGGGGGACCGGTCCCTAAGATCCCCCTCTGGATACGGGCATGATGTGGACTACTTTAAAAACCTTGACAGCGTTTTAAATAAATGGACGAATGAATGAATGGGTGCTCCTCTTTTCTGATTTTTAAATTAATTTTCTACATTGGTAACATTATTTTGCTTAAAGACGTGAGTTGCTTTTTATAAATTGAGTGATGATTTTCAGATACTTTGCTGATAGCCGTTTCGTGTTCTCAAGTTGATCTAGAGCAAGTCGTTACTTTATTATACTATTAATTTCGGCTTTAATGCTTTTCTTGCAATAAAGTTTTTAATAAAACATACGCTCACTTTTAAGAGTTAAAATATTATGATCTTCTCTTTCTGATGCTTGTGCTAAACTTTGACAAAATACGTTCTAAAGAAATAAAACGAAACGGCTTAAAAATACTTCACAATCTGCATAGCGTAACTTATTAGGGACAGGACGAGTGTAGTGAATTTGAAATTGACAAACTTGATGTCAGCCGCAGACATGTTTCATAGAGGGATCAAGCATGAAATGAGTTAATTTCGTCAAATAGCTATTGTACTTGGCAGAATGGAAATTGACACCCACAAGTATGCAATTTCCACCGAAAATGCTCACCGTCATTTCCTATCACCATTATCGCCAATACTTATTTGCTTTATAATGGATAGTGAGTTTAATACGATCCTGAGCTCAGTGCGGATAAGAATGCCAGTTTCAAACCCCGAAAGTTCGCGAGCCAAATCTTATATATAAGAAGTTTAAAAAGATTCACTATGCGTGACACCAACCTTCTTTACAGAATACTTTTTAAAGGAGGCTTCTCAATAAAATTAGAACAATAAGAGTTATCTATGAAGTTGGACATAAACGACAACTCGTTCACATTTTTCACGATTATTTCTTTCTTACTTCAACAGTGGAAGATTTGAATACGTGCGGGAAATCTAATGATGAAGTGAATATGTTAATTAAATAGGAAACGTGCAAAACTAGGCCTAGAGGACTCACCAATAATAAGATAAATTTTACTTGCAGTTTTTTTGCCTTCAGTATGCTTGAGCTATGGCCACAGGTTTAACTGGCAAAAATAAATAAGATGTATATAAGTTAATACGTGGCCTGTTAGACCGCTTGCAATTGACACTGACTCAGATAGTAGAAATCAGGGATTCTGCGTTAGCTAACGAACAGAATGATGGCTTGGAATTTGGTAAGGAACGAGGTATTATTTGTTCACTGATGACTGTAGTGTTTCCAGTTCGCAAATGCTTTGTGGAATTTAAGATAGGGGATTTTAGGTAGCCATAGCGAATATAGTAGCTATAGCGAATAGCTACTATATTCGCTACAAACATATAACATTGTAGCTATGTTAAACATAAGAGATACTTGGATGTGATCTTCAAACCATTTCTATATAATTAGAGTCTTATGAGGGTATGGATTTTGTCTCGCAGGAAGAATCCAGATCTATTCGACTACATAGTCGTATTTGGTACGGTTAGTTTGAAGCGATATTTAGTTAGGTTGTAGCTGTGAGAGTGTTTGCAACGCGGATGCACAAGAATTCGGTAATACCCGTAAGAATAATCTCCATACAAAGATACTATCACCATTGGCTTGCCCTTATCTAACGGTACAGTGGCGCTCATAATATTTACATTGAGCGCATATATTATACTTCAAAGCATGAGAAAAAGCAAGGCAATGATTATGGAATTAATTAGTAACATATTTACAACCTCTACAAAACGTACACGCAGATTAGTAAAGTCTTGAAATTACTTAGGACCTTTATTTTGTCCTCAAATGGCAAAGAATATATTTCTTAATGAGAACTTCGGTAGCTGTAATTTTCATCGAGTGCTTGCTTAATCATCATACAATGAATGTTAAACTTTAAACGCTTATTTGACGTTTTCTTAATTCCCTAATAAATTAGTACGTATAAAATATCTTTAGAACAATGTGTATTAAGAAAACCGGCGGTTAGTTTTTACGACTCAGGTAAAATTCATTTTAAAATGTTAAAATAAACATTAGTCTTTATACAATCGAAAAATAATATAACTGAACTATCTACATTCTTAAGAGTTTCTTTTTAGGACGAAAGTTGGATGTGGAAATGTGGAAATTATTATCTAGTTCTTGTAAATAATTCACGTAGATTACTGAGTTAGGAAGATTCTTTTATAATATAATATACTTATTTTTACATGCCCGTGAATATGCACGCTCTGCATCTAGAATTTGTACAAATGAGCTAAGTTAATAAAATGTAATTTAGTCTATAGCCAACACTTAACCAGTTAATTCTCAAGTGAATACGATACTCGTTCAATTTTTAAGTCAACACATTTAGTTTATTAATGTTAAGTTAACATTTAGTTTATAAATGTTAACATTTAGTTTAGAAATGTTAACATTTTAGTATATTAATGTTTACATTTAGTTTATTAATATTAAGATTAAGCTTATTAATGTTAACATTTAACTTGCAATTTTACATTAATATTCAATTTACCAAAATTTTATGTTAATATTCGATTTAAAACTTTACATGTTAATATTTAATTTATCAATTTTCAGTTTATATTTATTAATTTTAAGAAGTTTATATTTAACTTATTTGTATTTAAAGTTTAAATCCAGTTTGTCGATTTGTGTTGAAATTAATATTTCATTCATCATTTATTAAATTATTACTTACAAGCAGTCAATTTTAAATTAGCACTTAATCGATTTAGTTTAAATTAATTCTGAGTTAGTTAATTTTAAGTTAATGCTTGATTACCTAGCATTCAATTCAAACTCTAGTCAATACTCGATCAACAATATTTAAGTTAATTTACAATTACTAATCGATGACAATTAACATTATAAATGAAAAATCAAGATACAACCTGTAACAATTAATATTTTAAAGCGTTAATAAGCATTTCATAAATAAGTCAGCTAATCTCTGTCTGTAACTAAAACTTTGCGACTGTTTAATTTTTAAAAAATTGCGTTCCCCTGGCTGGAAGATTTTCAACCTTCCCTTTATATTCAATATTTCTTCTAAGTCACTAAACACTTCTTCAGGTATTTTCGGATACGAATTACCCGCAGCCGTTCTTTCCATAATATACTCTTTTAATATAAGCCACCGGAATGACTTTATAAGTTGAAAGAGAACCATTAGCAGCGAAGGGAAAGAAATATTGCAGCGAGGAAAAATTCAAATGTTCAAACAACTGTGGCACTTATGCAAATACTGATGGCTTTGATAAATGGACCTTCTTGGGTACTAAGGAAAAAATCTATAGTGTCGTGGTAAAGCGTTTGAACTATTTTTACTTTCCTTTAAGCAATTTGATAGTACACGGATGAAGAAGCTGGCGAAGATTATTTTTTTTTTGATCAACAGTTGTTTGGTTTATTTGGCCCACATCTTTTTGAAATTAATGACTTGGTATTGGATTTCATTTAAAAACATGGACGTAGAGCTAATGGAACCATGTCAAATCAAAGAACTAAAAGTTTCACGTCGAAAGAAATGCTCTGGAAAAGGTTTTGAAGAATTGGAAACGTAAAATCGAACTATTATTGATGTCAAAATTGCTTGTGGTATGATAAACGAGGTTGGGAATTGCAGAAACAGGTCGAAATATATGAAAGCATAGAGGGATAAGGCAATGGATATTTAGTAGTTGAGTAGAAAAGGTGACCAACAAATTCTTTGAAGAAAGTAAAAGTAGTTGAAGTGCCTTGAATTAATCAATGTAGATTCAGTTAAAATTATACGAAAATTATTTTTCTTAAAGACACGTTCAATCCAATGCAGGAAAGCATATACTATTTATACTGTCATTTAAACTTCAAAACATTTGCATGTCCTTGATTTCTCCACCGCTTCACGCCGAAATTGCCTCATTTACTCGTAGAGGACAGTTTCAATGTGTGGGAGGACAACTTCAATGTCGAGTAGTGTGTTAGAATTTTGAAATAGTGTTTGTTTAGGCAAAGATAGACGACGTTTTAATATTGAAGCATCACTCCAAACTTTACTTTTTAATTATTGTTTTGAATTAGTCATTTAATTATTATATGACTATATTTATTATTATTTACTTATATTAAATTTACACACAGGAACAAGTATAAAGGCTTACAATTTCATGCTGTATTAAACTGCATTAAATCTTCCGCAGCTGAATTTAGTACGTGTCATTCCGATTGCAGTGAGCTAAACTATCGTCCATGATTGATTTCTCTGCCAAGCTATCTTCTGCTGAAAACTGCAATTGCTAATAATAATCATAATCCATAATTGATTTTAATTAAGCGATATTCTAACATATTATTCGCAAGGTTTTGATTCAACAGGCGCACCGGAAATAATGTGATTGCTATCAAAATGAATAACGAAAGTTCTGGGACGGCAAGAAAAGGCAAAGTATATTTATTTAAATTTTGAATATACAGCAATCGTAGTTTACATCCGAGGCTATCAAATATAGCCCAGATTTAGAATCTATAACAACATCGAGGTAGAAATAAAACTATCTTAGTATATTCTTCATCCAAAGAAATGCAGCTAATTAATAACATTTACTTACTAGAAGAGTTGAAATTTATATTTTAAATTACATTTTCATAATTTATATCAGAAAAATTTGATGATGACGATAAAAAACAGACAGCGTGTCCATAAATGAATTACCTGTGATTACAGTATCCGTAATTTTTTAATGCTCACTGCTAATCGCACACAAATTTAAAAAAAGTTCATAAACATAGCAAGTTCATAGCCACATATAAAGAAATTAGTGCGTTTAAATATGTGCATTATTTGTAGCACGCAAACTATCCAGATTATTTTCAATCTCACGATACATGCTTTTCCAATATTTGCAGTATGATTTCTTTAAATGCAAGTGTTATTCGTTTTTCCAAGGAAAGGGATCCATGTGTGGAATAGCCATTGAATAAACCACATTTTTTAACATAAAAGGTACTTTAATGTTTTAAATGGAGCGAGAGCGCATCACGTGCATAAAGATAACACATAAATGTGAAAATGTGAACAGAATAAAATAAAATACTATACATAGACTTAAGATTCACAGGCAGCAAGAGTGTATTTTTGTGTGAAACAATTTGTGTTTTTTTTTATGAATTAGCGGGCCTCATCTGGCCCACGGGCCGCGAGTTGAAGATGTAGAATTTGCAAGTATGGGTCTAACTTCAAGACCTGCTATACCAAAGCAGCAACCAACAAGAAAACTTTGGAAAGAGTTATTGAATTTAAATGCGCATGTCCTACCAGAATACTTGAAAATGTCACATTTTTAGACATTCACACAGCTATTTACTATACAGCTGCAACAGCAACAAGAATCAATTAATAATAAATAATATTATTAATTTTATTATATTTATAATATATATATTTTATAAGATGTATTTAATAATATTAATAATAATAAATAAGTGATTAATAATAATAATTTAAAATTAGAGCCCTCACCTCAAACTTTGCAGCTAGCAAAACCCCACCATGGGAAAGCAGATTAGAGAATAAAATAAGTGAATTACGAGGACATATCGGAAGGATAATACAATATATACAATGGAAACGCAAAAAAAGTTAGTTAACAGAGTAAAAAGTGTTCAGGAAGGCTAAAATACACACAAAACATGAAGAGCATAACAAGCATGCCAACGAACACCTTGACACCCTGAAGCAGAAACTAAGTGCCTACAGCAAAAGGTTACGGCGATACAAAGAAAGCGCTGTTAGAAAAGCACAGAACAAATTGTTCACAACGATCAGAAAACCTTTTTAGAAACCTCACAAGCTCCCAAACGGGGCAACAAAATGAAACCCCACTCACAACAGAAATTGAGGAGTTTTGGAAATCGCTTTGGTCCAACGAAGTGAAACATAACAAAGCTTCATGGATAGAGGAAGAAAGAACAGTAGGAAAGTACATAACAGGAATGAAATATGAAGGAATCACCACCGAAGAACTTCAAAAAGTTATCAGAAAAGCGCAACTGGAAAGCATCAGGTGTGGACGAAATCCAAAACTATTGGAATAAGAAGTTTACAAGTACCCATTCACAGCAGGCAACAGAATTGACATCAATAATGGAAGACCCGACCAAGATGCCGGATTTTCTACTTAAAGGCATTACCGAAAGACCGAGACACGAAGAATCCAGCAAAATACAGGTCAATAACATTCCTTAACACTCTTTACAAAATCCTTACTGGATGCATCTCCGAAGAAATAGGACAGCACTGTCGCATAAATAACGTAATGATTGAGGAACAAAGGGGTTTCCAGAGAAACACACTGGGATGCAAAGAACAATTAATAATTGACTCTGTGATCCTAGAGCAAGACAAGAAACAAAAGTGAAACCTTAATACTGCCTACACTGACTACAAGAAAGCCTTCGACTCGGTGCCCTACTCATGGTTAATCGAGATCCTGAAAATATATAAAATACACTTCACCATAGTAAGATTTCTGGAGCATAGCATTAAGAGATGGAGAACTACAATACATCTCAGAGAGCAAAACAAAGTACTATTAATCAACGAAATACCTATTAGAAGAGGCATATTCCAAGGGGATACCCTTAGCCCCCAATTGTTCTGCCTAGCAATAAACCCTCTATCAAGAATGCTAAGTAAGAGCAACTATGGCCACATGATCAAAAAAGCCAAGAAAAACCTCCAGAAGGTATCACACCTCATGTACACGGACGATATAAAGTTATATGCACCGTCTATCCCTCGACTTCGCCACATGATCCAAATTACAAACGCATTTTCAAACAACATAAAGATGGAGTTTGATCTGGATAAATGTAAAATACCTGGAGGCGCCAAACAAATGAAACTACATGGGATTATACTGGATAACGGAGAAATGATGGAAACCATGCAAAAACATGAAACATATAAATATCTAGGAATAATGCAGGCCCAAAGACAAGTCATTAAAAGTAAGTCTTAAAGCTTTCTATAAAAGGAATAAAAACAATATTGAAGATCAAGCTGAATAGCAAGAACATCACTACAAAATTAACTCCTTTGCTATGCTAACAGGCCCTTGGGAAGGGCCCGATATTAAAGAATATATTCAGTCGTCAACTCAAGACGGACTGTACATATGCATAATAATAATAATAATTAACAAGTAACAAGTTGAATAAACAAGTAACAGTCATCCCGATAGTGGTAGGTGCACTGGGGACATCACATCTAATTTAAAGAACTTCCTAGAAAAACTGGACATTACTAACATAACGACAACGACCTTACAAAAAACCGGTTTCCTTACTGGGTACCGCCTATATTTTAAGAAGATATATGGACAGTTCTCAGGTTTCTGGGTGAGACTTGAACTGAATCAAGAACTCCAGATCAAGAGGATAGTGATTATCTCCTTGACGCTGTGTAATACAACAATGTATAACGGACATAATAATGCAAAGAAATTTAAAAATTGGAGTGCACCTGGAATTGATAAAGTACATGGTTTTTGGCTTAAACACCAGCCTCCATAAGAGAATTGCTGCCCATTTCAATACTATCCTCCACACAGCTAAAATAGAAAACTGGCTCACGACGGGTAAAACATACCTCATCATAAAGGAGAAAGCAAAAGGCCCCATTCCTAGCAACTTCCGTCCAATTCCTTGTCTACCTACAACCTATAAACTTCTTACTAGTACTATTGCCAACTCAATCCATGAATACTTGTGGAAACATGAACTCTCCCCATTGGAACAAAAAGATAATTACAAAAACTCGCGTGGAACTAAAGACCAATTGCTTATAGATAAAATGATTCTCAAAAATGTTCAACGAGGAAAATCACAGGACATATATGAAGATTAAATATCAAAAAGCAACTCAAAGAATTGGCTAATAAACATTTCACACTCACGTATAATACTACAACTTTAAATTGGATAATCTAAAATTTTTAAACTTTGAATAATACAATGATCCAAAAAGCGCACTTACGCATACACATGAAAAAAAATTATTTGGAAAATCAAAAGGGAATGGATCTTTATTGAACACGGTGAAAATTTTTAGTGAAGATATCAACATGGAATTTGGCCTAGACAAATGTTCCACGATCACAATAAAAAAAAGGAAAGATAGAAAACACAGAGGATATAATTCTTGGCAACGAGCAAGTAATCAAACAACTTTCCAACGAAGAGCATTACAAGTACTTGGGCATGTTAGAACTAGATGAAATCCTTCACAGTAATATGAAAACTATCACATGCTCAGAGTATATGAAACGCATACGAAAAATTTTGAAATCAAAATTGAATGGCGGAAACACCATTAGAGCCATAAACAGCTGGGCCATACCAATAATAAGATACACGGCAGGGATTATTGATTGGACATCAATCGACTTGGATAACTTAGACCGAAAAACACACAAACAAATGACCATAAACCATGATCTTCGTCCACGGAGTGACATAGATAGACTGTACTTACCGAGGAGAGAAGGAAGAAGAAGCCTCTTACAAATTAAACAAACTGTTGAAGAAGGAAAATAGAGAGACCTCAATGAATATTTAAATAAAAGTAAGGAGAAGCTCCTAATGGAAGTGGCTTCAAGAAAGCTAATAAAGGTTTCAGACTCAAAGAAGTCCTTCAAACTAAATGAACTTCAAAAACGTCGCACAAATTGACAAAACAAACCCCCCTCCATGGGCAATGTTTGAAAGAAATTGAGGAAAAAAGTCGATCGTCAGCATAACTGGAGATAGTTGCAATTGTGAACTTTAAAAAAAGAAACCGAAGTCATGATCTTTACTGCACAAGAGCAAGCACTGCAAACAAACGTGATGACATCAAAAATCCAAAGGCAAAACGAGCAGTAAATGCAGGCTGTGTAAAGTAAAAGATAAGACAGTCGACCACTTAATCAGTGGCTGTAGTAAAATAGCTCAATCAGACTACAAAAAAAAAAAAGAAGACATGACAGAGTGGCTACCCTGATTTACTGGAATATCTGCAGAAATTATAAGATCTAATAACTACTGGGAACATGAAAAAAAAAAGTTACACAAAATGCTCAAATAAAAATCCTTTGGGACTTTCGGCTTTAAACAGACAGACATTTAAAACACAATACACCAGACCTAACATTGGTGAAGGAAAAACAGGTATTTATCATCGACATTGCAATACCAGGTGACAGCAGAATTAAAGAGAAGGAATTCGAAAAAATCTCCAAATATCGTGACCTTGCAATAGAAATTAATAGACTCTGGAAAAAACAAGTAACAGTCATCCCGATTGTGATAGGTGCACTGGGGGCCATCACACCTAATTTAAAGAACTTCCTAGAAAAACTGGACATTACTGACATAACGACAACAGACCTACAAAAAACTGCCTTACTGGGCACCGCCTATATATTAAGAAGATATATGGACAGTTCTCAGGTTTCTGGGTGAGACTTGAACTGAACCAAGAACTCCAGATCAAGAGGATAGTGATTATCTCCTTGAGACGCTGTGTAATACAATAATGTATAACGGACATAATAATAATAATAATAATAATACTTTATTTATTCTTCTTGAACAGTCGTTGTGACAATACATGACCACACAAAGAAAGGTTCTAAGTAAATATCTATGATGAATATAACAGGCTTGAGGACCTCAGACTGATTCAATATAACAATTCACCCAAACAATAAATTCGGCCATCAGGCTATTTCCACATATTTCAACACCCCTCACTCTTTACTATCCTAAACCAATAGTTGGCTTTAAATAAACGTTTAGTTTAAGTTTAGCTGGAAAGGCAAAGGTGAATGAGCCAGTCCTATTTAAACATGAAACATTCGTAAAACAAACAATAATTTAATAAATGCCAAATACTGGAAATACACAACTGTGATCGTAAAGAACAATTAAATTATGGCCAACAATCTATTTCATATTTATAGCGCGAAATGGCTATCTAACTAATTGATTGAATTTGATCATACATTACCAATTTGGTGATTAATACGAAAGTTGCTTAAGATTAATCTGATGAGTAAACTCTGCTATTTGACAAATAGCTAACAATAGCTCACCTTAGTAAATCATCAATATGCATAAATTATTCCAGTTTGATTCTGATAATGCGTGTCTACCATTAAACTATGTTCCCTCCTTAGCCTAGCCCTCGTTCTAGGCCGTATATATAAACAACATTTAATCGAGCCTAACCTTATGCACCCTGCAAACTTATTCGGGAATAAAAGGGGATAGACTCACGTGTGGTGTCCCACGATGACTCCTCATTCTTGGGCCACAAGCCTGCTCCAGGAATGTCTCGGTATTGTATGTTTGATGGTATAACGCACTGCCACTGATACTCCTTGCACCGTAAATGCCAGTCGTACACAATCAACGCTCAGACTCACTCGGCTCCTTGCTTCGGAAACGCCAGTCGTAAACAGTCCCCTCTCCGTACCTCGTTGGTCTCCTTGCTCCGTAAATGCCAGTCGTAAACATTCTAGGCTTCGTACCTCGTCCGTCTCCTTGCTACGTAAATGCCCGTCGTAAACAATCTACTCTCATATTTGCTTATCTCCTTGCTCCATAAATGCCAGTCGTAAACAATCTACGCTCGGACTCGCTCGGCCCCTTGCTTCACAAATTTTGCTCACGTCGCTATCAACTATGTTAACACCTCACTGTCGAGGTTTACTATACTTCTAATTTCGAGCCACTTGGCCCCGGCACAACTCTACGCTCGACGCGGCACTCTCTCTCCGACTCTATTCCGACTCCCAGCCGACTTATCCAAACCTTTGCTCTCGGGCTCCTAACTTCGTCTCTCCCTTTCTTTTCTTCCTACCTCATCTCTCAATCATTTCTCCACCTAGAACGTACCAATCACTTCTCAACCAACATTTCTAGACAAATCACAATTACTGCCCTCAACTATGGCTCCTCCTTACGACCTATACAATGCTTAACCACAAACAAGCACGACCCTACTTGAGTACGTCCCTAACAGCTTCCTTCTTCTCGGGATTTAAAACAGCGAAAACCACGAGGAGTTATAACCCCTATAAACCGACTGTCAATTTTATTATTTTGCCTTTGTTATATTCAGTTTTCATTGGGACCTCTTTATCGTAAAATCCGCCTAGGCTGTCAGTTGCGGTCGCCTTTTTGGACCACCGTTCTTGCCGGTTTCTTTCCAATACAACTAATCCTTCAATAATTCATATCTCTTTACCACGAAGGAGAAGCTCCTAAAATTTCTAAATACACAGTTTATGGCTCTCCATATTACAAATGAACACTATATGTAATGTAGTTCTTATGTGGTTTGTTTTTATATTTGTCTTCAATTTATTAATTTTTCTTTCAATTATCCATGAATTCTTAGACATTATTACATTCTTAGACATTCTTAAATTCTTAGTATTCTTACATTCTTAGACATTATTACATTCTTAGACATTCTTAAATTCTTAGTATTCTTACATTCTTAGACATTATTACTAAATATCATATCATTTTTTTTAATTTTACTATATTATTTAACCGCTTTAGTTTATCTGGTATTCCATTCTAATATTTAGGTCCTATGTAATTTATGTTGCATCTTCCCAATTCTGTTCTTATTTTGGGTAATATTAATTCGTTATAGTTTCGATATCTACTTCTTTTTCGTTTAATTGAATTTTTATAAGATCTGTATGTTTATTTCTCTCATCCTTTCAAACATTTTTATTAATATAATGTACTTATGAGTCTCTTCAATTTTCAGTATATTAAAATTCATTAGAAAATTATTTACGTCCATTTTATGATCTCTATTGATCAGTTTGATGATTGCTTTACTTGGCAAGTTAAGTATGCTACTGATACCTGAAGTGGAACTGTCTAGTTTCTTCGTCACTGTACTCAATGTTATAATAATATTGACTGTTAACTAAGTGTGTCTTGAATAAATGAATGAATGAATAATTGTCTTTCCATCCTCTCTTGTAATTCAAACAACTTCCAAGTTTACAAGAAAAATCTAGATTTAATGGAAAGAAATTCGACCCTTCGCGTTAGTCATGGGAATTAAATTT
>QLNU02015360.1:185766348-185777626 GCA_006491805.2 Dysdera silvatica | reverse complement strand
TGCAATTTTCCTTCGAAAGTCGGAATTTTTCCCCATGTTATGAGGCGATTATTTTCTTACGGCTGATAAAACCCCTTTTCCTTAACTGAGGAATTGGAATAATCTAGTGGAAATTTCGATTTTTTAAAAGCAGTTTCATAGCTGATTTGTGGTGCGGTGCATGAAAGAATATATTAAAGTTTATAAATCGCTTAATGAATAATACATTTCAGGTAAATTGGTATTAAGAGGAGGTGAGGCTGTAGCTAGTCGCATTCTATAGGGGGCTACGAAAGTTACAGGGGGGGAGCTCAAAATGCCACAGGGGGTTAAAATTCCTTAACGTTTTGAAGTATTTTCTTGATATATTTAATAATACCAAATATCTAAGCAGATTTACTCGTATATATTTAGCATTAATGAATACATTTCTAAGCAAAATTTTTACATTGGAAACGTATAAAGGTGTACTAAAATTTAAAATCCCCCCATCCTTACAATAGAGCAGATGAAGCGGCTCTGTAAAAATATATGGCATGCATAAGATCTACCTTAGAAATCTATTTTCAACACATTCTTAACATCAAAGAACAATTTCCATCGTCGCGTACGATTTTATACAAAACAAAACATTTAAAAATTTTTTACGATAATTTAATTGGAGAAAAAATAATTTCCATTCGTGGTGATTACATTTCTAGTTTATCTACCCGGTAAGTAATCCCCTAAGTAATCTACCCGGCTACGGACTTGAGAGGAGATGCTAGGATTTTATTTTTCAAATCGTAAGTGTATTTTATTAAGAATCGAATCTATTTGACAAAATATGATTATAAAATTAAATTTATTAATAAAGAGGTCATGTTTTTAATTTTCTTTTAAATCAAGCACATTGACCTCCACGTAGAAATATAACCTTAAGCATTATTGTTTTTTAACAGCAGAGATAAAGCAATCAATTTGGCTGCGGCATTAAGGGATTTAGATCATAACATTTTATGATCTAAATCTTATTAATACAGAACTTTTATTATTAACACAATCTTTAGATTTTATGTCTGATATAGGAGTATATATATTTGTACATATATCTGTTTATTTATTTTTTGAAGTAAGTTTATATTTTACAATCATCGTAAATATAAACAGATGACGCAACGCTGAATAATAAAATATTTCGTACAAGAAATAGCAAACACCATGTCATTTGTTTCGAAAAAGAATTCCAGAATACACGATTCTAAAGTTTCGAGTGCAGAATGTTACTAAGACCGGTAATAAATATCTGCTCTGCATTTATTATTTCCTTGGTTCTCTATATTTTTCATATCTGTGCATGCATTGCAACGAATGTAATAGTGTTTTTCTTTCAATTAATTGCGATTTCGTTTCTTAGGTTTGTTTCCAAAGGAAACGTCAGCATCTACTGAAAATTTTTGCCTTTTCATATGTTCGCGAAAACGATGAGCAGGACAATTTAGCCTTTTCCCACAGATACATATCCATTTGAGTAAGGAGAATGTAATTCAAGTACTATTTGATTTTTAATTGTGCGTGCAGGTATGAGAAAAATGGGTTAAAACCTCTTAATGTTAAAAATGTACTCCACTCAACTACTGGTACTCGCATAGCCAATGAAGCTAGCTCTCGAATTATATCAGTTAAAATGCAGTTCTACCAGAGAGTGCTATGGGACATCACGGAAAAAGCGAAAAGTCACATTTTGTACAAATAATTTAAGAAAGATTTGAATTTTTTATTAGTCACCCAATAAAATCGCGTTCAGAAATCGAGAAAAATCACACCCTGAGAGTGATGAATGAAATGCATACTAATAAGTTCGAAACATCAAGGCGAATAAGAGAGCCGAGAACCAGAATCTGGGCGAAAATGCTAATATTTATAAAAATTGTGTTGTTAACATTTTATACAAAGTAACTGTAAGCTCCATGAATATCTGTTTTCTGTCTGTATGGCTGGGATGATGAAGGGACAGTTGGAGACAGGCTAAGGGGCTATGCAGGGGCACAGGGCACCCTAGGACTGTCCTATACATGCATAAATGGGTCGATGGAGACTGGCACCACACGCCTGGCAGCACCCCGGCTTAGCACCTACCCAGGAATCTTTCAATACTAAAATTCTGGCAGCAGAGGAATCGGATCTAAGCTTACGTTTAACAACGAAGTAGTAAACGATGTGAGAACATAAAATTCTTACATTTATTCATTGTGGGGTACCGTCTCTGAACACCATGAATTGTTATCTCAAAGGAGACACAGAGCTTGTAGTACTATTTTCGGATAAAGGGAAGGCAGTGGTAATTATAAATTGCAAGCAATGTAAGGAAAACGCCTTAAACGGGCTTTCGGATTTCTCAACCTGTAAAACTTCCTTAAAAGGTATGCTTTCGTAATTTGAATCAAAGGAAATTCCACGGTTAGAATGTCACAAAAGAAAGGTCACACACTCGAATAAAACAGCATATCTGAAATGCACACATAGGGCATAATACCAGCCTTCTGTGAATTACCAAAGATATACAAAAGAGATATTCTTCTTAGACCCATTTTCAGACGTTTAAGTTCACCGAATTTGAACCTCCAATATTATTTAACTGTACTACAATTGCATATAAGTTATTATTCGTAGCCGACCCAAACTACTTTTAATCCGACTACAACATTAGCAAGTGCGTAGTTGTGAAATAAGCTACTATTAATTTTTTTTTTGTTCTTTTCCCATTTCCAGGTAGTATAGGAAGGTTTACTGGGATTGAATTATTTTCCTCTCATTTTAGAAATACCATCTTTATACCGTAATGGTGAACTTTCCCTGATAAAAAATACGGTCTTACGGCCATCTGGGTTTAGTACCCATTTAGATTTAAATGGGTTTTCTCTTGATGAAAACCGTTTGGTAATCTTATAGTTTCTTTCTTTAATACACACATACGCACATCATCCATTTCGTTCTAAGGTCTGCTTATAACTGGGGAAGGGGCTTTTACCATTTTTATATTGTTTTAGTGGGACTGAAGTTGGTATTTACTAACACTGAATGTTTACAATGAAATTTGTTTACCAAGGGAACTTCTTTAAGTAATTAGTGAGGTTACGAAAGACCATATTATATATTACGATTACCCAGAAGATTTACGGATTTAATTGTAATTCAAAAATAGTATTTTTCGAATTTAAAATATTGCAGTAGTCTTTCGAAGGCTTCAGCGTTGTGGACTTCGAATATCTGTAGTACTGCATGGACTTAAAATGCATATTCTTACATCGTCTGTTGAGCTTCAGTAATAATAGAACACAGTTTTTTAGATGTCGTAAGCAGGCATGTAGCCAAATCGGGGCCAGTAACGGCCTGGTCCTTGTTGCCCCATGCTTGTGCCCCAGTTGCCCCATCGAGCTACACACACACACACACACACACACACACACATATATATATAGTGTCTCAGCACCAGGGTTACAAACTTCAAGGGGTCATAGTACTCATCAAGGTGAACGATATTTGTCATAGAATCTAAAGTCGCAAACCACCCACAGCGCCAGTTCTAAAACCGTCCAGCATGCACAAATATTTACAACCAGTGCGTGAAGAGCGCCAGATACTACTCAGGTCAGCTGATCAAGTGCATAGCTGATTAGGACAACGCATGTTGCGCTTCTCATGCACTGGTTTACAAATTCCATTGCCTTTCTGCTCAGATAAAAAGAGGATAGCTTAATTTTAGCGTTGTGGCGAAATTTTTCGGATGAGAGAATAATAAAATTCTTAAAATTACTAAAACCCTTAAAATATGCATTTATATTCACAAACACTAAAAACAGCTAAAATATGTAATTGAATATATTACGGGATCTAGTTATAACAGTAGCATTTAATCGTTCTGCACTCATTTTTGGACTAATATGATTTTTAATTAACTTTAATTTAATAAAAAACTTTCTGTACTTATATATAAAATACGTGAATAATATTAAGTATTGCATCTTTCGCTTTTTGTGTTGTGGTAGTTTTTAACTGGTAATCTTCCAAGCTCGGGGCCCCTGGTGGCCGCAAGGTCCGCCAGCCGCTGTGTCGGTCCTGTACTAGAAAACGTATAGCGCAGTTTTGTTAAATAAAATGTACAAACAAACTAATAGCACATTCATAGTGTTATCGGGTAGGATGCTATGGGTAAACTGCCTTTTCTAATAGCGTGGGTCAGTGTCTTCCAAACCTAAAATATTCGTTCAACCCATTTGGACATTCGGAATTGTTGGAGTATGCCCTTTTCCACTACGAGATTTATATACTGATTCGTGGCTTCAACGTAAGATTCTAAGGGTACTAACCAAAGTTTTGTTTGGAGTACTTCTAGAAGTATCTTAGTGTGAAAAGCTCTATACGTCGGCTCACCCTTTATGCTAATACAAATGTACTGTGCGTTCGCGCTCAGTTGGCGTGTAATACCGTTAGCAGACGGGTTAGTCCATTGCAGTTTAGGGAAAGCCGCCTTGGAGGAATTGGTTTTCCCACGCGAAAAGCCAGTTTCGGCAAGACGCCGTTCTCTAAACTGCAATGGACTAATCCGTCTGCTAACGGTATCACACGCCAACTGAGCGCGAACGCACAATACATGTTGATGTCTGTCAAACTATTCCAACTGATTAGAAACTGATTAGAATATCAAAAGTTATGCAGGAGAAAGGGACGGGCCTTATGTCCAAAATATTGCACATTAAACAAAGTTTATTAAGTTCAAAAGTAAATTTTTAATTTAGAAAATATAAATGAAATATGGCTAGAAATGCCATTAATTTTCGCAAATTTCACGACTTAACAGAAATTTTATTTTCCATTACTCCGTGGATAATACAAAGCCATTGAAATTATGTCTTTACTCATAGGGATATAACGTTTATCACAGGATTGAAAAATTGCAAAACTATTCCAAAGATTGTTTAAAATTCATGAATCACAAAACTATGACCAGGAAATTCGCTAAAAAGAACGTGTTTGATGAATAATTACGAAACTACTAATTTAATCCCTTCGTTTAATTAATAAAAACTTATCACACATTCACCCGTCAATTAATTTTATTGAAAACGATTCAAATGCCACTTACGGAATTTTGCTGTCAACTGTTAAATGCTCAATTTCGTATCCGTACTCTTGGACGAAGTCCAAAACTGTGTTGTTGCCAAGAAAATGACCTATAAATAAAACAACAAACAGAAATTAGAATTCAAATTTAAAATTTTGTCCTATACTATTTTTTCATACAATTCAATCCTTCATTCTTCTTAAAACTGCTCTCATTACTATGCGATTTTTTTTATCAAATACGGGAATTGGGCCTGAAGTAACGTTTTAGTTCGATGCCACATAATGGATTTTAAATGTCTAAGTCATTTTGACACATCTTAAATATTCTATATGCTTTTGAAGCACTATATAAAGCACTACGTATACAATTACACGTAAACATATGCACACACGCATTACATACTATATATATATCTATATATATACACACACACACACTGGGTGGTCAAGCTCGATCGTACAATAATCGCATAGCGGCATTCCTTGAAGAATTTTAAACAACAAATGTTGATGCGAAAATTCTGAGAAAGCAATACTTTTTGTGCTAATGACAATTAAAGAACAGCCAATTACAATTAAGTGTGCGTTTATAAACGTCTTTCGTAGTTCATTTAAAATGCCACTTATACTGTGCATTCGCGCTCAGTTGGCGTGTGATACCGTTAGCAGACGGGTTAGTTAGTCCATTGCAGTTTAGGGAAGGCCGTCTTGGAGGAATTGGTTTTTCCCGCACGAAAAATCAGTTTCGGCAAGACACCCGTCCCTAAACTGCAGTGGACTAACCCGTCTGCTAACGGTGTCACATGCCAACTGAGTGCGAACGCATAACACCTGAAAAGGCTTGGTTTAGAAATCTAACCAACACGCATGCGCAAATCTTTACCTCAGCCGATCTAAGTTTTGATTACGTCATTTTCAAAGCTTTAAGTTTTATAAGCCAGGGAAAATTTAGCCTCACCAAATACAGTTGGGGGCGGAAAGTATGTTTACACTGGAATGTTGACATTTCTCACCGTATAGCAAAAAAAATATTAACAGTAGAATTTTTCAAATTTAATGGAATAAGTACAAATCATGTGTCTTTATTTCTTGAAACTTACGGACTTGTAACACAAATTGGTTTTATGTATTTAAACAACATTTGAACCCTCTCCAGAATATGAAGAGCAAAATTAAGTTTACAAATAAATAAAACATAAAAAAAAGTAAAATTAAAAGCAAATTTCTGTGTCCATGTAATTTGCATAATCAACGATTCATGAGAACGTGTGAGTCATGGGCTGATAAAGGGTAGAGTGAAAATGGTGAAAACACGGGAACTATCGGTGATTGAAAGAACAGCCTTAACTAAAGACAGAGTGGATGGCAAATTATCCTACAGACAGTTAGGAGAAAAGTATGAAATAAGTGCAATGGGAGCTCAGAAAATAGTGAAAAGATATGAAATCAATGGACACGTTGTAAGCACCCAAAGGACAGGTCGAAAACCAAAGTTCACAGAAAGGGAGCGCAAGACGATTATGAGAATCATAAACAAAAATCCATTTACATCAAGAAGGGAAATTCAAGAAACATTTCAAGATCAATTCAAAAAGACAACATCACGGAGACAAATTTCAAGGGAATTACACGAAGTGAGGTATAAAAGAAGAATTGACGTAAGAAACCTTATATCTCTTCCAAAAATAAACAAAGGAGTTCAAAATTTGCAATTCAACATGCTGATAAGCCACTCAAATTCTGGGAAAATGTGATGTGGAGCGATGAAAGCAAGTTTGAACCTTTAAAACAACAGAAGAAAATAGTGTTTAGAAAAGATGGAACAGCGTTTAATGTCAAGAATTTGCAGCCAACAATCAAACACCCATCATCAGTTATGGTTTGGGGTTGTTTTACCAATAATGCAACGGGGAATCTGGTATTCATTGATGGCCTTATGAACTCCCACAAGTATAAGGAGATTTTGGAATCAAATTTGGCTCAATGAAAGATGAAGTTGGGATTGAAAAGGGGTTGGTCTTTCCAACAAGACAATGACCCCAAACATAAATCTCGTATTTTAGTTGCTTATTTTGCCTCCAAGAAGATAAAGGTGCAAGAATGGCCATTTCAGTTACCTGATTTGAACCCCATTGAGCATCTTTGGGGGATTTTAGACAACCGTGTGCCATTATCATGTCGCACAAACATCTCTGCATTCAAGACTGCATTGCAGGAAGCTTGGAGCAGCATCCCACCAAATGTTATGATTAACTTGGTCCATAGCATGCCTCAACGGCTCCGTGAAGTCATTCGGGCCAAGGGAGGCCCTACCAAATACTAGATTTTTACTTGTTTTTAATGTTTTATTTATTTGTGAATTTAATTTTGCCCTTGATATTCTAGAGGGGGTTTAAATTTTATTTAAATACATGAAACCAATTTGTATTACAAGTCTACAACTTTCAAGAAAGAAAGACAAGTGATTTGTACTCATTCTATTAAATTTGAAAAATTCTACTGTTAATAGTTTTTTTGTTATACAGGTGAGAAGTGTCAACATTCCAGTGTAAACATACTTCCCCCCCACCACTGTACACTGTTCAAAACAATTAGCGGATATTGTAATTTTGGATATAAACTGCGGATAAAGAAATTTTTCGTTGGTTGGCGTTTGATCCATATGTGTTGTAAGCTATCCGGAAAGAAAATTACTCATGGAGCAACGAATAATTACATTTTATTTACATTTTTTGTCGGAAAAAAACCCCCGCACATTTCGTACATGTCATAGAAATGAACAAAAAGTGTAATTTATCGGATAAAAATCAGTTTTTATAAGGGGTATGGTTTTCCCTGACCGAAAGCAACATTACACACCTGTGAGACATGGATTAATGAGGTTATCAAGAAGGCACTTGGGTATTCTCTCCCACTCCTGCAGAAGAGCGGTTTCCATCTGCTGAACTGTTTCTGGGGATGATATAAGCGACCAGCAACCCTTCTTCCTGGAATGATTGGGTTCATGTATGGGGAATATGGCTGCCAATCCACTGGAAGGATTCCTTCGTCCAAAAGGGAGTCATTTACTAGCCGAGCACGATGTAAAGTGGCGTTATCGTCAATGAGGATGAATGCATCTTCGACGTAAGGGACTACACAAAGTCTGAGGAGCTCATCCCTATATCGTCAGAGATACATTTCTGATGACGTACACGTCGGTACGGCTATTTATAGAGATACCGGCCCAGACCATCATTCCGCCTTCTCCAAATTGAACACTTCCGCTCACAAATGCGGGATTATTCCGAGTGCCACGTTCTCTCCAAATAATAAGCAGCCTATTGTCAGACTGTACACTAAAGCGGGACTCGTCAGAGAAGAGAATATTTCTCCATTCATTTCGTCTCCATCTGAGATGCTCTTGTGCCCACCTTTTGCGGGAAGCACGGTGGCCTGCTGTTAAAGAAACATAAACCATAGGTCTGCGAGCATACAAACCAACACGATAGAGTCAGTTTCGAACAGTTGAAGTTGAAACTCTGGTGCCAGTAGTCCTCTGAAGGTGTGTTCATACTGTGCGGTTTGTTCTGGCCGTTAGTGTTAAATACCTGTCCTCCTTTTATGTTGTTGCACCCTTGAGACCTTGTCCTGGTGTTCGGCTAACATTTCCAGTTTCCAAAAACATATTCTATAATCTAGAAATGACACTTTGGCACACTCCAAAGGCTTCCGCTACAACAGCTTGCGTTTGGCCCGCCTCCAAACGACCGATGGCTCTCCAAGCTACCGATTAGACTAAGTCATGTTGTTGAGATATCGTATTCACAGTTACGAAGCATTCAGGGCGTGTCAATTATTTTTAATCGCCTCCTGCATGATGAATGCTGCAGGTAGCTTTTCACTTCTTATCAGAAACGAGTAATTGTCGAAGTCACAGAAAAAATGTGTATATTCCAAAGTTTGTAAACGTAAATATTTTCCTTTTTTATTACAAAACTAGTCGATTATATGGTTGTTTTATACCGAACTCACAATGTCCCTAATTGTTTTGAGCAGTGTAGCAGTAATTCGTGCCAAAAAGTAGATGTACAACATTCTTAGAAATCTTTTTTATGGCATTGATGTAATATCAGTATTTTACAATTAAGTTAAAATTAATTTTACAGCTTATAAAATTTACTATCCAATGGGTTGGGGGAGGGGGAAATGGAAGAGAGCTTAGAAAATCGATATCTATAGCCATGAAATACATTAAATAGCCAAAGGCAATTTACGATGTGGTTATAGGATTAATTCCATCGCGAAATATACGGTATTTTAACAAAATAAATTTCTTTAATCAATATTAATATTACGTTGCTACTGAATTAAAAACAACACACGTAGCAAACATTGTTCTGTATCAGTATAGCATTTTCTAAAAATCAAGTATTTATCACGATAGGCCTTCCTACGTGTTCACTCAGCGTGCTGTTATCCCTGGTTCGACTCCCAAAGGTGCTAAGGGAAATCACGTTTACCGACCAACTGATCACTGTATTCCAGAGGTTGGTTCCCTAGCTCACAAGAGGTTCAAATTTCTTGGAAAACTGTAAACCCCGGCGTATCATGACCCTTTCGCCATGAAACTCATAAACAAGCAATATCATTAGTAAAATAAACATTCCGGACGATTCTTCGTGAAAACCAATTGGTGATAGGTTTCTGGTACTGGTGACCTTCGTCTGCTGTACATTAACGTTAGAACATGGGCGGATTTACCATTTTGCCGCCCCTAGGCTACGTTTTATTTTGCCGCCCAAAGGCTACTTGTTTTTGACACCATTTCATACCCGTTCCCTTCCTCCGACCAGTGGTAGGAACATAAAAATTGTTACATTCAATATACGCCCAAAACTTTTATATTGAAAAAAAAATATGTTGAAAAACAAACTCATAAATTGAAACATAAACATTAAACAATATTAACTTATATTGAAGTATTATCTCTTCTTGGTATATAATAAATCAAATTCAATTTTATTGAAATAAATTTTAATTTTAGCAAAAAATAAAAGCCTATCGAACACTGGTATTTAAATGGAAAGCATGACGTCTAGCTTTCTTCTCGGCAAAACATCTGATTATATCATCGTATGGTATTGATTTTGTTATATCAGACTTCATACACAAAATTTTGCCGCCCTAGTCTATAGCCTAGTATAGCCTATTGGGAAATACGGCACTGCGTTAGAGGTAGCTTATCCCTTTGTAGCAAAAAGTTGGCCACCCTAGGATAGCGAAATTAGAAACGTATGCTAAGTGTGAGAAATTGGAGTGGGTGGCTTAGCCAGGGCCGGATTTACGTATAGGCCGAGTGGGCTGAGGCCTAGAGGTCCGCAGAGGCTTTATATTAATTGTGTAAGCGTTATTTTAATCCTAATTTTCGTCCTGAAACTTTTCTACATTTCTATATTTGTAAATCCATAGTTTGATTATTATCATGCCGTCTAAAAGTTCTATTCTCTATAGAAGTTACTATTTCGGCGTTTAGGCTACTGTTTTGTATAGGCTATATACTTATAGATAATAGCCACATGAACAGGCTTCGGAAACTTAAGCGGGCGTCTTTCTTTTTACTTTCGTTTTCAGATCAATTTGTTCTATATAAAGCTTTCCGCATATTCGGCTGATGGCGTTTACTTTCAATTTTGCCCATACAAAATATTTCCGCTGCCGTCTTTATTAAAATCATCTCGCCAAAATCAACAGATCGTTTATTTCAAATAGCATCAATAAACTTTGAATGGGGAGAAACACTCGAAATAATTATATACCCATAGCCTTGTTTTTATGTGTTATATTTTCGTTTATTTTAATTTGTCCGCAAATTTCTTAATCACCAACACGTATTCACTATCGTAGTGAGAAGGTAACTAGTAGGAAAAGATTGGTATTTACCGTCCAGATCTTATAAGCTAAGTACTCTAACAAGGGAACCTTACGAGAATTGATTTTGGGATTTTTGAATCATTGGTCTTAATCGACAGGAATTTTGATTGTGAGTTCAACGGTACCAATCGCTAACTTCTCCCGCTCTTAGATTTGGAGATATAGAGACTTAAAGTTCACATGTTCAGTCTATGGGAAGGTTACTCGTTGTTTGGCTCAAAATAATTTTATTTCCGTATCGGCCGCGCAGCTTGGCGCCTAACCTCAGCTTATGAGCCAC
>QLNU02015360.1:185747536-185758494 GCA_006491805.2 Dysdera silvatica | reverse complement strand
ATGTATATACTTTTTTTCTGATTATTTCCAGTGAATAATGATAAAATCGGCCAATAAACCATGAAAAAAAAAAGCAAGGAGAGAAAATTTAATCATGACGATTATTTCTTCCACACCCTCCTTAATGAGCACTTTGGAAAATTATGATAAATTAAGAAAATTACGTTAGTTTAAGGAAATTTACCCCGCAGTGGCGTAACGCTTTTGTCGATCGAGTCAATAACCAATAAGAGAGAAAGAGAGAGATGGATGGACGGATGGACAGACAGACAGACAGACAAGTAGGTAGGTAGGTAGGCAGGCAGATAACGTGGGAACATGTCTTTTTCTCCTTATTTGGTATCATCATCATCATATTCAACCATTATCTATCCACTGCTGGATGAAGGTCTCTCCAAATGCTTTCCACACAAGTCTATCCTGAGCAATTCGCTTCCACGTCACCCCAACCTGTTTTCTTATTTCATCCACCCATCTAGTTTGAGGACGTTTTCTAGGTCTTCGGTGGTCTCTTGGAATCCAGTTCAGAATTTCTGTTGTCCATCGTTGATCAGTTCTTCTTGCAATATGCCCAGCCCATCGCCATTTCAGCCCTTTTACTTTAACAATGATGTCCTCTACTCTAGTTTGCTCTCTCACCCAAGTGTTTCTTTTTCGATCTCTCCTAGTTATTCCAAGCATGCACCTCTCCATGCTCCTTTGCGTTGTCTGTAACTTTCGTATTGCTCCAACTGTTAGACTCCATGTCTCTGATCCATAAGAGAGGACTGGCAATACACACTGGTTGAAGACCTTTCTTTTTAGACACAAAGGCAATTTCCCCTTCAGGATAAAACTGTTTCTTCCAAATGCACTCCAGCCAAGTTTAATACGTCTGTTGAGTTCTTTCATAATGTTGCCATCCATTGAAATCAGCTGGCCAAGGTAAATATATGAATCAGCAATTTCTAGCTCAATGTTGTCAACTTGTATTTTTGTTTCCTCTACAAAATTATTGAACATGATCTTAGTTTTTTGTAGGTTCATCTTGAGTCCAACTTCTTCACTTCTAGTTGAGAGCTCTTGTACCATGTCTTGGAGTTCTAATGGGTCCGTTGAAAAAATAACAATGTCATCAGCAAACCGCAAATGATTTAAATATTCACCATTTATTTTTATTCCCTTGTTATTCCAATTTATCTGCTGAAAAATCATCTGTAAAGCTGAAGTAAAAAGTTTTGGAGAAATGGTATCTCCCTGCCTCACACCTTTACCAATTTTGATAGTTTTGGTATCTTTATGTAACCGAAATTTTGCACTTGCATTTTTATACACACGTTTCACCATGTCAATGTACACATCCTCAATGTCTGTTGATCTTAAAGAGTTGATGACTGCTGATGTTTTAATAGAGTCAAAGGCCTTCTCATAGTCAATAAATGCAACACACAATGGAAGTTCATATTCATGTGTTCTTTCAATTAATTCTCTTAATACTTGAATATGGTCCACTGTACTGAATCCACTTCGAAATCCAGCTTGTTCTCTTGGTTGAGCTGCATCTAATTTTTTCTGCAGGCGATGTGTTAGCACTTTTGTGAAGATTTTATAAATAGCAGGTAACAAGCTAATTGGTCGGTAATTTTTCAAATCCTCTTTATCACCTTTTTTATGCAAAAGAATTACTGTTGCAGAATCCCATTGGTTTGGTATGTTACCGCTGTTAAGACATTTGGTAAAGAATTTTGCAAGTATGTCTTCTACATATTCTCCAGCTTCTTTTAGGATATCTAATGTAATACCATCATCACCAGGGGCTCTTCCTTTCTTCATATTTTTTATTGCAAATGAAACTTCTTCTTTTAAGATTTTAGGAGCTGTTCCTTCGACTATTTCAATGTCTTCGTTTAATTCACTGTTACTTTCGTATAGATTTTTGTAGAATTCTTCAACTCTTCTAAGTATTTCTTCCCTATTTCTTGTTACGGTGCCATCCTCTCCTTTTAATGCAATGATGTGTTTCTTCCCAACAGATAAACTTCCTTTAACAACCCTAAGGCTCTTGTTATTTTCAATGGCTTTCCTTACTAGCTCACAGTTGAATTTTCTTATGTCTTCTTTCATGCTTTTGCGCAGAGTTTTACAAAGTTCTATGTACTCAATCCTGGAACTGGTATTTCGATTGTCCACCTTCATATCTCTTCGCCTTTTCATGAGCTGTTTCGTCTTCTCAGATAATTTGCTATTGTGCTTTTTACAGGTTACACCACCAATTTCCCCAGCAGTTTCAACTATTGTCTTAACAATGTTTTCATTTGCTTCTGAGATATCACTTTCATCAATAAGTCCTTCCAGTGCAGAAAAGCGATTTTTTAATTCCAACTTGAATGCCTCGGTATTTACTTTCAGTTTCATTAGATCCACCCTCTTACTTACTTGTTTCCTAATGAGCTTCTGTCGTTCTAATTTAGTATTTAAGTGCACTTTACATCTCACCATTCGATGATCACTTCCAGTATTAAATCTGTTCAGTACACTGCAATCTTCAATAATTGATTTCTTGTTTGCCAGGATATAGTCAATTTCACTAGTTCCCCCATTTGGGTGTTTCCATGTCCATTTTCTTTGCGGTTTCTTCTTAAAAAATGAATTCATGATGCTAAGGTTTTCAGCTTCTGCAAATTCGATGAGTTGATCGCCACGTTCATTCCTTTCCCCATATCCGTATTTACCAACCGATGTCTCTCCTTGTTCCTGTTGTCCAATTCTTGCATTGAAATCCCCCATGATGAGCTTGATATGTTGTTTCCCTTTGGTGTGTAACTCTTTGTATATATATATATATATATATCATCATCATATTCAACCATTATCTATACACTGCTGGATGAAGGTCTCTCCAAATGCTTTCCACGCAAGTCTAACCTGGGCCATTCGTTTCCACGTCACCCCACCCTCTTGTCTTATTTCATCCACCCATCTAGTTTGAGGACGTTTTCTAGGTCTTTGGTGGTCTCTTAGAATCCAGTTGAGAATTTGCGTTGCCCATCGTTGATCAGACCTTCTTGCGATATGCCCAGCCCATCGCCATTTAAGTCTTTTTACTTTAACAATAATATCCTCTACTCTAGTTTGCTCTCTCACCCAAGTGTTTCTTTTTAGATCTCTCCTAGTTATTCCAAGCATGCACCTCTCCATGCTCCTTTGTGTTGTCTGTAACTTTCGTATTGCTCCAACAGTTAGACTCCATGTCTCTGATCCATAAGAGAGGACTGGCAATACACACTGGTTGAAGACCTTTCTTTTTAGACATAAAGGCAATTTCCCCTTCAGGATAAAACTGTTTCTTCCAAATGCACTCCAGCCAAGTTTAATACGTCTGTTGAGTTCTTTCATAATGTTGCCATCCATTGAAATCAGCTGGCCAAGGTAAATATATGAATCAGCAATTTCTAGTTCAATGTTGTCAACTTGTACTTTTGTTTCCTCTACGAAATTATTGAACATGATTTTAGTTTTTTGTAGGTTCATCTTGAGTCCAACTTCTTTACTTCTAGTTGAGAGCTCCTGTACCATGTCTTGGAGTTCTGATGGGTTCGTTGAAAAAATAACAATGTCATCAGCAAACCGCAGATGATTTAAATATTCACCATTTATTTTTATTCCCTTGTTATTCCAATTTATCAGCTGAAAAATCATCTGTAAAGCAGAAGTAAAAGTTTTGGAGAAATGGTATCTCCCTGCCTCACACCTTTACCAATTTTGATAGTTTTGGTATCTTTATGTAACCGAAATTTTGCACTTGCATTTTTATACACACATTTCACCATGTCAATGTACACATCCTCGACGTCTGTTGATCTTAAAGAGTTGATGACTGCTGACGTTTTAATAGAGTCAAAGGCCTTCTCATAGTCAATAAATGCCACACACAATGATGTTATGGTAGTTTGGTAAAAGAATTTTGTATATCTTCACCATGTTCTTCGGCTTCTTTTAAGGTATCTAATGTAATGCCATCATTGCAAGGGGATCTTCCTTTCTTCATACTTTTTATTGCAAATGCTACTTCCTCTTTTAAGATTTTAGGAGCTGTTCCTTCGACTATCTCAGAGTCTTCGTTTAATCCACTGTTTCCTTCATATAGTTTTCTGTAGAATTCTTCAACTCTTCTAAGTATTTCTTCCCTATTTCTTGTTACAGTGCCATCCTCTCCTTTTAATGCAATGATGTGTTTCTTCCCAATAGACAAACTCCCTTTAACAACCCTAAGGCTCTTGTTGCTTTCAATGGCCTTCCTTACTAACTCACAATTGAATTTTCTTATATCTTCTTTCATGTTTTTGCGCAAAGTTTTGCAAAGTTCTACATACTCGATCCTGCAACTGGTATTTTGATTGTCCACCTTCATAAGTCTTCGCCTTTTCATGAGTTGTTTCGTCTTCTCAGATAATTTGCTATTCTGCTTTTTACATATTACACCACCAATTTCCCCAGCAGTTTCAATTATTGTCTTAACAATGTTTTCATTTGCTTCTGAGATGTCAACTTCTTCAATAAGTCCTTCCAGTGCAGAAAAGCGATTTTTTAATTCCAACTTGAATGCCTCGGTATTTTCTTTTAATTTCTTTAAATCCACCCTCTTACATACTTGTTTCCTAATGAGCTTCTGCCTTTCTAGTTTAGTATTTAAGTGCATTTTACATCTCACCATTCGATGATCACTTCCAGTATTAAATCTGTTCAGTATGCTGCAATCTTCAATAATTGATTTCTTGTTTGCCAGGATATAGTCAATTTCACTAGTTCCCCCATTTGGGTGTTTCCATGTCCATTTTCTTTGCGGTTTCTTCTTAAAAAATGAATTCATGATGCTAAGATTTTCAGCTTCTGCAAATTCGATGAGTTGATCGCCACGTTCATTCCTTTCCCCGTATCCGTATTTACCAACCGATGTCTCTCCTTGTTCCTGTTGTCCAATTCTTGCATTAAAATCTCCCATGATGAGCTTGATGTGTTGTTTCCCCTTGGTATGTAGCTGTTTGATTTCTTCATAGAATTCCTCAACCTCCTCGTCGGTATGGCTTGATGTTGGTGCATATGCCTGTACTATCTGAAGTTGGTATCGCTGGGTTAGTTGAACAACGAGCCTCGCTGCTCGATCTGACGTGCTTTCGACTTCAAGAAGGTAGTCTTTAATTCTTTTGTTGATTAAGAAGCCAACACCACTTGTTCTTCCAGTTTCCGTTCCTCTATAATAAAACAAATGTCCACTTTTAAGTTCCACCAACTCTTCACCTTTTCTTCTAACTTCACTGAGTCCTACAATGTCCCATTTGATCTTGTCAAGTTCTTCTTCCAATTCCTGAAGTTTTGCTTCAGAAGCAAGGGATCGTCCATTATACGTTGCCAAGGTCAATAACAAACGGCAGCCTGGGCCATTCCAGTGATTCTTAGCACCCCCTGCTTTCATGCCACACTGACCGCTGCCTTGATCAGGAGCACTCCAGCACCTGGAGACTAGGGGCCATGGTTTCTGGTGTGTCAACATAATGGAGGAATTAGCCATAATTTCACCACGCTGGCTAGACGGGTTGGTGAATTAGCCCTCCCCTTCCGCCTTTCTATCCGTGCAGCAAATATTAATTTGCCACATAAATAGAAAGCTCAGCCTGCACCACTTGAAGGCGGGGTAGGACACTAGGTTACTGGCCTGGCCGGTTCCACACATCGTCACATACGTTCAGCGTGTGGGTCTCCTTCCAGTTAGATACCAGCAACCCTTTTGCAGAGGTGTAAATAAATATACTAGGGTATAATGTATAATAGGGTATAATATATTATAATAAATATATTGAATTTATAATATATATATAATATGGTATAATATAATAAATGGCAGGGTATAATATATATAATGGTATAATATGAAATATGTGGGGTATAATATAATAAATATAAGCCAAAGATTTATAATATAGTAAATATAATAGAATTATAATATATATATATATATATATATATATATATATATATATATATATATATATATATATATATATATATATAAGTATATTTAAAAATAAATCAGAAATACACAAAAATTAAACTTTATGAACCATATAAACACAAAATTGTGCAATGTGAGATATTTCACCGCTGTGAAGCTGGGCATTATGCAGCATGACTTCAACAAAGATGTGAATATTAAAAATAATTAAAATTGAAATACGGAGACCAACGAAATACAAAAATAATTTTACTTATATGCTGGAAGCGACGTTATAATCCTATTTTGTTGAAATATTTCTAAAAGAAGAAAAATACTTGTCAGCTAATTCTTCGTGATTCCCTGACATGCCATGGAATAAATTATGCGATGTGGATGTGAAACTGTGGATTAAAAAATGGATTAAAAAGATTTCATCTTTTTAATCCATTTTTTGTCGCATGTCGGGGAATCTGAAAGAATTAGCTGACAAGCATTCTTCTTTCAGAAACATGTCATATAATGGGCGAAACCCCATGTGCGATTTCCCTTAACAAAGAGCATTTGGGGTGTTTCAGGCATTTTATTCCATTAGTCCTCTCATAGTTCTTCAATCTGTTTGGCTTTTTATCACTACTGTTTTATTTGCTTTATTTTAATAATTCAATCCGTTGGCTATTTCATCGCGCAAGCACCCGCATTGGATTATCACATCGTTTCCAGCATGTAAGTAAAATTATTTTTGCATCTTTTTCTGCGTATTTCGTTGATTTCCATATTTCAGTTTTAAGTGTTTTTAATATATGTATATATTAAATGAAAATAAAACAAATTAGTAGGAAAGAAACGTAAGTTATTAATATACTAAAAGAAAATGGGTGGGAAGAAACGCAAGTAATTCATTGAAGGTGACTACGCAAAAACTGCAAGTGCATTTTTTATGAGGAAAATTGTATTTCTGTATATTTTTTCCTACATTTCATATGTACATATATATATAAATAAATCGTTGCTCTAAAATGTAAGCTAAATTTTGTAAAATGATTTCTTGTGTACGTATATATTTAATAAAATGCACATAAAATGTAAACATGTGTATATTACTTAATATATTTTAATATATACTATTATATATAAGTTTGTTTCTCGATAACATTCATTCAAACTATTTTATCCAAAAACCATTTTATATGAAACAAAAAAAATCAGAAGTCGATTAGATAAATTTAAACAGACGCTACATTTCTTAATCTTTCCTAACAACCAAAAAAACAAAACTGAAAGTTTGTAATACAGGGTGAGCATAAATTATTAAACGCATTTCAAATTTCCATAAAACAAAAGCAAAGGAATGTAGCAACCGCTATTGTCGTTTAAATGAAAGAGCGCTTTAAACAGTTTGCTTTAAAATAAACTATTTAAACCGCTCTCCGATGGGTGGAGCGCCGTGTTTGTGGGCGGAATCTGCTGCAGCGGGAGATAACCAACAGTCCAGTATCAAAATAGCTGACGTGAAGCAAAAAGCGATGTGTGTTCTGTGGTTTCATGAAAGCAAATCGGTTATAACAGTTCAAAGACGTTTTCGGTTAAGAGTATCGAAACCAGCATGCTCCAAGTAAGGACTCCATTAAGCCTTGGTATCAGCAATTTAAGGATACAGGAAATTTGCAACATCGGAAAGGTGCTGGTAGACCATCGGTCTCCGACGACGTTGTTGATCAAGTGAGGGAGGCTTTCACTAGAAGCCCGACTAAATCAACTCGTCATGCGAGTTTGCAACGAAGAACAACGCAATCAACAGTCATGACAGTTATGCATAAGCGCCTGAAACTGCACGCATACAAAGTGCAGTTACTGCATAACCTACAAACTAACAATAAACCTACACGTGTTTTGACTTTGCCGTACGTATTCTTGACGAAATTGACAGAGAACTCTTTTTTATCGAAAGTCATTTTCTCGGATGAAGCAACGTTTCATGTTTCTGGAAATGTGAACCGTCATAATTGCCGTGTGTGGGGGGGGTCAGAAAATCCTCGTGTAGTAAGAGAACACCAACGTGATAGTCCAAAGGTTAACGTTTGGTGTGGATTGGCCGTGGATGAAGTGATAGGGCCATTTTTCTTCCATGAGCCCACAGTAACGAGTGTTGTGTATCTCGACATGTTGCATTGTTACGCTATGCCTCAGATGGAACATCGTCAACCACAAATTTACTTCCAGCAAGAACCACATTGGAGTACCATTGTTCGAGACTACCTGCAGGAAACATTTCCCCAACGATGGATTGGTCGAGGTGGACCGAGTCCTTGGCCTGCACGATCACCCGACATAACGCCCCTAGATTTTTTTTCTTTGGGGGTTTGTCAAAGACAGGGTTTACGCAACAAACGTTCGCTATATTGATGAACTAAAACGACGAATCACCTCGGTTATTGGAGGAATAACGGCTGAGATGCTCCGCAACGCTTGGCGCGAAGTTAAATACAGACTCGATATTTTGCGTGCGACAAATAGAACTCATGTAAAACTTACTGAACATGTAACGTAAAACTGTTTGAAATATGCTTGTCAATAAAACATTAAACGTGTAAGTACATACTTTTGTTTTATGGAACTCTGAAATGCGCTCAATAATTTATGCTCACCCTGTATATAAAAAAATCTTACAGAACGAATTAAATTTGTTTATGGGATATAAAGTAAGACACGATTTGACAACTAACTATGAATTATATACTTGATAAATAACCCGCAGAGAAAACAATGGTTTCGTGCGTCCTGTGGAATACGATCCCACAACTCTTTGATTGCCGGTCAAATGTTCTACCCATTGTTCTATAGACAGCTACATCAACCTCCCATTTGTGAGCAAATATAAAACCTCACGACGATAAATTAATTATTTACTTACAATATGAATGAAATATAATTGATGCAATCGATCACATGCTTACAGCTTCTTGTATATATGATAGTGACTTGTTTTGTTTTGTAGTTCAACTTCGTCCTTGATTTTTAAATATACAGTAGTGGACAAAATTGTGGAAACCTTTTGAAAAAAGTTTATTTTAGAGGTTTGATGGCTAATAACACCACTTTTTTTTGTACCAATACTATAAAATTATATATCATTAGAAAGGTAATTTAATAAAGATTGTAATGCAATAACATTTGTTCAATTATCTGTATTCTATCAAAAGTTATAGCCAAATAACCAGAAAAAAGAAGCACAGCTTGCTTACATTTATATGAAGTAGCTTTCCTTCATTTGAATGTGGCCAATGAGCATGAGTGTTTACAGAGCCAATCAGGTGTCATCTTGTTTTGGCAATGAGCCAATCATGTTTTCTCTTGTTTTGGCAATGAGCCAACAGGTTACAGGACATTTATCAGTGTGTTCTGTAATTGCTATCAAGTTGGTTGTTTTTTTTTTGTGCTCTTTGATTTAGTGTGCTTGTAAAACGTAATAAAATTAAAGAAATGGCGCAAAGAGTTGACTGGTCACCTAGGAAGCGATGTAAAATAGTAATATTAAGTGAACAAGGCTACAGTTATGAAGAAATTAGAAGAAATATTGGGGGAAACTTAACTAAAGGTGGCATTTCTAAATTTAGCATAGGCGCATAAGGAGACTCAGTCATTACAAAACCAGACTGGTAAAGGCAGAAAAGGTGCACGCACAACAGCAAGATGATAGAAGAATTAAAAGACAGTGCCTAGGTGACAGGAAAAATCATCTTGGGGTATACAAGGTGAAATGGCGCAATGTAATGTGAAGTTAAGTGCAAGGACTGTTCGGCGCAGACTGCATGAATGTGGTCTAAATGCAAGAATTCCACGAAAAAAGCCATTTTTGTCTGTCAAACAGAGGTTGAAAAGATTAAACTGGGCTAAAACCCATGTTAACTGGACAACGGAACAATGGGACAGTGTAATTTGGAGTGATGAGACCAAAATCTCACTGTTTGGTAGTGATGGCGTAAAATACGTATGGAGAAGAATTGGAGAAGATTTCCATCCTGAGTGCATTACACCTACCGTGAAACACCCAGTTAGTGTTATGATTTGGGGTTGTATAACATCAAGAGGTGTGGGCAGAATTTGCGTGATCAATGGGAATATAAATGCCCAAAGATACATAAATGAAATACTTGAGCCCAAGCTGCAGCCTTCTGCATGTGATCTTTTCCAAGATAATGAAGCATTTATATTTCAACAGGATTCAGCTCCATGTCATGTTGCTCGTGTGTGCAAAAAATGGTTTCAAGATCATCATATTCAACTGCTGGAATGGCCTGGAAATAGCCCAGACCTTAACCCCATCGAAAATCTATGGAGCCGGCTAAAGAAGCTTGTTAGTCGGAAGCAACCCAGCAATAAAACACAATTAACAGAAGCAATAATTCAATCTTGGTTTCATATTATAACAGCTGCAGAACTAAAGAACTTGGTTCACTCCATGGGAAAGCGTTGTAAGGCCGTAATTAAGGCTAAAGGTTACCCAACTAAGTATTAACTGGTATGGTGAACATTTTTGTATATCTCATTTTTTCTATGTATATCACCTTTCTTCTTTATGAATGCTGTTCTATTAAAATACGATTCATAAATGTTATTGCATTACAATCTTGATTAAATTACCTTTCCAATGATATATAATTTTATAGTATTGGTACAAAAAAAAGTGGTGTTATTAGCCATCAAACCTCTAAAATAATCTTTTTTCAAAGGGTTTCCACAATTTTGTCCACTACTGTATATATATGGCCTGCAAAAGGGTTGCTGGTATCTAACTGGAAGGAGACCCACACGCTGAACGTATGTGACGATGTGTGGAACCGGTCCGGCCAGTAACCTAGTGTCCTACCCCGCCTTCAAGTGGTGCAGGCTGGGCTTTCTATCCAAGAGGCAAATTAATATTTGCTGCATTCCTTTCTTCATATCTTTTACCATGTTTGGCGCAGTATAGCCCAGATGCTCTTGCGCC
>QLNU02015360.1:185711767-185747436 GCA_006491805.2 Dysdera silvatica | reverse complement strand
TGTTTTGGCAATGAGCCAATCATGTTTTCTCTTGTTTTGGCAATGAGCCAACAGGTTACAGGACATTTATCAGTGTGTTCTGTAATTGCTATCAAGTTGGTTGTTTTTTTTTTTGTGCTCTTTGATTTAGTGTGCTTGTAAAACGTAATAAAATTAAAGAAATGGCGCAAAGAGTTGACTGGTCACCTAGGAAGCGATGTAAAATAGTAATATTAAGTGAACAAGGCTACAGTTATGAAGAAATTAGAAGAAATATTGGGGGAAACTTAACTAAAGGTGGCATTTCTAAATTTTTGAAGAAGTATAAGGAGACTCAGTCATTACAAAACCAGACTGGTAAAGGCAGAAAAAGGTGCACAACAGCAAGTGATGATAGAAGAATTAAAAGACAGTGCCTAGGTGACAGGAAAAAATCATCTCTGTGTATACAAGGTGAAATGGCGCAATGCAATGTGAAGTTAAGTGCAAGGACTGTTCGGCGCAGACTGCATGAATGTGGTCTAAATGCAAGAATTCCACGAAAAAAGCCATTTTTGTCTGTCAAACAGAGGTTGAAAAGATTAAACTGGGCTAAAACCCATGTTAACTGGACAACGGAACAATGGGACAGTGTAATTTGGAGTGATGAGACCAAAATCTCACTGTTTGGTAGTGATGGCGTAAAATACGTATGGAGAAGAATTGGAGAAGATTTCCATCCTGAGTGCATTACACCTACCGTGAAACACCCAGTTAGTGTTATGATTTGGGGTTGTATAACATCAAGAGGTGTGGGCAGAATTTGCGTGATCAATGGGAATATAAATGCCCAAAGATACATAAATGAAATACTTGAGCCCAAGCTGCAGCCTTCTGCATGTGATCTTTTCCAAGATAATGAAGCATTTATATTTCAACAGGATTCAGCTCCATGTCATGTTGCTCGTGTGTGCAAAAAATGGTTTCAAGATCATCATATTCAACTGCTGGAATGGCCTGGAAATAGCCCAGACCTTAACCCCATCGAAAATCTATGGAGCCGGCTAAAGAAGCTTGTTAGTCGGAAGCAACCCAGCAATAAAACACAATTAACAGAAGCAATAATTCAATCTTGGTTTCATATTATAACAGCTGCAGAACTAAAGAACTTGGTTCACTCCATGGGAAAGCGTTGTAAGGCCGTAATTAAGGCTAAAGGTTACCCAACTAAGTATTAACTGGTATGGTGAACATTTTTGTATATCTAATTTTTTCTATGTATATCACCTTTCTTCTTTATGAATGCTGTTCTATTAAAATACGATTCATAAATGTTATTGCATTACAATCTTGATTAAATTACCTTTCCAATGATATATAATTTGATAGTATTGGTACAAAAAAAAGTGGTGTTATTAGCCATCAAACCTCTAAAATAATCTTTTTTCAAAGGGTTTCCAAGCAATTCGTCCATCATCAGAGCAGGATTTAACCTTTCACAGTCGTGATAGACTGTTTGAAGGTCCGTAATTTTATTAGTGGGTTATTCTAATAAAGGTAGCATTTTTGTAAGTTAATGGAATATTTAAAGAACCTGATTAGAATGCATAGTAGTAATTCCATTTCTACCTGATTTTGATTATGTAGATTTCTTAAAAGTAAGAACAAGTAATAAAAGGGTAAATGAAAGGATAAGTAAATTAGCAAAATATGAATGAAAAGCTGATAATTCTTAGAAATACGATAAAAGATATAAAGTAAATTTTATACAAATCGTTTAAACTACCTTTTAATCAAAATTTAATTCGAGTTTAATATATTTCTTGTACCTATACATTACAAATGAATATGCCGTTTCTCCCCCCCACCCCGCCTCACTAAATTGTCTTTTGAGGTAATATTTTAATGACTTTTCGCTGGTATTTCTTACTTCACTACTATTTCAGAAAGTTAATTCATTAATTAAATAACATGTCCGTAAATTTTTACAGTATTGTCAAGGGACCTCCTGATATTCCTGGTATATATATTCAGTCAGTAAAGTCATGCAGCCTAGCTGAAAAGGCTGGATTACAGGTCGGCGATCGCATAATGGAAATGAATGGTCACAACTTCACAAATTTGGATTTCACAGATGTAAGTTCAAGTTCATCGTGCATTTTATCAAAGATAAACGAATACATTACAGATTTTTTTTTTATTTTAGTAATATGAAACTAATGAACGCACATTAAAACTTGATGAATAATTGAATCAAGAATTGAGCTGATTTAGCAGGAAATACAAAATATTCAATATCTTACAATAAAGAAATCGCCTTCACGAAGATTATCAGAAACTAAAAATCTAAAAGAATTAGAGTATTCTTATAATCTCTTATATTCATTAAAAATTTTAAAATACAATACCTGTGTATTTCCAAAAACTAAATGTCCGTTTTCTGTCATATTTAGAGACAATTTTAACCCTTTATTACACATTAAGGTGGCCTTTTTAAACGTTTGCTCTTCGGGTAATGTTCATTAAATTACTTTTTTCCACACAGGTTAACTTTTTAAACGAGTGTACTTAAAGTAGAAATGAATAAGCCTTGATTTTAGTTCAAATGTAAAAAAAAATAACATTCACATATATAACTATATATGTGATTTCATATATAAACATATATTTAATACAGTCACAGAAGACATGTTTAATTTCATATAAAAGTATGCCTTCTGTGAAATTGTGACACAGAGAAATATTTATCCACTTCAAGCGTCAACATCATCATCAAGACCGGTTAGATAATAAATAATTCATGTTGACATTTCCAGGGTTTAAGAAATCAATTGAATATATAAAAGGATGGTATACACATGGAGATATTAGTACGAAATGACACCACCTTTTACCTAACAGCAATTCGTTGTAGCACCTGGTCGTTAATGTGTAGATTATAGTCTTGAAGATTTGCTCTTTATCCTTATGTGGTTTATAGTCAATGCTGATTGCGCCTAGGTTTCGATATCTTTCGCCACGCTATTTCACGAATTTTCTATTGATAATAAGATCTGGTGATATGGCTTACCATGGTAAGAAGCTAATACTCAGCAAACTTCCCTGACGAGGTGTTTTCCTTATGTGAGTGATCATTATCACGTGAAATAAAACAGTATCCTCTCCTGCTATAAATGGTATCGCTACAGGTACGAAGATGTTTTCGATATAGCGACGAGCTTTCAAATTTTAGGTAGTAGTTCTTGATAGTCTTAGTTTGTGCAATGTATTGTTGCAGTGTTGAATTTGTAAGATATTATTACCCTTCACAGGGATAACACAATTGCCAAATAATGGTCAACACACAAAGCCACCGGGGCGAGTTTTTGTGAGTTTTTCGTGGCTCAACGGAGAGACCTAGTTCGACTCTAGAACGGAGACGATGTCTCTTTTTTTCCCTATACTAAAACGAGCTCTAGAGTGAGCTTTAACATGGGTATCAAAATTATTATTCATTAGTGTTGAATTTGTTGACATATTTAAGTACTATATTGTGGTGGTCATGCCTTCAATTGTATACAAATGAAACAAATATTTCTTATTGTCGCAATTTCAATTTCACAGAGTGTACTGAAGTAATTATTAAAAAATATATATTAATAAATAAGCCCGTATTATACATAGAAGAAATTCATCCAGATTATTAAGCTTCTCGGAAAGTAGGGTGGCCCGCATGTGTTGTAGAATATCCAAAAATCGGTTCATATTATGTTACTGAAGATTATGGGCATCGTAAATCAGCTTTTATATTAAACTTTATCCATACCGTATGTAATTATGTGACTATTATCACAATCTTGCATACACACATAAACAAAAATAAATGACGAATACTTTGCACAGACCTCATATGATGCTTCTCTGTCGAACTTTCAGATTCTATATTCAGGTATTCTTTTTCAAGATAGATGGTAATCATAGGTGTTATTTAATTCTCTAGTCCCCCTCCCCCACTTATATTATACAATTATACAGTCAGTGTATGTACAGTCAGTATAAATGGTGTTAATGTATAATTTTAACGTTCTGGTATCTTTCTTATTATGGAAAATGATAATATTGGTTTAAATCAGTATTATATTTATAGGCTGTGGCAGTGTTAAAATCCAGCAAGCAGATGTCATTGGTTCTTTGTAAAGGTGTGGGCTTGGATTTGTTTCCAGAAGAAAAGCTAAGGAGGATGTCGGAAACCTATTCTGTTGTTAAACACGGAGAAAATGCAAAGCTTTCATCGGTCCCAGAAGAGGATCCTAGGGATGGCAGGTGTGCTCTTTCTCATGCTCAACGTTTTGGTTTTAGTCAGGGATACAAACGTTTATCATGAATTTAGATACTACATATGCAAAATACTCTTTAAATTGACCACTGCGTAAAGTATAATGCGTTATATTGTTTAGGCCATCACTTTTCAAACTATTTTTCACCAAATTTATTGAGCTTGTTGATTTAAAATGGTGTAAAGTATCGTTTTATGAAAATATTTCCCAAAGATTTGTAAGTATTTTGTAATAAAGCATAGTTTTTACTGTATGTGTTTGTTTCACTGAATGCTTTGTGTTTGGTGTACACAATTCATTGATCTATTATAGTACTTGTATTTTAATCATTATGTAGCATGGATGAGGTGTAGTATAAACAGCAACATTATAAAACTTTTTATGCCCTGCAGAGATGCCAAAAAGAAGAATGGGCACATTTACAGAGTCAAAAATGGTTCTGAACTTAAGCATCCAAATGAAGAAGAGATAAAACGTAATGGAAATTCTTCTTCCTGTTCTGAGTCAGAGGTTTCTTGTCATCAACTTAATCAAGATGGTACCACTCAAAGGACATTGAACAATTGTGTGAAGGTCCGTGCTACTGTGCATTCCCCTTCGGGTGATGAAGAGAATATACGATTGGTGAGGAATTGTGCGAGGGAGTCGGGTGATGGAGTGGACTACGAATTCATGAACAGTAACAGAAATGTGCCAAAGGGTAGTGGTCAGCCATGGAAAACTGGTAAACATGATCACAATGATGGACAAATTAAAGCAAAACCCCCAAACGCTTTGCAGATCGAGACTGATACATATTCAGAAGACGAATCCTGCTCATCAAGCCTTACACCAGAGAAGGAGATCTTTAAAGAAAACGGTACATCACGACATATTCAATTCCTCTCTGAAATTCAACATCATGGAGATAAAAGCAGCGTTACGAGTGATGAAAAGTCAGAATTGAGTAGCTTAAGCTCAGATGACTACCTAGGTATACCAAAGATTTCTAGCAGAACAGGTAAGTTCAAATACTAAAAAATACAAAGTTAGGTATAATTCCAGAATTGAATATAAATAAAATGTTTTAATTAAACTTAAAGACGCGTGTAGTAACGACGTAACTACCCTATCAAAATATTGTAGAATATCATTCTGGATTAATTAAGAAAGATGCTTATAAAATGAGTATTAAATTAATAAAACAGAAGAAAGTTTCTTCCTGCTTATTTTTGTAATATAGATTATAAAATCGTCTGTTATCGATCAAACCCTTAAAATAACAAACTTTAAGTAACTCCCAATTCTACCTCAAAAATTCTGAAACCTAGATATATAAATTCATTTTTTAGTGAAATTAATTCTTTGAAGATAATGGAAAAAGGAAAAAAACATAAAATAATTTATGTAAAGGAATGTTATAGTTTTTATTAAACAATTCGTATTATATATAAATACAAAATCTATATTATAAACTTCAGCAAGATTTCCCATTCGTCTTTAATATACACTATTCCCCCCTCTTGTTTAATTAAAATTTCAGCCCTGCTGTGGCTTAGAGATAACACGTTTATCTACTTCTCAGAAAATCCTCGTTTGAATCCCGATGGTAGCAAACGCTTGCTATTTTTCCTCTAATCCGTAGTTTGGGTCTGATACCTTAGGCAACATGAATTGGGATCCTTTGGAAAATGATAGGTCTTGACATAGCATAACCTTAGCTGTTCTTGCCCCCCACCACCCCATTATAAAACGCAAACAATTCAACTCAATATTTCAATAGTGTGCAAATAAATAAATTTTTGAAACTGTGTTGGGTTGTTTAAAAAGCGATTAATTAAAAGTTTCAAAGAACAGGTTTATAGCATAAATTATAACTTTAAGCGTTAAGGTATAAAAGCTTTATTGAATTACATTAAATATATTTTAATATGAGTTATTTGTTAATATTATATGTAAAGTTAAACGTGTTTTTAAAAATGATAAACAATTAGTGGCTGGGAAAATTTTTCTAAACATGGCCCTGTGGTGGTGCAGTGGTAATGCGTTCATTTAGCATGTCATTAACCTGGATTCGATTCCCAATGGTGCCAAAATAGGATGGTTGCCGATAAACTGCTCATTGTAGTCCAGAGGTTGGTTCCCTAGACCTTAAGAGGTTCAGATTCCTCGGAAAACTGTAGGTCCCGGTGCAACGTAACCTTTGCGCTCCTTGAGCTTTAAAACAAACAAATATTTTACTAAGTATACGATCATTTTTTAAGCTAGAACTAAAAGCAAAAACTAACGATCTGATAACCTATAACTTGCTAGTTTAGTGTCAGATTTTTTAAGGACAATCGAATAAAGCTTCGAAGCATAAAATTAGTAATTAAAAAACACTCTTTAAAAATCATTTGGATAAAATAAAATCAGCGAGAAGATGGTTAAATACCATCTTAGTAAAATTATTACTAAGAATAAGCAGAATCGAAAGTAAATAATATTAATAATTTTAAAAATATTACTAAGTATGTGTATTTAATAAATGAGTAAACGAATTTCTTTACAGAATCTGCAAAACCAGCTAATGAATTTTTTAAAAGAAAACAACATGGTAAGTTGGCGCATAATTTATAAGTTTTAATTTTCTTTATTTTCATAAATAACTTTTCGATTAACAATTACTGTAGCCATTTTATGTAATGGTATTATAAATAACCATTCTAGAGCTTTTGATGGAAGAATTTCGAGAGGTTCATAAAAAAATGTTCGGACAAGTTCCACTTAGATCTACAAAAAATCCTAAACAACAAACTAATGACTGTCAGGTAAACACTTATCTTTAATAGTTATCTATCTTATCTATAGTTATTTAACTTATCTTTAAATTGATTGATTTGCCATTCACTTAGAAATAACTATTATTTACTATGAATACCACATTTAAAAACACCTTAATAAACAAACTGAAGTGAAACAACTTCCTTGAATTAGTACAAATAAACAAAAACAAGGTTTAAGGGCTAAAAACCTAGTGTACAACAGTATATATCTAGTATACAACAGTAAATCATTTTATTTATAAATTCAATATTACACAAATTAATTTACTTAAAAAAACTATTATATTACAATTTGTACCATGTTATACAGAAAATTTCCTATTTCATTCAGTGATGAAGCATTCATTTACAAGCCAAAATATTATTTCCACTATTCTATTAAAAAAATTATTTTTGAGAAGTGTATATGGTAGATGATTTAAAACACGTTTGCGCATATTAGCCCCAGCATTTAAAACTCGATTCGTGTAGGGGATAAATTAATTATTAATTGAGAAAATGAGCTTCATACTTTGCAAAGTAAATGCATAACATATCCTAATTTTCGATCAAAATAGTTTATTCTTAGTATCTCGTATGCGATTTGTTTTTCTCTCTCAATTACGCTCTATTGATCTTTGATCAGATTGTGAAGAATCTGTTCTAACGAAGGATTTAAAAGTACAGTCTAGTTTGTAAAATAACAAAATTTTCATCCAATTTAACCATTTTCGCACACCATTCTAATCTAATTATTTAAGCATATAAATTTTGACATATTTCCATGTAAATTATTTGACATGTGAATTTTGACATGCATAAATCCATCGTTTCTCCATTACCCCGATATTATATTTTTTCCCACATAATCATTCGTAAGCGATACAGAACAATTAGAGAAAGTATATATGATTGTATTATATTATAGTAATTACGTCCGCGTATAACTCTCATATTAAAATACAACTAATTAAATTTAACAACAAATTTAATAAATAGTTTAAGAGTGTATTAATTAAATCAGCAACAAAATTTAATCAATATCATTAAAACTTTTCTATATTAGTTCAAGGAAAAAACTTAGATTGCTCTCATAGAGATTAGATACGTATAGCCATGAGTTCGTTATTGTAAATGTATTTCATTTTTAATTTCATTGTAAGAAAAAAATGGATCATGAAAATCAATGTTTTCATCATGGCTGTGTAGAGGTATTCTGCTTTAAAAAGAGTTTTTAATATCGAGATATCGCTGTAGAAAATAATTATAACGTCCCCTCGATTTAGTAGACTTTGGATTTAGATAACAAAACTTTCTTTGAAGGAACTTCGTCGTGGAGGCACCTTCGTTGTAGAGGCTTCCCATTATTGCTCATTTTATTTTAATATATATGTTGAAGTACATTAAATATTTTATATTATGGTGTTAAAATTACAGTGTCATAGATATTGAAATAATGTCATTTTAAAACGTTTGTGATTTAATGAACTTACGATTTGAAGGAAATCCCGTGCCCCTATTAGTCGGTTACGTGGAGGATTTATTATATTATTAAACTTGTTTTGACTTCTAACCTTCCCCTGAGGATACAGATTTGCCAATTTCTAATGTGGAATAATATATAATTATGAATATGTATAATAATAAATGTCAACAATATACAGAAGATCAAATAGTAATAGCTAATTCGCCAAGCTAATTTCGATAACTTGGTTCATAAGGGTACCTATAATACTACCTAAGGGTACCTATAATAATAAATAATACCTTATATGTGTGTGAAGAGATAAAAAGTATGTCAGAGAAGCTAAATTTAGGAAATTGGTGATTTATACTTTATGTTCTATAGTATTAAAAACTATTTTTTACAATCTAGGACCCATCTGGTCAGTATAAAAGACGACAACAAGTCAGAAAAGACAAAGTTACGCCTCCTCCACCTCCACCACTTGATGTTGATGGGCAATATATTAATCCTAAGTCTTGCTGCTCTTTTAGTCGTGCAGAATCTATTGAAGATTTGTGTGATACTGATGAAAAGGTAATAACTTTTTAAGTCACTGTAATAATCACATTCAAATTCTGTAGAATTCCTTCGATTTAATTGTTAATTATGTCCAATATTTAGCATTATGTAATATAACCGTGTTATTCGTTTGTATATCATTATGTATTATACATATAAAAAGTATGTATAATTAATTATGGATTTAAAACAAAGAATTGATTCGATTCTTCTACGGTATTATAAAATTGAAACAAATCAAAGGTTAATTATAAAAACTAATGACATTCTTAAAACAGTCGTTATTGTAAATTATACGTAAATGTTATTATCTAACAAGGGAACCGCTTCGCATGAAGGTCAAACCCAAAGTAGTGACTTAGAGCGACAGAAAGGTCCGTTGATACATAACAACTATCCATTGCTAATTTTCGGATATTCGCAAAACAGGATTTTTACAGCTGTTTGAAATTTCGTAATTTATGGAATTTACCCCTGCATGTTCGCAGTTGCGGAAAGAACTGGTATCATATAAATAAACAATATTCTTCATTTTTGATAAACTAATATTCGTGCGTGTTGCCTCTTAGTGCAAAGTCAGTTCATAACTAATGGTAACGTCGGAATCAGCGAAATGTTGGGCATCATCTATGTTGTAGGAAACTTGTTCCTCGACATTTTGTTCAGAAGTAATTCTTCGTTATTTACAAACAAACATTCACTACCTTGTGTTTCCTCTTTTGAAACAACGGATGGTCCATTTTTAGAATTGGCACTGGCTAGATTCAGTGTTCCATGAATGATATTCACTATATTTTTCATGTATGAACCCTATACTACACGATGGCAAAAAAAAACATCACATAGCAATGAACAGATGCGAAATCAAAGTTTTTTTGTTGACGAGTACAATCTTTTCACAACCACAATCTTGGCAAAATTGACTCCTGCATTTCTGCTGTTGCTCATACATATGACTTCCGGACTACATTCCCCGAAAGCTCCAATGCTTGGGGCAAAATTCCATAATTTACAAATTTTCAAACAGCTCTAAAAAATTCCGTTTTGTGAATATCCAAAAATAACAACCGATATTTGTTAGGCATCAACAGATCTGTCTGTCGCACCCAGTCACTGCTCTGGGCTTGAACTTCATGCGGAATGGTTCCCTCGTAATTAGCATAATATATACAAAGTGTTTCTAGTGTTTCTACTCATTCATTATCATTTCATTCAATAGCATTTACTTATATTTAATACACTCATGTGAATTATAAATGAAAAAATTACGCAGCCTAAGAAGTTTTATTTTTTTACAAATATAAAATGAATTATTTTCATTTATATATTCCTTAGCTTCCCTATAGAAGAAGACAAAGAGATCCACCAATAACAGACAGTCGTGATCCTGAACCCAAACCACCTCAAACTTATTTTGAAAATGGCCCCAAGCCACTGGTTACAATCGGAACATATTCTAACAACAACCAGCAAAACAGATTCCTAAATAATGATATCACTAATATCAAATCAAAACAAAATCATTTTGAAACTAAGTTACCGTTTTCCTCAAAAATAAAAGAACTTGACTTTGCTGTTCAGGAAAATCCATCCAGTTCGTCGTCCAGTAGTGTAGTGCCATCTAGTTCCTCTTCAGAACCTCGTTCACCAACGAGTGAATCCATTGTGTCCAGTGATAGCCTTTTTAACTCGAGTTCTCCTTCTGTTTCTAAAGGCAGCAAGCAAACTCGGGATGATTCATTAGAAAGCATGATAGAGACTGTGCCAAATAGCTTTCAAGTTTCTTTATCACAATTTTCAAAGAATGAAGCGAAATCCATGGATAATATGAAAATAGAAAACATGAAGAATTTAACAAACAGGTACGAATTTTGTCCATTCTCACGAAACAAAATTCATAACTAAACGTTTTATAGTTTATTAATGTGCAGTATTATAGAATTAGTGTAAAAATGAAAGGGATTATTTATACAGACAAAGTTTATTCAATTTTTTAAAGTAGACTTGTAAGTACCATTGTGTTCCAACCGCAAAGCTATATGAGCTAAAGTTATTTATGCACCTAACGTTATAGTACTTAATGTATCTTATAATTAGCATTACAGAACAAAAAAGGCATTACAAACGAAAAATTTTAAACTTTTTTTATAAATTTAAATTTTGGTATTTTCTATAATACAAAATTTTAAAACTTCAACAATCACAAAGTTTGGTTATTCGGTCAGACCTACGTAGCATCTTCATTTCATTATTGAAGCTACGTTAAATTTATGCCAATAATGATCAGGTGCGGACTGGGCTGTCTCAAAGGGCGCATACCTTGGACTTTCGGAGAGCGCGAGTGCTTACCCATTCGAAGGCGCGAGTCCTATCGCCCATGAGGGCGCACCGGCCTAACGGCCGATTGGCCGGCGGCTCAGTCCGACCCTGATAATAGTAGAGAGAGATGCAATATAAGACCTCTAGTCTTATGTTGCATCTAACAACTTTTCATCAACGACACAGAGGTACACAGGAGGAGCCTTCTCAAAGATTGGTGAAATGGTTTTTGTGATTTTATAAATGTAATCCACAACCAAGCATTCCCTAGAAACGGGGAAATTACCGGCTAATCCTTCTAACGCCAAATCAAGTGAGGCAATATGAAATTTGATCTGGAAATATATAAATAAAGCAACGGTGCAACATAAATTCGTTGTAGTTTCAACCTTTCATAAGACTAAAATTAAAATTACTGGTTATATATATAATCTGGTTTTGTTACAAATATATTATTTATTCCATAGAAATTATAATACTATTTATTAATAAGGGAGCAAAAAATAATTAAATGAAATATCGTTTTTCCTTCAGAAACAACAAGATTATTATCAACAAAATGGACCAAACGATCAAAAAGGAGAAAGAAAATTTAAATAAAGAGGTATGAAATCATCATTTTCGCATACACAAATTTGTAGTCTTTGAAAATACACGTAAAAGTTATATGTTTAAAAACTATTTTATATAAAATTATATTAATCGATTCATAATGCAACATTAAGCAATACAGGTATATGTAATGTAGCGGTCCTTATACATGAATTCGATGTGATCTATAAAATGCATTTCTAAACCAATTCGATCAATAAGCAGTATATCCATTAATAATAATTAAACAAGCAGTCAGAGTCTTTAGAAATAAATTGACACAGAGATAAATTTAAAATTTGAATGTGTTTATTTTTGTATAATACCCTTATATATATATCATCATCATCATCATATTCAACCATTATCTATCCACTGCTGGATGAAGGTCTCTCCAAATGCTTTCCACACAAGTCTATCCTGAGCAATTCGCTTCCACGTCACCCCAACCTGTTTTCTTATTTCATCCACCCATCTAGTTTGAGGACGTTTTCTAGGTCTTCGGTGGTCTCTTGGAATCCAGTTCAGAATTTCTGTTGTCCAACGTTGATCAGTTCTTCTTGCAATATGCCCAGCCCATCGCCATTTCAGCCCTTTTACTTTAACAAATGATGTCCTCTACTCTAGTTTGCTCTCTCACCCAAGTGTTTCTTTTTCGATCTCTACTATTTATTCCAAGCATGCACCTCTCCATGCTCCTTTGGGTTGTCTGTAATTTCCGTATTACGCCAACTGTTAGACTTCATGTCTCTGATCCATAAAAGAGGACTGGCACTACACACCAGGCCATATATATATATATATATATGGCCTGCAAAAGGATAGCTGGTATCTAACTGGAAGGAGACCCACACGCTGACCGTACGTGACGATGGGTGGACCCGGCCAGGCCAGTAACCGAGTGTCCTACCCCATCCTCCAGTGATGCGGGCCGGACTTTCTATTTAAGTATCAAATTAATATTTACTGCACGAATAGAAAGGCGAAAGGGGAGGTCTAATTCACCAACTCGTCTAACCAGCGTAGTAAAATTAAGACTGATTCCTCCACTATGCCTGCACACCAAAATCCTTGGCCCCTAGTCTCCAGGTGCTGGAGTGCTCCTGATCAAGGCAGCGGTCAGCGTGGCATGAAAGCAGGGGGTGCTAAGAATCACTGGAATGGCCCAGGCTGCCGTTTGTTATTGACCTTGGCTACGTTTAATGGACGATCCCTTGCTTCTGAAGCAAAACTTCAGGAATTGGAAGAGGAACTAGACAAGATCAAATGGGACATTGTAGGACTCAGTGAAATTAGAAGAAAAGGTGAAGAGTTGGTGGAACTGAAAAGCGGACATTTGTTTTACTATAGAGGAACGGAAACTGGAAGAACAAGTGGTGTTGGCTTCTTAATCAACAAAAGAATTAAGGACTACCTTCTCCAAATTGAAAGCACGTCAGATCTAACAGAGAGTCTCGTTGTTCAACTAACGCAGCGATACCAACTTCAAATAATACAGGCACATGCACCAACGTGAAGCCATACTGACGAAGACCTTGAGAAATTTTATGAAAAAATCAAACTGTTGTACAAGCACACTAAGAGGAAACAACACATCCAGCTCATTATGGGGGATTTTAATGCAAGACCTGGACAACAGGAACAAGGGATGGCATCGGTTGGTAAATACGGATACGGGGAAAGGAATGAACGGAAGGAATCAACTCATTGAATTTGCAAAAGCTGAAAATCTTAGCATTATGAATTCATTTTTTAAGAAGAAACCACAAAGAAAATGGACATGGAAACACCCCCAACGGAGGAACCAGCAAAATTGACTATATCTTGACAAACAAGAAATCAATTATTGAAGATTGCAGAACACCGAACAGATTTAATACCGGAAGTGATCATCGAATTGTGAGATGTAAAGTGTGCTTAAATACTGCGTTAGAAAGACAGATTCTCATTAGGAAACAAGTATATAAGAGGGTAGATGTAAAGAAACTTAAAGAAAATACTGATGCATACAAGTTAGAATTAAAAACTCGCTTTTCTGCACTGGAAAGACTTATTGAAGAAGTTGATATCTCAGAAGCAAATGAAAACATTGTTCAGACAACAATTGAAACTGCTGAGGAAATTGGTGTAACGTGTAAAAATCACAATAATAAATTATCTGAGAAGACGAAACAACTCATGAAAAGGCGAAGAGATATGAAGGTGGACAATCAAAATACCAGTTCCAGGATTGAGTATGTAGAACTTTGTAAAACTTTACGCAAAAACATGAAAGAAGACATAAGAAAATTCAACTGTAAGTTAATAAGAAAAGCCATTGGAAACAACAAGAGCCTTAAAATTGTTAAAGGAATTTGTCTGTTGGGAAGAAACACATCATTGCATTAAAAAAGTGGATGGCACCATAACAAGAAATATGGGAGAAATACTTAGAAGAGTCGAAGAATTCTACAGAAAGCTATATGAAGGAAACAGTGGATTAAACGTATACAATTAAATAGTCGAAAGAACGGTTACTAAAATCTTAAAAGAGTAAGTAGCATTTGCAATAAAAAGAATGACGAAAGGAAGAGCCCCTGGTGATGATGGCACTCCGGAATGTTACAAAAAACTGTTCCCCCTTCCACCTCATTTAACATCATCTTCAATGTAATGTTGACTGCTTTTCCGAACATTTCCGCCGTCTCGTGGATCGGCGTTATATCCAGAGACGTTTCTCCTATCCCAGTGAAAAACGGTTATTTTTCTCCGAAGCATTACTTGTAACTCGTATAATGAAAACCGTGACCATCATTACCAATCAACAGTTTTTTTGGTTTGTATATTTTGTTTGAAAAAAGTATCAAGAAGCTACTGAAACAGCTGTCACGACATTAAATTATGCAATTTCTAACTGCAAAAGTATTGTGTTTTATTTATCTACTATGATGGCATTACTGTAGCTATCCTAAAAGAAGCCGGAGAATATGTAGAAGACATATTTGCAAAACTCTTTACCAAATGTCTTCACAGCGGTGACATACCAAACCAGTGGGATTCGGCAACAGTAATTCTTTTGCATAAAAAAGGTGATAAAGAGGATTTGAAAAATTACCGAGTAATTAGCTTGTTACCTGCTGTTTATAAAATCTTCACAAAAGTGCTAACACATCGCCTGCAGAAAAAATTAGATGCAGCTCAACCAAGAGAACAAGCTGGATTTCGAAGTGGATTCAGTACAGTGGACCATATTCAAGTATTAAGAGAACTAATTAAAAGAACACATGAATATGAACTTCCATTGTGTGTGGCATTTATTGACTATGAGAAGGCCTTTAATTCTATTAGAACGTCAGCAGTCATCAACTCTTTAAGATCAGGAGAAGTCGAGGATGTGTACATTGACATGGTGAAATGTTTGTATAAATATGAAAGTGCAAAATTTCGGTTACATAAAGTTACCAAAACTATCAAAATTGGTAAAGAGGTGACGAAAGGAGATACCATTTCTCCAAAACTTTTTACTTGAGCTTTGCAGATGATTTTTCCGCTGATAAATCGGAACAACGAAGACATGGTACAGGAATACCATGTCACTCAACTAGATGTAGAGAAGTTGGACTGAAATTTAACCTACAACACAACAAAAATCATGTTCAATAATTTCGTAGAGAAAACAAATATAAAAGTTGGCAATATTAAGCTAGAAATTGCTGATTCATATATTTACCTTGGCCAGCTGATTTCAATGGAAGGCAACAGTGTGCATTTGGAAGAAATAATTTTATCCTGGGGGGAAAATTGCCTTTGTGTTTAAAAAGGAAGGTATTCATTTAGTGTGTATTGCCAGTCCCCTCTTATAAATCAGAGACATGGAGTCTAACAGTTAGAGCAATACGGAAGCTACAGATAACCCAAAGAAGCATGGAGAGATGCATACTTGGAATAACCAGGAGAAAGATCGAAAAAGAAACACTTGGGTGAGAGAGCAAACTAAAGTAGAGGACATCATTGTTAAAGTAAAAAGGCTGAAATGGCGATGGGCTGGGAATATTGCAAGAAGAACTGATCAAAGATGGACAACGGAAATTCTGAACTGGATTCCAAGAGACCACCGAAGAACTAGAAAACGTTCTTAAACTAGATGGGTGGATGAGATAAGAAACGTCACGTTGGGGTGACATGGAAGCGAATTACTCAAGATAGACTTGTGTGGAAAGCATTTGGAGAAATCTTCATCCAGCAGTGAACAGATAGGCCCTGCGGTGGCGCAGTGTGGTAACGCGTTCTCCTATTGCGCGGCTAATCCGGGTTCGACTCCCAGCAGTGCAAAAAGAACGCTTACTCAGAGATCTCATAAAGATCGCACTGCTCACTGTAGTCCGGGGTTTGGTTCCCTAGGCCTTAAGAGGTTCGGATTCCTCGGAAAACAGTAGGTCCCGGCGCAGCATGACCACTGTAGTCTTTGAGCCGTAAAACCAAAAAACAAACAAACAAACAGTGAACAGATAATGGTTGAATATGATGATAATGATGATATATGTATATACATTGGCGTACGCAGGTGGTGTTGATGGGGTTGTAACCCCCCCTCCCCCCGCCCCCATTGCAATGAAATTTTGTATATTTAACATAGGAATATGTGAGTTGTAGCTCTGTAACCCCCATTGAGCCTATAACTCCCATACGAATTTCTGCGTACGCCTATGTATATATATAAAGTAATAATACAAATTAACAACATTAATCTCGAAATGAAATTTTTGTATTTTTTTCTCAGTACATTAATACAAATGGAACAGAATATCACCAAGAATCTCAACAAATATGTTAAATTTATAACTAGAACAAATTTGGAAGAAATAGTTTTATCCTGAATAGGACCGTAGCAAGGCTGAAACTAAAAGAGCCAATGGAAAATATTTTTTCTTAAAATAAATTATTGTGTAGAATTTTGTTTTAAATTCTGTTTTGTATAAAATTGCACAAAACAATGAAAATTGAATTTTGATTTTAAGCAGAATGTGTTCAAAATAGCTTTCTGCGGTGGATGTTGTGTACACCATGTACATGTATTTTTTTACTGAGGTTTGAGTCTTCATGTACTCTATAGTAAAGAGTATACTCTATAGTAAAGATAGGAAATTATATATTTTAGTATACCTCTATAAGTTTTCAATGCAAAAATTATATTAAGAAATTTATTTATTATTCTGCTTATATACTTAGTATTATTAAATGTATTAATAAAATACATTTAACATTAAGAATTCTAATGCTCGATGTAGCTTTCTAAGGTCCCCTGTAACTTTCAGAGCCCCCCCCCCCAATTGAAAGCGTCTAGCTTCAGCCTTGATTCTGAATAAGAAATTACCATTGTGCCTGAAAAGGAGTTTTCAATAGTGTGTGTTACCCGTCCTTTTCTACTCTCTTAACAATCGACGACAGGGTCTAGTGGAAAAAGCAATGCAGAAATAAAAACAACTTAAAAAGCAATGCAAAAATTAAAAGCAACTTAAAGGATTATTAAGAGGTACATATTTGAATACCTAGGAGAGACTGAAAAGAGAAATATTCGAATAAGAAAGCAAACAAAAGTTGAAGGCGTCGCTGTTAAAATGAAGAAGTTCAAATGGGAATGAGCTGCACATATTGCGAAGGCTGATTAACAACGGGCAACGGAAATTCTTGATTTCATGATTAAAGACCAATAAAACATCCTCGGGCAAATTAAATAAATGAAAGCATAAAGCAAGTTGGAATAATACAAAAATAAATCGGCCAAAACAGATATGCATGCAAGAAACTTGGAGATTAGAAAGGAGCTTAATACAGCAGTAAATAGATAAAAACTGAATGCGACGATAACATACAAAAATTTTACCTTAAGTCTTAACAATACGCAAAAAGGATAGAATCTGTGGAGGATGTGCACTCACATAATGCTTAATTAACATCGTCAAAAATAAATAATTTTTTCAAACAATAAATTCTTTCATTAAAACTGATGTTCTTGGAACAGCAACTAGCACCATAGCAAGAAAGATACCTACATCCGGATATTCAACTTCGCTCACGCCAACAGAATATTTAAAAATAAACAACTAGAATTTTTGTACTATTCTATTTAATGTCAACTGTTAACTGTTGAGACAATTTACCGAAAATTAGATTCGAACGAAGTTAGTCTCTCGATTTCATCTCAAAAACTCTCGAGAATTTTACATACTGTGTTACTCTGTAAGTAAATCAGCAGCAATAATTCGTTTATAATAAAAGTAATAGCGGTGATTCTTTTAGTTTATCATTTTTGTTATATACTCGTATTCTATACCTAATTTCTCATTATTATTGTAAGTTTAAACCTATTATATTATAGATCTTAGAAATAAAAGCAGAAGGACGAGAAACCAAAAATCTTATCTTGAAAAAGGTAGGTTGAATATCTTGGTTATTATAAATAGAAAAGCAATATAATTGTAATACAGTGAAACTCCTCATTAGTGAACACTCACCAGACAGGACAATTTGTCCGTAAAGGAGGGGTGACCGTAAAAGGGAGAAGTCATTCTGAAGTAGCTGAAATACTGCATTTCAAATATTTAAATGCTCCATTTCGAAACTTACGAATTCTTGATCACATAGACTAGTTCAAAATAACGAACGTAAGCGTTTGTTGAATATAATATGTATAGTCCGTTCGCGTAAAATTGGCGGATGGTACTGTTATAATTCAAGGGAGTTGACGTTACAGACGGCTTATTGCAGTAGAAGGAAGGGTGTCTTTTATAATTGCTTTTTCTCGCGCAAAAAACCAGTTACGAAAGTACATTACATGATCCACCAAATAGTGAATTTAGAAAAAAAACGAATTCGCAGAATGTATAAGTGCCAGTTCTATCAACAGTAGGTCAAAAATATAAAATGTGCACAACTTATATAAATTCTTAGTTAGATTTTATATTAATGCTTAGTTACACTTACTGATTCTTAATTAGACTTACATTAATTCTTCACTAGATTAGAAGTCCAGGTAGTTCTCGCCTTTAGGAATTAATTCATTTCGATGAAAAATGGAAAACGAAATTCGGGTTTGATTTTTCCATTATTGAAGTAAGCGTTAAAATGTTTAAATACGTCTTTTTATAAATTTCATTTTCACTGAAAAAACCGTTAAACAACAACAAGCAATCGTAAAAGCATCCTACACTACCTGGAATCCATTAGAGCAGCGGTTCTCAACTTTTCAGCGTCACGGAGCACTTCCCAAAAAAAAATTTTTTTTTTTCGCGAAGCACTATTGTCTCCCCTATGCCAAAGGCACGCATGTGTATATTTGGCTGCTTTTACTTAACCATATTTTTCAAGTTGTTAATCAACATTTCATTATATAATAGTTATTTTTTATAATATAATATAAAATATTATATAATATTTGCAATATTGTTAAAATATTTTGGTAATATAATATTTATTTTGTTATATAATAGTAAAAGGACGAATTTGTTTTCGAATTTTAACTTCCTTAAATTTGAATCTAAACTTCACTTTCTCACTCAAAGTCATTAAAAAACCGAAATTTTAATATTGTTTTCTGAAAATATCAGTTATGCATATACTTTTTTAGATTTTGTTAAATACTTTTCTTATGAGGGTGGCGGTATTTTCTCCAACATACGTATTAAAACCCAATGACAGCAGTATTAACGATGGAAGGTATTTTTGAAGCATTTGGGCGCGTAAAACGTCAAGTTTTATTTTATTCGAAATGCTACATTTCTCACAAATTTCAGAGGGGAATAGGAACTTCACAATATAAACGAAAAACGGTACCATCGAGTCTCTTTCTGTGTATGTATCTTTCTATCTCTTTCTGTGTATCGCAGGGTGCAACCCGTGGGCTTCGCCAACATTCTCGATGTTTCGCGTAGTCACGTGATGTTGCCAATGTAGCCAGTTTGATCTTCCTTTATCCGGAAACATTTCAATTTAGCGATCAGCAGAAATGTTTTGAAAATCTGGCTTTTTTTCAACTCTTTAATAGGAAATCAAGTGTTTTTTGGTTGTTTTGAGAATTGAGCATACGGAGCACTTGAAGCTTTGCTGAGCACCAAATGCTCAGCAGCAGAGCACAGGTTAAGAACCGCTGCATTAGAGGTTAGTAACAACTGTGGATCCTAAACTCCATATTTATAAAATTGCAACATCATAGCGACCTTGTCCGAATTGAATGAAATTTAATGTGCAAACGACCCGTGTTGATACAAATAAACGAAATTACAAAGCAAAAATACAATATTACATGTCGAAAATCAGTATTCGGTGAAGCCACCACGCGCTGCAATAAGTGATGCTATACGACGTGGCATGGAATCAAACAGATGTTGAATGTGTGCCTGAGGAAGAGCATTCCAGATTGCTTGTATGCAACCCCAAAGTTCATCTGTAGTAGCTATGGGACGAGGATCACGAGCGAGACGCCGACCAACGAAATCCCACACATGTTCAATCGGCGACATATCCGGCGAATAGGCAGGCCAAGGAAGAAGCTGTATCTGTTGTGATGAAAAGAAGTCTTGAACATTCCTGGCAATATGTGGGCGGGCATTGTCCTGTTGAAATACAGCTCCGGGAATGCCTTGAAGGAAGGGAACAACTTCGGGCTCCAGAACTTCATTGATGTACCGGTTGCTGTTAAGATTACCCACAATTCGTAGCAGCTGAGATCGTCCATGATACGCAATCGAACCCCAGACCATAACGCTGGGGGTTCGTCCACTATGACGTTGGATAACGCACTCCGGAAGGTGGCGTTCACCGGTATAGCGTCTAACACGGATGCGGCCATCACTGTACCCCAAATTAAAGCGGGATTCATCAGAAAACACCACTTGTTGCCAATCAGCACGCCAGTCTCTATGTCCATGAGCCCATTGTAGCCGCAGGCGCCGATGGTTTTGCGTCAGGAGGATCCTGTATAAAGGAACTCTTGCACGCAGTCCACGGTGCAGTAGACGCCGACGAATTGATGAAGCACACAATGATACACCTGTAGCAGTGCACCAACGTTCTGCCAACTGTCCAGATGAAGCAAAACGGTCCGTCACCGCCATGCGGACCAGGTGTCTATCATCCCGTGCTGACGTCACCTTTCGGCGTCCACTCCCGGATTTCTGAGTTGTCTGGTTCTCTTGAACCCACTGCTTCCACACTCGCATCACTGTGCTGCTGTTACGCCCCATACGAGCTGCTATTGCACGATAAGAAAACCCTCCTTCACGAAAGCCGATCATTCGTCCCCGTTCAAACTCCGTAACTTGCTGAAATGTCGCCCTCTTTCGTCGTAGAGGCATAGTGACGTCTCATGTAACGTTTACCACTAGCAGATAGCCATACACGCCCCGCTACAGCCCTCTATTTATACGGATCCATCAGCAGTTCAGAGGGCGCTGCTCAGCCCACGCATGCGTGATGACTCTGAAATTCTAATCATTTGAATAGCATACCCTAATTTGCATTTCCTGAAAGTTTCAGCTCAATCAAGTGATTCCTTCATGGTGTTGCAATTTTTACAAACATGAGTTTAGTACGGATAGAAGGCGTAACGAACTCCTTACTGAAAAATCCCGTTTTAAATTCATTACTGTATTAATCTTTAACTATACTGTGAATTCACACCAGCTTCTTCCTTAATGGAAGACGAAGAAACATTTTTTGTCGTGCGCTATCCCCATCAGATATGCACCTCCTAAGATCAGAGGCGTAGCAGTTTAAAATTTTATGAGCTGGGACAAGTTGCTTTATAACAGATCATGTGATACGTTGTTAAACAGAACAATGTCTTGACCCCTTGAACCCCCTCCCCTTTCCTACCCCACTTCCTAAGTTCCAAAAACCGAACGAGACTCTACGGTGGCATAAAGGTAACGCGTTCATCAATCGTGTCATCAACCCAGATTCAATTACAATAATACCGTAGAACGCATGTCGTTTTTCCTACTCACCATAATCAAGAGTCAGCTTTCATAGGCAACGGTGGTTCGAGTTCCTTGGAAAACTGGAAATTCTTCAGAGCACGACCTTATGCCATAAAAGGCAAACAAAGCCCTAACGTTTCAAATCCTCTGGCATAGCTTCTCATGAAGTAGCTAAATATTTAGCCACAACTCTTTTATTTGCAAACATGCCCTTAAATTTATTAAAAAACTTCGCACTTCTTCTCTGGAAAGAAAACCATTTTCATGTCCTTAGACTTTGCTTCTATGTTCATCAAGATTCTATGGTGTGTGTGTGTATGTGTGTGCGGCTGGAACACCGCGATGGTAACGGGTTCGAGTAACTTGTCGTTAATTCAGGTTCAACTCCCAATGGTGTAAAAAAAAAGTTTCGGTTCCTCGGAAAAACGTAGGCCTACCACCCATGGCAGCATGGCGGTAAAACGCATCCTTCTATTGTGCCACTGACATGGATTCAGCTTTCAATAGCATCGTAGAACGGGTGCCATTTTCCTGCCCACTGTTGCCCGGGGTTTGATTCTTTTGCAGCTGCAAGCGTCCTGGTGCCATGTAACGTTTGCTACCCTTGCTCCGTAAAAAACACAATTTTTCGGTTAGTTAAATGTTTATGGCACAAGGACAGCAATGTCATTCTGCTCCAAACAAGGTAACAATTGCCTTTGACTGGAACTCTTGAATGTTTGGAGCGACATTTGGCCAAATTCCATTTTGCAAAACTTGAAATTATCAAACTTTCTTCTTTAACAACTTTTTGCATAAATTATGCATTCATCTTTATATATTAACATCATTAATAAAACAAAAGAATGCCAAATAATCCACCAGCTCTCATTCTATATACAGGGTGGGCATAAAGTAAGTTACCCTGTTCAGAGAATTCTGAAGCTGCGATTGATAGTCAGATCGACAAAAAAAAAAAAATGTACACATACTATTCAAAGTAGACGCTCAATCATTCTGTGATAAATAAAAAAATAGTTACAAAATCATCCTATAGAGGGTGCTTTTACAGCTGTATGCACGGAAAAGGGAAACAGAATGTTAAAAAACACATTTCACGAAAACAGTATCTGACGTTCGAACGAGTTATGTGGTATTGCTCAATATGTTTCCCATTATAAATATGTGTTATTTGAAGGCGATGAAATGTATGCTAAACCGCTGACCGTAGGTGATATTTTGCATATGTAACGTGATACTGTTTTTTAGTTCTGCTAACGTTGCAATTGCTCCACGCTACACTACATCATTTAGGTAACCCACAAACAAAAATCGCATGGAGTTAGGTGAGGAAAACATGGTATCCAGGCAGTGGGAAACATGCGACTAATTGCTCGATCGTTGGTAAAGTGTTAGCGCAAAAAATTTTGCATGAATCTTCCAATACCTGGTGCTTCCCCATCTTGCATTCAAGAGGTTGAATCCCAACCACTGTCCTTGTTGCAACTGGGGTATTACAAAGTTCTGGAGCATACCACGAAACCTAGCCGCAGTCACGGTACATGTTTGAGAACCAATAATAATAATTTCTTGAAACAATAAGATTCCAGGATACTTGTGGATATGAACCCACACCAGACTGCTAGCTTGAGCGAATGCAGAAGAAATTCCTGGAAAATGTGGGGGTTTGCCTTGGCCCAAACACGGCCGTTTTGGGTGTTCGCAGTGCCATTCAAATAAAAGTGTGCTTTGTCACTCCATATGATGTTCCATGGCCACAACATATCGAGATTCATTCTCGCTAGACAGGTTAATGCAAAAGTGAGTCATAGAAAGGTTTGAGGCGATTCGCGTTCCCTCGGTCAGATGCCCTCCTTTAGTATTTCCCAAGAAATTTAACGACTAGTTGAGGCATCTGGATAATTAAAATCCTGAGAAATGCAGGTGCCCCATGGCGAATGTTTCCGCTTTTCTCACACAAGCTACAGAAACTTGACATCTTTATGTGTTTAGGTGCCTGGCCAAGACCGTAGGTAAGGAGGGTTCAGCGGGTTCAAAGCCACCCCCATTAGTTAATATAATGGCCAACGTTAAGAAAGTCAAGCACATAAAATGAAAATCAAATTACCGTAATAAAAACGAAAAAATTAGAAAATTTGAATTTCCCGCATGACCAACAGAATAATTTAGACTCACAAGCCTTTCAGTTCATACAAAGCCTAGAGAACTGTCAATTTATCATTTCTTTACTGATTTTGAAGAAGGTTTTAAATACCTTTACCAAGCCTTAATGTAGCCCTGCAGACGGTTTGCATACATCTCAATGACGCATAACAACACGTTAAAACAATCATTGAAGCCCTGGAGGCTATCAGATGTAATGCTAGCAATGCTGCGTTTTACAACATAATCGAGGAAGCAAAGAACTTACTTGGCACAACAGAAATTAAGGTTCCTCGAATAGTATCAAAACAAACTTGTAGAAGCAACGTTGTAGCCACTACTCCAAGCAGTACTACATAAGAAATGTTTTTTATCCATTCATAGATAATGTTGTAGAGTAATTGAAGGCTAGATTTGCGTACCACACAAATATTATAGGAAATTTGCAAATTTGAGTTCCAGGAATGCGCTCCGATAATATTTTCGCATGTTGTATATAGTGAAGTGTTTAATAAATTGTAAAGTTTAACCAAGCGTCTCTTCAAAACAAATACCTCTTGTGATCAAACGTCAATCATGCCGTCGCGACGTAAGACACTCGGCAATTTAATGCCGGTTTCTTCTTGTCGCCAGTAAACAGTTCTTGTCTGTGACTAATCTTGTACACGAAAAAAAAATAAGTATTTTTCTCAGGATCTAACTGTGCGCAAGGGTAAATCGAATTGTCATGATGCGGCTCAGACGCTACTAAAACCTGAAGCATTCTCCAACGACTGCTCAACGTCTTCAATAATGTGGTCATTAATGCACATTCTGCTAGGTTGAACGTTTAAAAATCCGGTTTCTTTATATTTTTTTCTTCATTTTTCGAATAGCTTGCGATGACATCAGTGCACGACGTAATTTTTTAGCCCGACGAAATTCACGAATAGCAGATACAGCACTACCATAACTTCCGTTAAAAAAAAAACACAAAAAAACTTAACTATCAACGCACGTTCTTCTGAAGTCATCATGGCTACTGCTTATACCACTCTCTTCAGTTTATACCGATTATTTAGCCCGATGTCGGCTGCATTTCTTGTGTCTTTGCAAATCAGTGATTTCTCTTTACATAAAGATTACAAATACGCAGTTGTGGTTAAATTTGGACCATGTTCTAAATTAAAAAAAGGTTTTATAGTATATAGTATTTAATGTTTTTATAAAATTTAAATCTTTTTAGCAAAAACTGCCCTCTAAAGGACGAGTTTGTAATCATTTTTTATTGCAAAATTATTAAGCGCATACTTTGAATAGTATGTGACAAATTGTGATATCGATCCGACTGTTGGTTGCAGCATGTTCTAAACAAACCAACTTCACTTTATGCCCACCCTGTATATACACTATATGCCTACATGCATATTCTATATGCCCACATGAAAATGTCTAATCAATTTTGATTATCATGAATTCAATATTACCCATTCATCAATTTTTCACTTAAAGGGGGATGTATACATTGGATATAATTTTCAATTTTGAATATTTTTGCACTGTTTTTTTTATATAACATAATAGTGCATAAAAAATATCATTTTCGTGGATCAGAAATTATTTTTCACTTTTTGTTAATTATGTGCTAATTAGTGAGCTAATTAGACTTACTCGGATAAGGATAATTTACTTTCTGCATGAAATAGGAATATAATTTTAAGTGTAGGGTACATTACATGGTTGCCTGCCTGGGATGGTGCAAACTCATAATTATATAATGGATAGATTTTTTTAACGTATAAAAAAATGTGAACTTAACGTTAAAAATGCAATAATATAATGAAATTACAAACTTAAATTCAGTTTAAAAAAGCTTAACTAGGTAGATACCTTTGATGGAGGACCATCCCGGGGGCACAATTTATATGTTTAAGAATCAGTTGAAATTTTATCATTATATTTACTAGAACTCGAAATATTATTGTTCAAGTGCTGTAAGGAATGCAAAAATTAATTCTTCAGAAATTGCAACTGAAATTTTATAAATACGTTAATTTCGACACTTCTCACTTCACGGAAATAAGCGTAACTCTAAAGCTATTAGAAATTTTTAAAACATTTTGATATGCCCTGAAAGATAAAAGAATAGGGAATGAAACACACAAAATTTTTTTGCTAAATTTGGCCATTTTAACGTGTAAATCCCCCTTAAAATAGAACAGCTCATTTATTTTCTTTTTTCAATGTAATGCTTAAAAAAGCCAATTTCATCCCATTTTTAGAAAACCTCAGTTTCACTTCAACCTCACTAGCTTCTGCAATCCCATTAACCAAACAAAAAAATTACTACTTTTTATGTCTACCATACATTAAAAATTTATTGGTCCCCCTGAGCCGTTCTCGCATATGAGAGAGAAATTGAATTTTAAAACCCATTGCTACGAATAGTGTTTGTATATTTTATATCAAAAGACCACATTATAGGTCATCTGGGATGGGACTGACAGCTATGGTCTCTGAACCATGATACATTTACACACTGAGAAGCTTACTGTGAGTCAAACCCAGCCCAAAGGCGCTGGAGATAACCACTAGAACGCCTGTCAATAAGTTTGAACCCATCATTATCAATAGTCAGTCTCAAAAAAATTTTATAACCCTCAGTAACACAATTCTATCGAATTGTATCGAATGCAAGAGTTGAATAGATCAGTAGTCCTCTCGTGTTTTTGCTTTTTCCTTAAAATTAGCATTGAACAGGGGAAAAAAAACGTTACTTTCTCTCATTTAAATGAAATTCATTTGTCAAAGTTCAAAAATTATATTCCTGCTCTTCAACGCTAAGGTGTGTATTAAATAGTTGCGACTGTAATCATCAATATATTGGCAAAACTTAAATTCCATTACATGGACACATTCTCTTAAATTCCATGTACATAACAAATATGCTGAAAAGCTCAAATTTAAAAAAACTTCCATTGCAGTTCATTGCTAGGAGAATATAATCATAGTTTTAAGTTTTCAAATGCTCCATTATTTATCAACCTAAATCACTTTTGGAGTTGAAACTTACTGGAAACTCTTAAATTTTAAGCAAAACAACTTTGTTGATAAAAAATAACGAATGTAGCAAGAACGAATGAACATTATGTAAAATAGCTAAAAAATAAAATCAAAATGTATTGTACACTTTTTATTTGATAATATATTTATCTTATTTATATTATCCTTTTACAGAATGGACCACTGAATTTTAGAGTCGAGGGTGGAATAAATTCTGATTTAGCTGGAAGAATTTTAGTATCAGAGGTGTGGGCAGGCAGCTGTATTACAGAAGGAGGTAAAATAGAACTTGGTGATCAAATTCTTATGGTGGACGATACACAGCTGACTGGCTTATCTCTAACAGCAGCAAATGTAGCCCTTCGAAATGCCAACTCAAACAATAGTGTAAGTATTTTACAGGTTTTATACCTAATTAAATCACACATGTTAAAATTTGAAAATAAAAAAAAATGTGAAACGTTATTTCAATATGACAAATACTAAAATAATCTAAGAAACTAATTTAATTTCTTCCTTAAAAATGTAACGAATACATTTTGAATACCAGAATAATAAAGATTAAAATTGAAAGAAATTGCAGTGTCCATGACAGAAGCTGCTATAATATTTTTGCAAAATACAGAAATATGTATATATAACTAATGTATTTTTTGTTATATGACCATTAACTCTATATTAGTTTTTGCATAGATGAGGGGACAACCTTTTAAGACATCATAAAAACTGGGCTTATTGCATACTTGTCCCTCTAAAGATTCTATTATTAATATGTGTTATTCCATACAATATATGACACTGAAAGTATATTGTGCCTGAAAACATTACTTATTTTAGAGTGTCCTTACTTTTTTAGTTAAAAACTCTGCAGGACATGAACATGCTATATTATAAAAAGTATTTTGGAACTATGCTAAATTTACACAATTACAATTTACATACATAAATGAATTTAGACTACCATATTTTTAATGTGAATTAGTTGTAAGTTGCCAATATTAGTAATATTTCAATATGTAACATCCTGATCAAACTAGACATACCCAAATCAATGATGTAAAAAGACACAAAGCTGCTCTGGGAGGCTGTACAAATTCAATGAACATATGAGAAGATCCCTGGTTAAAAATATTCGAATTCTTACTCATCTTCCGCAATAAACCTTTTCAGGCAGAAAATGCTTGCAACACCTCTGTCAGCATCATAAGCATTTGCAGAGTTGCATATAAGATTCATTATCAAAATAGCTGAATACAAGTCAAATTTTACTATTACAAAACCATTTCTAGATCGGTTTCTTGCTTTTCATTCCCAAACTATGACTGCAAATTAATAGTTCGGAATGACGAACCATACTATTCACTGCTTTACTCTAATAAACATATTTGAAGATGTGGCCTTGAACCTTGTTGTTCCAACTGATTAATATAGAGGTGGCTTTATCATCGTGTGGAATTGTTTTACCTGCATAGAACTTAGTCCATTAATTACTACACACAGAACCATGAGGTTGGATTCACATCGGGACAATTCCACCCTTCCTACATTGTGACAGCATTATAGAAATGATTAGTTTTTTTTAAGCATGACAAAGCTCTTTGAACACACAGCACTGCACATATGTAGAAATGATTTATTGAAAATGGAATTGAAATGTTGAATTAGAAGGTTTAAAATCTGAATCTAAGACTAAATGAACACCTTTGGGGATAAACTGTTACAATGTTGACATCAACAACCTTCAAAATTCTTTTAGCACAAGGAATGGAAAGGCACACCTATTAAAATACACAGAAAATTGGTAGAAAGCATGCCTAGATGAGTTGCCACTGTAATGGTCAATTCGTTGGATTTTTAAAGAGCAAGGACAGCAAAGGTCATTCTGCTCCAAACGAAGTAAAGCCACTGTAATGAAAGTTAACTGTTACTAATTGCTGAAATGCAAAATAAAACTATTTCTTCAAAGAAAAAGTACCAAATTAATGCTAATAATAGTGTATATTACACATCTGTGAGCAGTGATCTATTCTCACGGTCATCGTTAACTCCAGCCATATTCCGTGCCAAAAATCTCTTTGCAGAGCTAGTTGGCAATAAATCACACATGCAACCAATTTCTAAGAAATGTTAAATATACAATAGTTAATGCATCTCTTAACTCGTCAAACCCCCTCTAATATATTACAATTTTATGGGCAAAAACTATCAAGCAACACAGCTTAAAGTACACATCCATCACATCACTTTCATCCCTCTGTGGGATCAAACTGACCAATAACATTAAAAGGCACAAATTACGTAAATATTTGATTAACCAATTACAGTTCTAGAAAATCGTTCGAAGAGAACTTTCAGACTAACACCACAAAACTTTAGCTCTGATTCATAATCCTTGAACACTGTCACTGCTAACCAAAAATGTGTAAAACCACAACTTAACACCATGCCCAGCTTTAAGCCGTAATCTGATTAGTGTCCAATGTAACACCATGATGTAAACCAACTCTTGTTTTCTCACTGTAGCACTATAGCCTTTAGCTTCTAAACAAATATGTTATTGTATATCTCTTCATCGCTAGCATCTCTCAAGTCTACCTACATTCCTCATATTAACCTCACAAAACCTTCTGATAATGGAGTCAATATATACCATGAGCAGTCTTCCAAGGCAAATGCAAAATTCATCAATAAATATAATACCAAGATGACCCAGTAATTTAATAAAATTATTATGCTGTATTCAAAATAGGTAGTCTTACTTTTATAAATTAAATAGTCCATGCTTCAGAATAGTGTTATAGTTTAAATTATACAATTTCTATGAGAATTTATGTTTTTCTACAAAATATTTTAAAATCTTATGTTTTTTATTCTAGAAAGAAATGAAATTAATTATAGCAAAACCAACGAAAGAACACTGATGTCTGAAAATGAGAAAATGAATGAAAATGTTAAAGATTTTGCAGCTTATGGAATGTTTAATAAATTAATGTATTTATAAAAACGTTCTGCATATAAAGAATATTTCTGCTAAATTTCTCATTCTGTGCTTATGGATATATGAAACAACCACATACTAAAAATAAAATGAAAATTTATTTAAATAATTTAAAACAAAAACTGTACAACAAGACAAAAATTGGCTAATGCATTTTATTTGCAACAATAACAAAGTTATAAAACAAGGAATAATTTTTACTTGATCATGACAAGATGAATCAGACAGACAGTTGATCGTTAATAAATTATGGCCGAAGAGAAAAGGCGCTGCTTTTGAAAAAAATCAAAGGATTAAAAGAAAATAAACAGAAATAACCTTAAAGAAACTTAAAAAAATTTATAGCCATCTTTTATTTTAAAAACTGTTATTATCTAAAATAAGTTATTTATTCAACTTGTTATGATCAAATATTTCAGAATACTATAACAGTGAAAAATTAACAAAAGTTACACAACCAAGATTTAACAACCATCCTAACAATTTTGTACATACCAACAGTAACCCCTTTTTTCTAAAGCAGGCCTTCCAGTACTATTAAAAATGTGATTAAATGTAATAATATGATCAAATACTCACAAAGAAAATTATTTTTCGAGGTCAGGTGGGAGCCGAACCTACATCCTCTTGACTGCTACAGGTTTACTCATCCCTTGCAAGCATATATAAGGCTTTTACTACTGACTTGTCCAGTTGCCTAAAAATCATTCTTTTCTTTGCGAGTACTTGAATATCTAATACAATCACATAATTGGCTATGGTGAGAATTTCTCAAATAAATGTCATGATATGTTAATGCATAGCACAGCATATAGTACTTACCGTACTGATATAAAAAATTTATATTAACACATTTTGGACAGCATAAATGCTTAATAAATGAGATTCAGCTTTCCAATATTACAAAAACACAACTGGACATTGAAAGATTAACAAATGTACACATAAGAGAAATAACGGAAATTACATTTATATCAGCACTCATTATGTATGCGAAGATGGATTATACATATTGCATATCCGCATAGAATAATAAATATATGGCAGATATTTTTAGTTGTAAAACAAAATACATATCGCACCTTTGTGACGAAAGTGTTACAACTCAAAATTCGGTGAAAATGACTTAATGTTACAACTAGATGTAGAAAACAGTGCTGCATTTTGCCATGCAAAATGTTAGGTCATAAGTTATTTGGGTTTCTGCTAGTTGGCACATGTCATTAGATGAACACAACATCCCTCAATTCAACCAGAAACAGTTTTTTGCATTTTCTGAAGATTGGGATTTTTTTTAGTTGCAACACTTTCATCACAAGGGTGCTATATTATCTAATTCTTGATTACACATCTAATTCTTGATACTGTATTTGAACATTAAAACATTGCGAGTATGTGAACAAAACATGCTCACTTGTATTTTAATAACAATCTTGGATAACGTTTTCAAAGCCCATGTTCTTTGGCTCAAACTATAGCTTTTTTTATGCATAGAAGAAAAAGGGATGCCGTCCTGGCCCAGAGCCAAACTGAGGAACCCTTCGTATAAACCACAATGCCCTAACCACTCCACTAATTTAAAAGAAAAAAAGCCCCAGTAGCTTTATGTGTTGACTATTTGGCAGTTGTGTTAACCCTGAGAAGGGTAACAATATTTTATAAATAACAGTCTTTTACACATTTCATACAACATTAAAGTGAAAGTCACTCAAACAGACCGATATATCAAAAACACATCAATTGAGCATTCAAAACCATTTTATTGTGAAAACAGTACATGTGTAAATGGCTATCAAATTAAACCCAAAATACAATGACAGATTTTATATGAACAAGGATACATCACAAACTATTTTAAAAATTTATCGGCAATACACAAGTGACTAGTAAGATGGTTTTAGGAGCTCAAATTTATAAATGGGGAAGATCATTTTCGTGTTTTATGCCACAAGGACAGTTAAGTATTGTGCTATGGTAGGACATACGGTTTTCTGAGGGATCTAAACTTTGATTATATAAAGAACCCTAAAATATGGATTAGTAGAAAAAACAGCAAGCACCCGATACCAGCTAAATTCAAATTTAGATTTTCTGTATAGTGAATAAATACATATGCCACCATGTGACTTGTAAAATATTTTTAAAGGTAAATGTTTGAATTTAAAGATGCTTTTACACTTTCAATCTTATTCAGTATAGAACATTTAAAACTTACTAAATACACACAATTTTTATTCTCACTATACTAGACAAATGCTGTTAAAAATTTTCATTATTATTTTCTGTTTACATATTAAAAGTTGTGTAATAAGCAAAAATGCATTCCATAGGTTTATTAATTGTTTTAATATTAATAACCTTACTTTGAAAAATGTAATGATTAATTTTTAGAAGACTTTTAATGATGAAATAAATATCATGAAGGTTGAGTTGAGTTTTTGCCTTGATTGCTATACAAATAAAGTGAAGAAAAGGAAAAACAGATTTTAACATACGAACATGTATCAATAAAGAATTTACAGCCTCGCTTAAAATGTAAGAGTCCCGCTTTAATTTTCAGCAACATGAGATATAGCAATTTTTTTTTTAAAAGAGCTAGTGATTAGTATGTGCAAGGAAATAGGGTTTACTATATAAAAATACATCATAAAAACATTATTTTTTTCCAAAATTGGGAATAACTAAATAGCCATTACACACACTGAAATTATACAAATATAAGTAACACATTCATAAAATTTCCTGTTATACATAATTAGTTTGGTTTAAAATTTATTCATAAAAAATATATAGTATTTATAGTCAGAAAAGGGATGCCACATCTTTTATATGTTCACAGCTTTACGTTTACAGGAAATATCATAAAATGCACTTTGCATATTGAACCAAAAATTAATTTAAAATTCATGTCTATTTGTTATTGTATTTCTTATAACACATATTAGTACATCAGCAAGTCATAAATAGAAAATTAAGTGTTCTGAAAAAACATCTACATTGATTGCTAACACACTTTCTTAAAATTACACAAAATGACATGTTATGCATGTGTGAAAGCATTTATTAAACTTACGTTAAAATGAATACAAATTTAAATAAATGGCTACAAAGAATATTAAGTATGGTATGTAGAATCAACCATGATACTTAATGCAAATCTAATCCACCGTTTCCATCCACGTAGAAGGAATTTTTCCATACTATAAAATGTAGAAATATATAAAGGGTTATTTCTTTTAAAAGTCTATATATAATATAAGCTTTAATTTTCCAGTCAAATATTTTAACACAGAAATTCAACAGTAGTAAATGTATGAAAACACTTCTTACTGCAGTTTTCAAAGCTTTCAGCTGCAGAATCCCCCCCTCCAACGTCTCACAACAGAAATTCTTCTTTATCCTTCCATTTTAATAAAATGTTCGTGCATTTTATGTCTAAAAACTATGCTATGGGTAATCAGAGACAGGACTAGTGGTTTAACAAAGCTTCCAAACCATAATACATTTACAAACAAGTAAACTTACAAACATTTAGTAAGCTTGCATGAACAATCAACCATTGAACAACAGGAATGCTTCAGTAGAATGCTTTAGACCAGCAATTTTCAACCATTTTCATCTCATGACACACCAAAACTAATTACTAAAATTCTGCGACACACCAAAAAAAAAAATTCACCAATATGATAAAAAAGTAGATAAATAACAAAAAACAGGTATAATTTTGATTGATCAACAAAACAGCAATAATAAGCACATCTCAGTTTTCTCAGATGTGCCGGTGGACAATCTGTTGGACTGCTAGTTTAGTTGGTTTGCTAATTGTGTTCTTCCAAATAGTTGACCACCATTCCGTTATACGTTATGGTTGTGTTGGCTGCTGCCATTTTTTACTTGAAAATTTCAGAAAAACAAGGTTAGTGCCTTTGACAAAATAGTCAGGTATATTGCATGTTTTAAAAATTCTCGCAATATACAGGTTGAAAATCACTGGTTTAGACATCTATGCATCAACTTTAATAACAGAAGCAAATATCTTAATGAATGATTGGTTGGTTTGTTAGTTTAGGACTCAAAATTAGCAACTATCATGCCGTGCAAGGACCTACAGTTTTCCAGGGCAATCCAAACTTTACAAAACTGAAGAATTAAACTCTGGACTGCAAATCAGTAGGGTGAAAACCAGCATTTTAACGACAGAAATCTTTTAAAAAAGTTAAAAAATCATTAAAATTATATACCAATACTTTAATTGAAATAAGCGAACATAATGCAACTCTCCATTTAAAGTACTTTGCACAACGTCTAAAAGAATAATGGAAAATTTACAAAAAAATTGAAACCCAAACTGTATGAAAATATTTAGGCATCAGCAAGAAACATCTTTATGCAATTTAATATGCATGTGAGCATCTTGCATAAACCGTTCTGAAAAATAGGCTGATAACCTGAAAACACACACTGATTTGCGACACAAGCCCATGTTTCGAGTAAAAATTATCCATCCTCATGAATCCCCTAAAATGTGCATTTTCTTAACTTTAGGTTTGTTTTACTCTCTGTTGGGGTTCTCACGTTGCATTTTAACTGTAAATTCTTTATAAGCAAGTCTAGTTTCCATAGTGATTTGCACACTCTCATTTATTAACTGGTCTCTTATAAGCTTCAAAGTTAATTGGTTTATAAACAACTGCTTTTTTCCAAATCAATTTGTTTTCATTGTTACAAATTCATTACTCTGCATTACATTCAAGAAATCAAAGAAAACAGTTAATGACAATTTGACTTTTTTTTTAAACACTAAAATTTTAACTCTAATAATCCCCTTACAGCAATGAACAAGGTTACAACACATACACATAGGCTACACTTTAGTGTGACTCTAAACAATCATAAATTCACAAAAACTGAGCTACACCCGTAAGTTGCAAAAGGGAGGGGGTAGTTGAAAGTTAGTGAGAGGGAAATGATGCCACATCCACAAACTAACAGTAAACAATTCCATGCAGACATTGGGTAATTATTACCCCCAACACATGTACTGATGGGTTAACTAAATTAGTTTTTATCTCAATATTTTCATTCATTACTTTCTAAAATTCTGCATTCCATAAAGACCTGTTTTTAAATTTCCAGCAATATATATTCTCCAATTTAGACTCAATGTGCACATTACTCAATTAGCATACATAAAAATATTATATTGTGTAGCAACCTAACTTAATGAAATCAAAATATTCACTTTATGTACAATATCCAGCCATTATTTGGTGACTATGGACCTATATGGCAAAGTCACACAGGTGCAACAGGCATTGCCCTGTGAAAAAAAACCCTGCTCCTATCTAGGTTAATGCAAAGACATGAATGGGTGCAAATGATTATGATGTAACGTCATATATCCCAAAGCAGTTGACTCTTGACATGGGCTAACTAAACAATAAGTCCCTTTACGAGCTCCTAAACGAAGATGATGACATGTGAACAGAGATTTTAGAAGTCAAGTGAAGAGGTGTGCGAAAGCGGCAATAAAGTATG
>QLNU02015360.1:185689464-185711667 GCA_006491805.2 Dysdera silvatica | reverse complement strand
GGGGAAAACCAAAGTTGGGGTATAAATACCGAACACCTACACTTCCTCGACACTTTCGCTTGATGAAGGGAACAGTAGTTCTCGAAACGTTGCGAATATTTTTGCAGATGGTAAATGTCTTTTACCTTCTTCATTTGTATTTCGTATATTCCGACCAGTGTCAAATTTTACTAGTTAAGGACACTAATTATAACAACCCTGTGCAAATTACATAGATCTGTATAAGCATACCCTATCTTCATTTACAGCACTAATCACTTCTTCCATTGTTATTATTCTTTCAGAAACTTTAAATTCATTCTAAAAAATAAAAAATAATCCATAAAACAAATATTTTCATTAACTGTGAATGTAGAAAAAATGTAATTTTTTCATGTCAAATATGCATTTCGTTTTTAGAAATTACTAAATACTGAAATTGCATGTGCTTGATGTTATATGATTAATAGAAAAGAAAGCATGATTCAAGAGTGCAACGGGACAAAAATAAGTATAAAAATAGTTTCATTACATTATGTTTAATATATTATCAAACATATTCATCATTTCTAGTTAAAGAAACTATTTTAAAATTTTATTACTTTCAACGTACGTGATTATTACTACTATCATTTCATTGGGCACTTTTAACTTCCTATTTGTACGATACAGTGAATCCACAATAAGTTGAATTCTTGGGGACCGACTAAACACCTTGAGTTATCGAAGTTTGACTTATCGTTTGGCATTGATTGGTCTTATATAAAATGTAAGCTACTTATCGTTTTATACAGTAACTTCGTTTCCAAAAAGCAGAATATTACATTAAGAATTAGAAGTTATTCATTTTATGAACTATATTATTTATTGCTCAATGCAACTTTTGCATTACCTAGCCATATTTTAAACGCAGGAAACGGTACTTACATTAATTATGTTTTCTCAAAAAATCGGATTGTTTTTGAAGAAATTCTCCTTTTATGAAATTATTTACCTTTTATAAAAACACGAACAAAATTTACATTATCTCTACTTTCAAGCTACCGCAGAGTGATCAATACAGCATAGTGAAATTTTACCTTTTCACTCTCTTCATTGGACACATCTTTTCCTTCAAAGTCCCGAACACAATGTTGTGCCTTGTCTTGAATTTCTCAAGCCATCCTGCACTTGCGTTGAAGCCCTCCACTTTCAACAGACTTTCAAAGTCCATAACTCTTACATGTAGCATCGTACCACTAAGAGGAATCTTACCATTCTGGCTCCTGTACGATTCAAAACACTTCAAAAAGTGGATTCAACATCAGGAAAAGCATGGGCGTTTAGTCTCTTATATTTCGGATCAACATTGCACTCGCGTCTTTTCAAGATTTTCTCTTTACTCATCAAAATATTTAACAGCAGGTTGGGTGGAATGACATATTTCTCTGCTGGATCCTTTTGACCCAAGTTTGGATTTTTCTCAAAATCTTTTGTTAAATCCCCTTTTTGTTTCAAATTAAGAAAAATTTTATTAACGCATCTTAAAACACCATGCTTAAATAACGAAACACTTCTAGTATTCACTAACTGCTCTAATAAATGACCAGAAACAATTATCTGAAAAGTGGAGTTTGGAAATGCAAACAAGGAGCTGGAACGATTCTGATTGGGTAATAACTCTTATGGCATGTGACGACGAGGCTGAAATGAACTTTGACGTAAGGAAAAAATCTACGTTGAATTTTAATAGACGGGACCGGGACTGCGTAAAAACTTCGACATACACAAATATTCGACTTCAACTTATTGCGAATTCACTGTATTATTACCCTTCTCCTGGTTAACATAATTGCCAAATGGTCAACACAAAAAGCCACAGGAACGTGTTTTTATAACTTTTTGTGGAAAATTGTGATGACTAATGTGTTTTTCGTTCTGGTTTTTTCACACCCATGGGCCAGAATGGTGTTTCTTTTTCTTCTTAAAAAAAAAGTAAAATTTGAGCTTAGGCAGGAGTGTCAAATGATTAGCCTTAATTTCCTGTCATGCAAGCCTTCAACTGAAACAAGATGCCTCACATACTGTATCCTGACAAAATCTTGCTTTCTGGATTTAAAACAGCTTTCCTCCATGAATTTTAATAACTGAATATTTTAAATTAGACTGTGACAGGTAATACTAAAATATATATATAAAAAAAAACCAGGAGTGAATGCATATTAATCCCCCACACTGTCACCCAAGGCAACAACTTGCTTCCGGGATACTGCCATGATGGATTAACGTTTTGCAAACCCAGAATTTTTATAAATGTATTAATAAAGACTTATCTATGTTTTTGGCATAAACAACTGACAATAGTTTTGGTGAAACAACCTCAAATATTAATAGGCGAATTTCTTTGAAAAACATTTTTTCATTTTCACAATTGCTAGCTTGGTGAACTCAACAGATTACAGAATCATGATATACTGATGTTTTTGGTAAGTGGGGGGTATGGGGGGCACCCCCCACTAGTCTTGTATTGCTTCAGGGAAAGTATTGGGTCAAAAAACGGTCTGAAAAACATTCCATAATAACGGCCATCCTAGTTCATTTTGGCAATGTTCCTTGGCAATGAGGGGGGGGTGCACTTTTCACAAAAACATGTTAACGGTTTTTTAAATATTTACTGCATATACAAGTCAAGCATCAAGGTTTAAAGCATAGAAGCCCCAGAAATTGACAAACTGCTAAGTAACTGAGTTAAACAGTTGACTGAAAAATTGAAAAAAAAAAATAAAATAATGTCGAACAACAATGCCAACAAAAATGTCTTAATAAAATATTCTTATTCCATTATTAAAAAACGTGTGAAACGCATGGTATAAAGATTTCTAAGTGCAAAATAAGCAACATTATTAATCGAAAAGGGAAAGACCGTCAATCGAAACTTCTACATAAAAAGAGGACTCCAAATGAATATCCGAACAAGGTACGTACTGTTGCAAATATTTCTAAAGTGAGATCACTGATAAGAAGAGAAAATCCCCCGATGCAGAAATCAATTGCAAACTCTTTAAATACTTCTGTAGCAACAGTAAATAAAATAATAAACCAAGATTTATAACTTAAAAAAGCTAAAAAGCATAATCTTCACCGTCTTTTGTCGAGACATGTGGTTCAACGCAAGACAAGTTGCAGAGTCCTGTATGAAAATTACTTAGAAGGAGATATATGGAAATACGTTGTTACCCTTGATGAAGCAGGGGTTTATCTAAATGATTGTAACAAAAAAAGGTCCATTTACTATCGTAAGCGTGGAGAAAAAAATGTCCAAACTTGGTTCCGAGAATGCAAAGAAAGCTTCAGTAAAGGCTTTATGATTGTCGCAGGTTTCTCTTACAATGGGAAATTAAAAATAAAAAAGTGGAAAACAACGTTAAAATCAACTCATGATATTATCAGGAGAATTTTTTGCATCCAATATTTACAGAAGAAATTCCATTTCTTTATTCCAACGATTTTCAGTGTGTGAAACTGCATCAAGACAAAGCCAGCAGTCATACCTCGAAAACTACCACTGCATTCCTTGAAAAAATGAAAATTGATACAGGTATTGCATATATAGTTTTTCAACATATTCCTGAGAAGTCCCCTGTTGTTTCTCCTATGAACTATTGTGCCTTTGGTCCGCTGAAAAGAGCTCTCTCTAAGCGCAAACCCACTACCATTGATGGACTTTGGAAAGTTGTGGAACAACAATGGCAAGCAATACCTCTGGAAACGTTGCGAAAAGCCCTTCTATCGTGGAAAACATGATGCAGACTTATAGTTCAGAAACAAGGTTATCAGATGGAATATTTAAAAAAATAATCTTTACATTTTAAACATTAAGAAAATGGCTTCGAAATCATTCTAAAAATATATGAACACCCTCTGTAGTAATGTTGCAAACCCACTGCCGATACAAGGTGCAATCGAAAGCCCTATAAATCCAATATACAGTCAGGCCAAGCATTGCATCCAAAGTAAGGTGTGTAATTGGATAGATTTTTTCTCACACTGAATTGCACAATACGAAATTACTATTGAGTGGAATACTGTATTCTCCCTCCGATATTCATAATAAATAGCTGTTTGAGATACAGAAAAACACAAACTATCAAAACATTAAAAAAAGCTTTGCACGAGTTATATGGTGCAAGGGTGATTCTGCACTATGACTTACGTCTTTCCTAGAAATATAAACTCTTAAGGCCTAGGGAACCAACTCCTGGACTACACTGAGCTGTTAGCTGGTAACTTTTTTTTTTGACACAGTTGGGAGTTGAACCTGAGATAATCACAATTTGAAGGTTGTTACCACTATAGGGTAAGTAATAGATATGAGTTAATACAGATCATGCCATTGAGACCTACAGTTTTCTAAGGAATCCACATGGTTAATGCCTAGGAAACTAAACCTGGCTATGGTGGACAGAAAAATGGTATATGTTCAACAGTACAGTTAGAAATCAAAGCCAAATAAATAGTATGCTGGTGAACGTGTTATCACTGCGACATTGCAGGATCACAGTGAAGTAAAATTAGGATTTTGCATGGTTACTTTCAAGCTAACGTTGAGAATGGGAGGAAGGGGAGGAACCTTTGCCTGCCTACCTGCTTAATCTGGACAAACTCAAGGCCAACAGAAATACGTTTGTGTTTTATGGCACAATGGCAATTAAGGTCGTGCTGCACCACAACCTACAATTTTCTAAGGACTCAGGGTATTTTTTGTCTAGGAAACCACTCCAGACAACAGTGGGCAAAAAAAACGACAAACATTCTACAATACCATTAAAACCAAACCCGGATTAATAGTCTAATAGATGAACACATCACTATTCCACCATAGGGTATTACGAACCTTAGAGTTACTAACGATGCCAAACTATAAATATTTTAAAAATTCCCTCTCAACTTATGGAGTGCACACACACACAGACATCAGTGATTTGAGCATGTGGCCAAAAACACTAACATTAGGTTGGTTTGTGTTACGGTGCACTGACAGCAAAGGTCACGCTGAAACAAGACATACAGTTTTCCGAAGAACCCCAACCTCCTAAGGCCTGGGGAATCATGACGAACTACAGTAAACAGTCAATGCGCTTTTTTTCGGGGAGGGGCACCGCTAGTAGTCAAACCCAACATTAGGTGTATAATCACTCATGCCACACACAAATGGGGCCAAAGACAACACTCATAAAAACCAAACACAACTGAAAAATCCTCTGCAAAATAACATATGCGACGTAGTTTTGAACTAATGCTTTAATACATATATAGTCAAAAATTGCCACCATACAACAACTTTTAGAAAGTATTACAAACAGAACTTTTTTCAGAGGATAGATGTTCATCCAAATTCAACAATAACCTAAATTTTAACTGCTATCAGGTTTCTACCGCTGCAACCTGCCCAGTGGATTAGCGTGGGAGGTACCACCGGGGCAAATGCCCAGGTGTAAGATTTTTAGGGGGGGCAAAATTTCAATATTAGACTAGAGGAAGGGAGTACTAACAGGTTTTAGTGGACACTGGCAACCCATGCTATGCCACTGAACCTACCTGACCCTATGTAATACACACACATTACTTATACACATTTATATAAAAAGATAAAATATATACATAGACATAATGGGGCGTCTTAGTGTGTTTATGCTAATGTCTTTATTCCTAGTACAAATCAATGAATATTAGATATTTTGTCTCATTATCACCCAAGGCTCAAACAACCAATATGCTGATAATATACACCACCTCACAACATTTACAGTTCTAAGGTACAGATAGGAAGACAATGTTTACAGTGCTGTTGAAAACAAATCATATATACAAAATGCTTCAAGCATCTTGTACTCTCTACAGAAAAATACACTAAGTAATGAAAGATTAAAAATAAACATTAAAGCCATTTTATGAAAAAAAAAAATCACTTCTATGGTGCTTCACACATGCATAACCATTCCATACTTAGAAAAGAAATTAAAAATAAATTACTTACCCATTTTCTAACCACTTCTAACACACTGTGACGTGTAATTCCCGGTAATATAATACCATTAAGAGGTGGAGTAATTAATTCTTTTTCTGAAAATATTTCAATAAAAATGTAATTATCCACATTCAAAAATATCACATTAATACATCTCATTTGTAAAATGAAATATGAGAAATCCATTGTTCATATTTTATGGTGAAAAGACAAAGACATTCTGCAGCAGGGCCAGACTTGGGAACGATTATAATCAGTTTATATGATTACGATTACTATAGTAGGATTATGATTACAATTACCTAAATATCAAAGTTTAGATTACGATTTTGATTACGATTGCAGTCAATTTTCGGTTTTCGATTAAGACCACGATTATGAATGCACATAAAAACATTACAATTAGGATTATAGATTATGATTACTTGCACATAATCAGAAGTAATTAGTTTATGATGATTGAGCAAAAATGTAATCGATTATAATCACTTGATTATGATTACACAATGAGTCTGACCAGAACCTAATTTTTTGACAATTGTTTTTACAATATACAGGCAGCAAAAATCATGCTACCCCAGGACTTACAATTTTCCGAGGAAGCCAAACCTCTACTAGTATAAGAACCAAACCCTGAACTATAGTGGAATGGCTAGCATTTTACGATACCACTGGGAATCAAACCATGATAGCATGGGAAACGAACATGTTACCTGTATGCCAACATAAGGCAATGAACAAACATTTTTCCAAGGAATCTTAAGGCCTAGGGTACTAACCCCATATCAGATAATAAGAATCCATTTTTTTTTGTGACACTGTTGGGAATCGAACCTAGATTAATGACATGCTAGGTGAAATATCGTTGCACTGCACAACCACAGCACCAGTTTTCCTTGCTTAGGAAACTAAACCCCAAACTACAGTAGGAAAAACAATGGTACGTATTCTATGGCACCATTGGAATCATACCTAAATTAACATGGTGGATGAATTAATGGCATGGTAGATGAATGGGTTACCACTGTTGGGCTTATAAGAAAAAATTGCACACATCTGTGTAAAAATTACCTTTCACCAAATAAAATCGGATCATGAGTTTTAAACAAAATACAATTTAAAAGATCTTTTTTTATGTAGCACAAAAAACTATACTCGTTCATATACTTAATTTAAATTATAATTCAAGAATAGTAAATTTTAATTAAAAAATCATAATCATACCGTTGTTTTTATTTACCAAAAATACAAAAATATTCATCGTTCCAACTTCTGTTATCTGATGATCACTTCCATATAACCATAACACTTGTTGAAGATTTTTTGAGGCAGCTTGCTGCTGAATGTAAACAGTAGGAGCGTAGTTTCTAAATAAATAGGCAACATTTCATATTTCACAATCTTTGGATGGACTTTGTGACTTTTTAAAATTAAGAGAAACACACCTATCACAACATTAAAAAAATGAAACAAATTACTTAGAATACAAAATATCATAGTAAACAAAATATCTTGGATGTTTGTGATATATTAGTAATACTTACGCCCCCATTTTTTTGTCACCAATACCTCCAGGCCAAGCTCGAACATACTGAGGTGATGCAAATAAAGACACAGGTTCTCTAACACCACCACTGAAATATGGGCCTACAGGGCCACATATGACATAAAGTAAGGCTTTCTTTGATGCAGCAACCCCCAAAGATGGCTGAATCAGGAAAAGGTAACAACACTATAATTTCTAATAAATGACACAAAAGTAATATTACAAGTATTTCATGAAATACAGTAGCAAACTAAAACAAAATTTTTTTCAAAGATAAAATCATCTTAATACAGTCATATTTTGCCATATCTTACAGCATATACACATTAAAAAATATGCCGTAAAAATGTAAATTAATTTGTAATAAACAGTATTTAATTTTTTAAAATTACAGTACCTGATGATTACCCCTATATTTTTCCACTTTAGTTTTTACAAAATGCTTGTATTGAATTTATGCTTAGATAAAATTTAAGACAAAAATTCAAGCACAAATTTTTTCTTATAAAATGCATAGATTCTAGAAAATTCCATTACTCGAAAATAGCTTATATTATATTCGAAAATAATTAATAATAAAAACAGTATCATTGTGAGTCAAGAGACTGTTTGGATTTAGATTCATTTGTTTTAAAATGCAATTACAACAAATGTAATGCTGCACTGGGATTTACAATTTTGCGAAAAATTCAGACCTCAGAGCCTAGGGAGCTAACCCCTGGACTACAGTGAGCAATTTGTCGGCAAGCATTCCGTTTTGGTACCACTGGGAGTTAAACCTGGGTTAACAGTACATTAAAAGAGGCCATCAGAGCCATGGAAACCAGATTAATGATATGAGAGATAAATGCGATAAAGCACTACATCACCACAGGGTAAATAGACTTGCATTTTTCCCAAGGAACCCAATCCCCAGACTACAGTCAGTTGGTAAGCTATTTTTTTTAGCACCACTGGAAAACAGACCTGGATTAACAGCATGCTAGAACGCACATTACCACTATACAACCACACAGTAATTACATTCGAATAACCGAGTTACTTGGTAATGATAACTTGGTTATTTGAATTACATTCGAATAACCAAGGTCAAGTATTAGAAAAAACCAAATGAATAATTGAAATATTAAATAAATGGACAAAATTATCAGTAAACCAATACTTGAAAATTTTTTAGGCTGAATTACAGTGTTCAGACACATTTTATTACATGAAATTTAAAGACTTGTAGCAAATAGGAATCAAATGAATCAGACACTCTATGCAATTGACTTCACACTTATACTATTTAAGAGTAAAGGTCAGTATGCATTATATAATTAAATAACCCCAGAATTAACCATTATGAAACAAGAATTGTGAATGAAAAGCAATTCCCTGAAAGTGACCAAGTAGTTAGCTCTACACAAAGTAATATAAACTAGAAAGCTCAATAACTAAAGTTAATAGATTTTAGATTTATAATAAATTCTAATTTAATATATATTTGAAATTAAAAACTTCTGTTCCTCAATGGAACTGAACAATTGCAAACAGCACAATCCATGTTGGAGAATTTGAGTGACTGGTTTTTAAAAAAGTTTCACAAAATTCCATAAAGGATGTTATGAACTCTTTTTTGTTTGTTATTCCCATTCCAGATACAACAGTCAGTCAAAAATATGGCTTCACCATCACAAAACTACATAAAAACAAAAAGCTCCAAAAAAATGCCATTAGGACAGCACTGTTACCAAATTGAATCTCTCTCGATAGAACAGATTGCAGCCACAAACCGTGGGATCCCAGCTCCAGAATTTCAAGAAATACGACTGATTTAAAGGAAAAAAAACCCCAAAGAAATGACACTAAAAAATGCCATCATCCCACTTTTTTTCCTCCTTTTCAAGAGTTCGGACTTCGTTCTTTAGTGGACCACCATACTAATCGTTGACTCATGCTTGTTTGTGAATTTTAAGGTGCAAGGACAGGAAGGGTCATGCAGCAGAAGCTACAGTTTTCTAAGGATTCCAAACCTCTTACGGCCTATGGAACCCCGGACTACAGTGAGCTGTTTGATGTAAACACTATAATTTTAGTCTGCTTAGATAGTATTATTAAATACCTCAAAAGATTAACGAATTCTAAGTCCCCACCTCCTGCAACCAAGAGGTTTTTTTTTTTGTTTTTTTTTTTTTTTTTTGGGGGACAACACTAAAAATAAATCATGCATAGGGAAGGAAACTGTTACTGTTGTCAAATTTTGTAACCTGCTAAAACTAAAATAAAGGCAATATTAGAAAAAAAAAAAGCGTAATTCTCAGGTTTGCCTGTAAAATTGTAATTAGGAAAATTATTGAAGCCTCATTAAAAAAAAAATAGAGACTATGTAACCCATTTAAAACTAATTTTAACCATGTAACATTTGGAAATATCAAAAAAAAAAAAAATTCCAATTCCAACTATTGCCAATGAAAAAAATTTAAGAACTACAGCATGGCAGCATAGTATAAAGCAATTTTTCAATTATTTTTATGCAAATATAAAAAATATATTATAATCCATCTGAACAGAAAAATGCTACAGCAGTCAACCTACCTCAATTCCAATATATGTTGGCCTTATATATAAAGAAGATGCATCTGAATTTGGAACCCATTCTTGATCAATGCTGACAAGTTTCTTTAAACATTTAAGAAATTCTTGACCATCAAACAACTGTTACAAAGTAAAAATATGCAAGTGCTTAAAGCATATTTTTTACATGATAGATTAATATATTGTAGCAATGTGGTTAAATGTTTTAATTTCATTCTTGCAAAAGGCTACAAATATATTTACAGGTAGAGCAGCACGTTCTGAAGTTGTTAACATTCTTTGAACATTAAGCATAGGACGAAATAATGACACTTTTCCATTAGGGCCACGATATGCCTTCATCCCTTCAAAAACCTGAAGTAAAATCAGTACATGTATCGAATGATTAAATATGGACATTAAAAGTTCAAAAGCATGGTTATATATGCATACATTTAGTGATCAATAGTTATACTGTTTAAAATTTAAAGCTTTAGTTGATAGTTTTAGTGCTAATATTGCAGATTATGTAATAATTTGTATACAGAAAAACTTAAATTTGTAGACAGATTGCTCAAAAATAATTCATATTCCGCAGGCAATATTTCCTAATATAATTTCATTTTAAAAATGGCCTTTTATTTGGTACTGCCATATTATTTCATAATAAGGCATTATATTGATACTCAAAATATTACTAATGAACGTAAGTTAATGCTGTTTTTTGTCTTACGACGAAATGACAGCAAAGGTCATGCCACGATGAGACTTAGTTTTTCAAGGAATCCAAATCTCTTAATCCATACCCTTATTGGCCTAGGGAACCAACCTCTGGACTACAATGAACAATTAGTCGGTAAGCGAGTTCTTTTTCCACCATTCAGAGTCGAACCCAGGATAACAGCATGCTAGGCAACATGTTACTGCTGCACCACAGAAAGTCCTTGCATCTACTCGTATACAATAAAATATAGTGCGGTGAAATTTGTCTATAATGGTATTTTCTATGATCCTGACAAATACAGAATGTACTAAGTTCAACCTTGTCTATAACGATATCATTTTTTTGAGACAGTTTAACATTGCGATGAGTGTAGAGAAAATATATCAGATCTTCCCGACTGCATATCAGGTGTTTGTGTTGGTATTTGTTTGATAACAGTAAGTTTTATATTTTGTTATTCCTGTATTTTTTCTTTTCTTATAATTTAAGATATTTATTTGCAATATAAGCAAAATATATTCTCTCAGGCAGCATAGACCTTGTCAGACTTTGTCTTTACCCATTGCTGCATGTGTGGACATTAACTATGTGTAACTACACTATATCTCTGTTCAATTGTTAATGATCTCTCCAAAAATAAAGTTGTTATTGTCATTTCCTAGTCCCTAAAAATTGTTATAGGCAGATTTCACTGCATTAAGAGAAGGTGTTCATTTGAACAGACAGCTTATAATAAGGATTATATAGTATTTAGACTATATATTCATTTTGAAATTTCAGTTATTTTAGGCTAATCATACATTCAAAATTACATTGAAAAAATAAAACTAACTGTGATTACTTTCCAGCTTCCTAATATAAACAATTTCAATTGTATCAAATTGTGTTCGTGTATAAAAGGTATATTATTAACGTTGATACCTTTTGTAATAAACAAAATGATAAATTTCATCTTACAAAAGATTCCGTTTTTAACACAATTAAAAATGTAAAAACGGCAGCTTTACAGCATAGAAAGAATGCCACTTCAAAATCCATAAGCATGTCATAACAGCCATGTTAACTATGAAAGAACAGCAAGTGTAATGCTGTCACTGTTACAAAAGCCTATAGAAAGGATATAAAATTGCTTTAAACACCTCAATACAATTACAATAGAACCTCTATTACCCAAAACTGTTAACTGACAGTTTTTGTAGCAATTATTTTTTAGAGGCTTTAGCATAACGGGAGCAACTAAAAAATATAATGCAATTTAACAGATTTAATGTTGTTAAAAAAATTCTGTAATAAAACTGTGAAGCAACGACATTACAAATTGCATCAAATGAAAAACTTCCTTTCAGACCATTGTGATCTATTTTAAATAATTCACATTAAAATTCAAGAAATGACTTTTAAAATAATATTGCTTTCCCCTTAAATGAACACCTATTATAAAATTATATGCTTCTAATGAATGCTGTAACTAATGCAAGACATCATAATTTATGCATTTTTGATTTACCGATATAGACTTGGTACCAATTGATTCAGATAATCAAGGTTCTACTGTGTATGCACATTAATTACCTATTACAGCTAATGTGCTGGTCTATAAATATTCAACTTCAGAAAAACATGGAATTTTCTTTACATCCCGAGACTGCATAATGAGTTGTCGGGAATGGTCATCTATAATGGCTCAACGTACTTACCATGTTCAAGAAACAAGCTCAGTAGTTAAAAAAAATAATTAACATACTTGCTGAGAATCCAAACTAACCTAGTGATTGCCTTTTTATGGCACAAAGACAGCAAAGGTCATGCAGCACTGGAACCTACAGTTTTCCAAGGAATCAGCCAGTTAGGACTTAGAAAATCAACCCCCGGACTATGGCAAATAGTTAGTTGGTAAGGGAGGTTTTTTGACAACAATTGGAAGTTGAACCCAGGTTAATAACATACTAGGTGAACATGGTACCCTGCACCATCACAGGGCCCCCAGACTAGTATACTAAAATTTATTGGGCCACTGGAGCATTTTATAGAATTTCAAAACATACAACTATAAAAACCAATGGAAAATCCATAAATTCAATAAATATCAGGGCTATTTAATGCAAAGATAATTTTTTTTATCACTAGTAAATTAGTTATCTCATATACCCTTTAATAATTGTTTCATTAATAATATATATATAGTAAATTATTCTGGCTTACCTCTTGTGCATAATGAAACACTTTAGAAGCTGGGTGAAGTATTAAATCATGCATCCGACAAATGTGAGGTTTACCCCATCCTGCGATAGCATCCCATTCTATTTCCAACATATGATCACAGAATTCTTTACCAAATACTAATGTATTAGGATCTGGCTTCGGTTTCTTTTGACTTGATTCGATAGGTGTTATTTCTAATTCAATGAACTATAAACAGAAAAAAATCTACTTAAAATTAATTAGAAAATTACATTCCTTCTATAAGAATTGACAATCCTAAATCAACATACTCTTTCGCTTTTATTAAAAAACAATATTTAAAAACTATGACAAACTAGTTACTATACTAAACAAAACTTAATGTTATCGACTTTTCCAGGTTTTTCCCCCAACTTCACCAACAAAATTCCCTAACCCATCACAAGTAATTTTCATCTGAACTTTGGTTGCAGAGGAAATGGCTTCATGTGCATGAAAGATTTAGCTGTTCAAAACAGACATTAAGGTTTCCTTTGACTTTTCCAGGTTTGACCAAAAAATCTTGTTTTTCTCTGACCTTTAGAGACAATTTCAAATTCCTTGATAATTCCAGGTTTTCTAGGTTCTCCAGGTTGTGTGAGAACTTTGTTATAGACACAGGTAGTTTTGGGGTGAGAACTATGATGTAACTGCACAGTTCATCACATGCATTCTCTCCTGAAATTGGTCGAAAATAACAGTAGATCGGCTTGTGATGTCATACTCTCCCTGACATCATACTTAGGCATCTCTTCTATGCTTGTAACACCACTTGTACCCGTTTCACATTTCTGTAGGCTGTGTTTTTTTGGCTTCTTTCGTTGCAGTGAATTGAATTATGTCAGAACAATTGACACTTATACTTTTTTTTATTTTTGGCCTAGGAATTTACATCCAACATTCCTCAACGCCATGAAATTGATTTCCAGAGCTCCACTCACCTGACTACGACAACTAGGCGAGTACTTTTTTATTCACTGCGGCGCTCTTTACTGGTTCAACCGTTTTGAGTTTCAGGCTTATCTGATGATTTTTTTGTAGGGAGGGTGTAAGGGACAGCCCCCACTAGGTAGTCACTGATTCAGAGAAATTTCCATGCCCAAAAAACTCCGTCAATAACATTTCCAATATGGCAGAAGGTGACTTTGCCCATTGTCAGTCACTTTTGGCAACATTGCAAAAAAATTCAGTAGTGTGACAGACTATGCAGTTTTAACAGAACTACATCTAATACCCCTTATTTCACATCTACTCTTATATCTCATATCTTACTGTCCAACCTATTTTACTAAATCCTTATCAGCTAAAATCCTCTTTCAGAAACAAATATAAAAAAGTCAATCATAAGTACTTTGTCACCTTTTAGCACTTAAAATGTAACAGTTAGTAGAAAAATGACATTACAAAATCCACGTTTATAAAATATAAATGAAGATAAAAAGATTCCTTACCTTAAATGTTTCTTTATAAGTTGATAGTCCACGAAATAACAATTTCCGATATATATTTTCAGATAGCTGAAAAGAAAATTACGTATCAGTACTTTTCTTGAATCAATGGATGCTTAATAGAAGAGCCCTCTCCCATCCCCTACCCCTTCTGGATTCTAACATTGAACCTAGGCTCTGCAGCCTTCTGAATCAGCAAATATTATATAAGAAATTTATATTCTCCCACTAGGGCTTAAATTAGGTGGGAGCCTACTGAAACCTGGCTCCAGTACTTTTTCATTTTTGCGGAATTATTTAAATAATAGCCAGAGTTCCTAAATCAGGGGTCAGTACTTCTGACCTTTTTTTGGCAACTTTTAAATTTCACCAAGATCACAGCTTTTATGTATCAAGCAATGGTACAGCTCCGTATTTCTATCCCTGTTAATATAATTTTTTTTATTATGAATTAGTACTTTTATAAATAAATCAGTACTTACCTGACTCACAGAGACCGAACTGCAGGAAAAAAAACCTCAGCCAGGACCGGATTTAGTTTACCATACCCCCTGGGCACAACGATTTTGTGCGTCCTCTATTGGTAACTAGGGGCTTCAGATCTGTTAAATTTTCATAAAGTAAGAACAGAAAAGGTAGTTCTGTGCCGAACAAAATGATAGCTTCAGATATTTCTTGACAGAAGGAGAATAAAAACCTAAAACACTCCAAAACTAGTACAGTCAAACCCCATGTATAATCAACTGGCATAAAGTATCAATCCTCAAATTTTCTCTTATCTTTTTAATGTTATCAAAACCTGCTTAATTGCAATTTTATATAGCAGGAACTGCATGCAAGCAAGTATTTTTGAAGCCAAACGAATGCTTTATTATAGAATTTAAACGGGATATATGCAAACAAACTTTATGAACAAGTTTTCATCCACAATAAATAGCTGTCAACATTCATCTTTAAGGAATGACTCTCCCCATCAGAAAAGGCTATCAATCCTTGTCAAAGTTTCACTTATCAGCTTATTTATGACTTTAAGCCTTCATCCCCTTTCTGCGTTTGGAATCACTGTCAAAATTTAATTTTGTAATGGTGCTGGTCTGGTTAAGAAGCTGTTTCTGCTCAAATGCTTTTGTAAGATTATTTAAAATTGGAACAATTTTCTGATATGAAAAACATTAATACTTTAACAGATCAATGTTTAATTAGCCATCAGAAAAACCATGCAGGCAATAAAAAGTTTACTGATTTTTCCACTAATACAGTACACGTTTTTATGTAAGTACTACTACATTACTTCTTATTTTTATTAATAGAGTAATAGTACTGTACATTATAAATATTGAAATAATGTATATGATTTATAAAATTAGAAACCTAATTTAATAACAAAATATAAAAATTTAATGAGCAAATTACTTGCACGCAACAGTTTAGAAAATACTGCTTATATGCGCCGAAATTCGTTGCTGCGTCCATTTGCACATATGAAGTTTTGACTGTACTAGGCTCTTAAATTGATCAGTACTGTTGTTTACCAAGATTTACCATTATTAACATGTAGCCTACATAACATCTCTTCCTAACAGTCACTCTTAATCAAAAATGTCATCGAAAGAATATAAAAAGTTTAACTCTTTAACCAGTGATGCCATTCAAAGTGGATCTTAAAACTTATGTTTCATAACGTACGAACAGGTAGGTTCATACCATAACAAAGCATTTTACTGGTGTGTCAACCCTCAGTCACCCAGGAAAGCAAATCCTGGACTGCAGATTATTAGAAAGAAAGTGAAAAGAATCAGCGAGGGCAAACCTGACTTTTTGCACGGTAGACAAGAACTTTAACGCTATACCTCAGCATCCAATTATCATCATGGATTGACGTTTTGTAAGTTGCGAAATTTTTCCAAATGTTTTGAAAAAACTCACAGTTGTCGTTGGCATGAAGTTTCCTAAAGTCAGAATAGGAACATTATATTTGGTTTTTTTTGGGGGTAAATATGTTCTGTTGTCCTTTCATTAATGTTAATGACCACTGCATGCAAGGAGAGTTATTTATTTTTTACTATTGCAAGTTTTCGAATTACCGTAAAGTACTACTCTGTGCTTTACTGATGTTTTTTTAGTAGCAGGGTGTGGGGGCACCCCCTCACAAGGCTTTCACTAATTCAGGAGAAATACCGATTCCCAAAAAATCCCCTTGCCTCAGAAAAAAACATGGTATCGCCCACAGCTTGTTTTGGAAACGTTCCAAGATACATGCCTAATTTTGATTTACTGACATTCATGCACAGGCATGGAGCTTGAGCTCTCGGATTCAATTTTAAGAGTATAACAAGAGTTTTTGTGACAAAAGGAGCTTGACGACCAGGATAATTGTAAAAATTCACCAAATACCCGTATTTACTTTCCAAATAAGAAAAAGAACATGGGCATAAATCCAAAGCTTAATGTCCATCAAGATGCTTTTTTTACAATTCGGTACAGGTGCCAAAACAATATGGTTACCCACTTCCCTGCCTTTGAAATGCCCTTTATGGCAACCTTTTGTAATTCCCAATTTCGTCGTTAAGCGTGTCGTGGTGGCGCCACTACCGTTTTTTCTTTCCTTGTTTCATAATTCCATTTTTTCCTGACTTTAATACTATCTCGTTTTTTGTAATTTAAGTTCAACTTTTTTTTGTTCTAATTTAAATATAAGTTAAAATACAATTATTTTAACAAGGTTTTTATTGTTTTTGATTAAAAGAATAACCGTAAAGCAACCAAGCGAATGCCAGGAAGGCCCTGGCCCCCTTAATTTGAATACAACTTCGTTTTTATTTTTCTAATTTAAATTCAAGTTTGTTTTTCTCTAAATTTAATTTAATTTTTTCTCTAATTTACGTTCAATATTATTTCTCTACTTTAAATTCAACTTCATATGACTTTTCTGAGCTCACCATTATAACAAATGCATATGCCCATCATAATTCGCCATTTTGAGAAAGTAATTTTCGCTAATCCGTAAACATTTTGAAACTGTAATAACAGGAGAAAATTAGCCACCAGTTTAAAATACTTATTAAAACATAACATTTGTTTTTGAGTTAGTTTACCTTTACTTTTATCTCTGTTTGAAGAGAGTAAAACGTAGGTAAGTGGCGAGTGGTTTGGCGAGCGCCAAAACAAAAGCCGGTACCGTTGTAAAAGAGCACCTGAATAACTGCCACCACATCATTATAGGGGGAATTGAAAGCAGCATGAAAAACAGGGAATTAACTAAATTTCCCACAAAAAAGCACTTTATCTCTACTACTTATATACAAGTTTACTGTGTAATGAGTGATGAACTTGAGTAAACATATGATTGCATTTTCAACAAAACTAAGCAAAGAACGTTATCTTAAGCAAACTAAAGTGACACTTAAAAACTGACAAAATAAGCAAACATTGCTATCAGCGTATGAAACAAAACACACATTACATAGACGTCTGAAACTAAATAATAGACTTTGATTACAATTAATTTTCAAACACATGTTTTATGCAATTGGTTATAACGAAAACGCAGCAAATTATCACTTTTTTGTTTAAGTACGGAAAATAAAAAGTCATACCTTATGTGACTTCAGCACAGGACAAATTAACGATAATTGTCTAAAATTATTCAAAATTGAAATTGCCATATTGATCATGCAATGTTTTCCAATTAAAGGGCCTTGAAAAAACACTACGTTCTAACTCACGCCACTTTTAAAGAAGTATGTTGCCATTATAAAATACGCATTTAATAAGTATTGATACAAACTCTAAACACGTCGGTTCGAAATTAAAGTAGAAATTATAAAATTGAAAAATACACTTATAAATTGAAAGTAGGAATTTACTTTAAGAATATTCACACCAGTTTAAGAGTTACAATAAAATTTTTAAACTTAAAGTTTAAAGCTTTCTTATTTTACTATTTTATCATAATAATTGTGGTTATATAACTCTGAAGCTACGTCTAATAAATAATAGACGGGTCTTTCGTTTTTATTAACCATTCTTTTTCCAGTTTATTGTAGATTTCTAGTCTCTCGACTTGTCAAAATTTTAACACGTTTCCCGCATTGTAAAGAAGTTTACAGATTGTTCCATGCGTTGTACAAAGTTTCACGACCAGTTCGCTGAATTACACAATGTTTTACAACTAGCTCCCTGAATTGCAAAGATTATTACAACTGGTTCGCTAAAAACCAGATTATACTCTTTTTTTTTTTTTCTCAGCATACAGATAAAAAAAAAAATGTACAACAGATTCGTATTTTCGTAAATATTTTAACCGGTTTCAACTTACCACTACTACCGTATTGCCCAGGGCTGGATTTAGGATAAGAGGCTCTATGCTCTGAAAGGAAAGGACACAATTATTTTTTGCGCCCTCCATTGCCCTATCTAGGGGCTAACCCCCTAGAAAATTTCTTCTAAGCATTGAAGCATACGGTTTAGCCCCCTCATAGGCGTACGCATAAAGTTCATAAGGGGGTTATAGACTCAATGGGGGGTTACAGAGCTACAACTCGCATATTTCTATGTTAAATATACAAATTTTTACCGCAATGGGGGGGTTACAACTCCCATCAACACCCCCTGCGTACGCCAATGAACCCCCTAGAAAAAATTTAGGCCCCTTGACTTTGAAGCCAGTTACGCCCATGCCTTCCCCCCCCACACCGCCGCACTAGAAAAAATAAATAAAATTCTGTCATTCCGTCACCTCAAATGCGACGACAAATCGAAAATTTGCGAAGATAGGGAAGGGGCGACATTTATGATTACCATATATGCATTATTATAAGATATAATAACTATATTTTTATTAATAAATTTAGTTTATTTAACGACGATTTTTTTTTTTTTGAGAGGGGGAAGGGCGGATGCAGAACAAAATTTCAGTGAGGGCGCAAAGCTTGAAAATTTCATTTGCAAGTTTAGTTTTAAGCATTTTTTATTGAAAATAATCATTTATAATGTAAACATTATTCTCAGGAGGGCGCACGCCCCCTGCCTGGATCCGGCCTTGTGGGAAGGGGTTGTTTCACGCAGTTTTTCAGAATTACAGATTTAGGAAAAAAATAGTGGAAGGCACCTTCAACTAGTGCTTTTGTTTGGAGGTATGGACAATAACACTATGTCACGTGTGGGCTACCACTATTTCTGTAGCAGCGAAGAGAGGTTTTAATAAGGTGGAGACAGCCATCCTGTTCTACAGAACAAATAATAATAAAAGATATTGGTAATCCACTATAGCTCTATCTATCTCTAAATCTTCTTTCACTGTATCTCCAAGGTGCTACTTTAAAAGTTTGTAATTGCTTCCAAAGTCTGTGGACCACAGAATGACTTACATTCATACATATGATTACTCCTATAACTAATCTGACAATGATCCCCAAACTGTGCGCTGTGGCATTTTTTTGTTTCTAATACGCCTTTTATTATACTATAATTTTTGCCACCCACGTATTAATTACAGCTCAAACTAGAGCTTATGTAATTTTGGAGAAAAAGAGACGCTTTCCCCATCCTGGATTCGAACCAGGGTCCCTCCGTTTAGCCCGGAGTGTCTTGGACCGCTAGACGAATGAGGACAGGAAACAACGCTCTCTTTCTCCGTATGTAAAGGTGTTAAGGTATTATTACCCTCCGCAGGGATAACACAATTGCCAAATATGGTCAACACAAGCCTTTTATTATTAATAACTTTTTCAAACGCTATTTTATTCTTTCTAAACAACTATTATATTCATGTTTTGCTTCATCCTATATATAATTATACCCCCACCCCCAAATAAAGTAATAAGGTAGTGCTACTAATGGAAAACTATGCAATTTCATTAAATAGCGGTACAGTAAGTCTTTTCAAAAATTAAACATTATACCCCCAAAGCAGAATATTTTGCAATGTTCTGCAACAAGCCTTCAGCTGATCAAAAATGTTCTGCAGGAAATGTATGTATATCAGGGGTCGAAATTAACTTTTTAAATCAGGTGCATTAAATACTAGTTAAGTGTACAAGTAACTAACAGAATAGAAAGTAAACCTCAACATTAAAAACGGGTAAAATGTAAGTGTAGCAACTATATTTAAGCATGTAAACTACAACAAAATGCAACTTTTCAAAATAATTGAACATTCATTTGTAATAAAAAAAAATTCAAAGCAAATGCAGATACATTGAGAAAATTATATAAAATTAGTCCATAGGTCACTGTTCTTGAAAAATAAATGCAAGTAGCCATAGTTTGGAATAGTTAGGTGCACTGCATGCACCCAAATTAAAAATTTACATGCATGGATAAAATTTCATGTGCACAGTGCACCCACTAATTTCGAACCCCGATATATATATATATAAATACATTATATACATTTTTAAATTCTATAAAATGTAAATTCCTTTTTTAATAGAAATGTAGAAAACATTTGTCAGGCTGATTTTTCATTTATTTATTTATTTTAGGACAAAGGAAAATTGATTCACCACGCAATTGTTCTGCAGTGAAGCTGTTTGTTCTGCAATATGCGTTAGACTTTCCTTCACATTCTGCTTTGGAGAATTATACTAACGGAAATTACAACTATTACAGATTATCCTTAACTATTCCATATTTTTAGTTAATAATCCAATAACTAGTAAAATTTGACACTGGTCGGAATATACGAAATACAAATGAAGAAGGTAAAAACATATACCATTTGCAAAAATATCCGCAACATTTCGAGAACTACTGTTCCCTTCATCAAGCGAAAGTGTCAAGGAATTGTAAGTATTCAGTATTTATACCGAAATAATAATATTTATAAAAAAAATTGTATAATTTATACCCCAACTTTACTTTTTCCCAAAGCTATCTCCCACTCGGGTTTTCCCCCCTGCCTGAATCTGGATTTTCTAAGAACTGTCCCGCACTTGGTAATTCCCCCTGTCTGAAACTGGTTTTCCCCCATCTCCTAGCAAAAATGCGGTAAGGTTCAGGCATCGATTTTGCGATGTTCATCGCCTTACTTCGCATTCGAAAAGTCTCCCAAGACTCCAGAAAAAGTCTACAATAGCGAGAAGTTACATTTTTATGAAGAACTTTTGTACTTTTCCAATCAGGAACATGACCTTTCTCCCAGGCATGTTCTGCCAGAAGATTAGTCATCTCACCTTTCTCCACAGCACGATGATGTTCTTTTTTACGAGTACAAACAGTTCTTCCCGTCTCGCCAGTGTATACTTTTTCGCAGTCTTTGCAGGGTATCTGGTAAATTGTTCCAGTCAATTCATCCATTGGAACTCGATCTTTCACTCTCACCAACAGGTCACGTAAAGTCGATGTAGGTTTATAGTAAGTCCTGATGTCAGATTTCCTAAGAATACGCGCAATCTCCTCAGAAGTCCTCTCCACATATGGCAAAACAACCGTCCCTCTAGTCTGTCTCTCCTCAACAGGTTCTCTATGTCCATTATTAGATCTTCGAGCGATAAACTTGCTCGGGTAGCCATTATCTACAAGCGCTCTCCTGTAGATACTGTGTGTAGATAATGTAGTACTGTATAATCAATAATATAGGGGAGAGGTGATATGTATACTGGTAGTCCTTGATGGATATAATTCTAGAATTTCCTATTCTGATTTATATATATATACACACAGTAAACCCTCGTTATAACGTCAGCTAGATAAATCAACCGCTTTTTCATAGTCCTGGCCA
>QLNU02015360.1:185664716-185689364 GCA_006491805.2 Dysdera silvatica | reverse complement strand
AGTAATATAATAATGTAATATGTGTACATGTGCATATAATGTAATGCGTATACGTGCACAACATAATGATGTAATATAATGTGTAAATGTGCATAATATAATGATGCAATATAATGTATGACTTAGCATATAACATAATGATGTAAGGAAACTGTTATTTGCAGGAAAATATTCGGTGTACCATTGTAGAAACTAAGCAAATGATTATTATTATGCTTATTTTTATATTCGAATGCACGACAACGCTGAAAGTTAATTACTGAAAGGATTCTTAGCCTTGAACCACTGTGTTCAAGGAAACGTTATAAGCAGTCAATGGGTTTTTAGCCGTGGGCGAAATTTTAATGACGTTATTGGTTGCAATCGTCCATGCCCTAACAGGTAAGTTAAATACTTTGCTGGCCAAAATGGAAGTGACAAATAGAAAATCAGCAATTTCTCAAAAAACTACATACTGCCGATTCTGAACACATTATATAAAAATAGACAATGTTAATTTGAATTCCGTAACAAAATTATTCTCACTTTTATCCAAATACCCAAAATAAGACGTTATGTCCTTTCGTCTTCCTGCAAGCAACCTTGGAAAATGTCCTCATCTGTGTTCGGTAATTGACAAGTAATGACACCATATCATCCCCCAGAATGGTAGTGTTCAACAAGGGCCATATGCCTTCCCTCCACAATAGGCTTTGCTGTATTTCTGGGGGCCATATGTAGAAATCACAAAATCGGGGGGGGGCATGGATACTGTTAAGTGGGATACGAGAATTTCACTTCTAAAATTAAATTGCAGTAAAACCTCGATTATCCGTCAGACACGGGACCAGAGCCTTGACGGATAATTGAAAAGACGGTTAAGCGGAAACGGGGAAATTTACAGTACAATATAGTACATTTTTATTAAAATTATACAATTAAAAAAAAATACGTTGTGAAATTTGCTGAAGGCACAAACGAAGTTTATTTGAATCAAGAGAACTTGCGTTTAATGAAACACGAATATAAAAGATTACATACCTGTGTGTAAAATTATTATTGTTGGTTGAAAAACGCAGTTTTTTGTTTGTTTAAACACACTGCGTGCTTTTTTGGCTGCCATGTCCCGTACTCTTCGAAGCGGTAATAGCTGAGTAGCATTTGCTTCAGTTTGTTGTTCAAACCATTCAATGCGCTTGGAAAGCACAGGTTCTGCTTCAGCATGGATAATGGTTTTTGTAGGTTCTCCAGCCTTCTGTGCACTTTCATTGTTTTCTTTAGGAATATTGGAGCTCAACACTTGCTGATTGAGCTCGTCGTCACTTAGGAACTCGAAACCTGCTTCGGGTTTGTCAATGTTCATCCATTCAATATCAACGTCAATTTCAATGTTTCCTCTTGCAGGTAGAGCCTCACAAGTGTGTAAAATTGTCTCATTGTCGATGTTAACGGAGTGGCCCTAACTTGAATTTGACGCCGATGGTTAGGCGAGAAAGACGGTAAATCGGGAGACGGATAATCGAGGTTCCATTGTATTATTAATATGCAAAATGAAATAATATCTAGACGCGTGGATGTTTTTCACCTTGTAACGGCCATGTCCCAAGATGATGTTATCTGCTTGCTGTAGTATGGATTGCTTCTCGTGATGGGGTAATTTGACGGAGAACCTCACGACAAAGAATTTTAGCCCGTATTTTTCTTCGCAAGCTCTATTACTGTGTCACTTTCCTATTTTGGAGGTAAGTTACAAACCCCCACAAGTAGAGGTTAGTGAAGACGTATGTGGACCGGGTACCAGATCGATAACCTAGTGTCTTCTCCTCGCCGCCAAGTGGTGAAAATCCTTATCCTTAAAACAATTTTTTTTTGTTTAAATCGTTGACAAAATCATGAAAGGAAGGGTTAAACAACTCCTTATAACTCATCTGGACAGCGCAATAAATTGGAGCCAATACTTTTAAGGTGCGTTTTTACGTGACATGTAGGAAAAAAAGTCAGAAAGACCTTCATCCAGCGATTTGAATGCAGTAATGATATATTTTAAAACGTTACACGCGGATGCGTTTGGATGGGAAAAAAGTATCTTTACTCGCTGGACTGTATTCGAGTTAAACGTCTGCTCTGTCTAGTATACTTCTCTATTCTAGTATATTACTTTGTGATATTGACATTTCTTGTAAATATAGTGATGTATTTAAATTTTGAAATTATGTGACTTGTTTTATTTGGTAAGAATTTCCGTATATTTAGGCATGTTTTCGTATTTCGCAGCTAGCTATTTTCTTACACAAGATTTAGTATGTGATATTATGCCTTATGAAGTAAGTAATAAATGTCAATGAAGAAGCATTGCACACAAGATAATGTACAATACGCGTGTATAATACGTATAATTATATACGTATAATAACGCATGTATAATAATGTATAATACACGCACGCGTTAATGAACATAAGCTTTTCTTTTAAATCCGTAAAAAATGCAAAAAAAAAACTCACGTGATTTTGTCTGGTTCTTTTACAACCTAGTTAAAGACCACTCTATGACGTTAACCCATTAGTCTTGAAAGCAGGTCATGGAAAGTGACTGTTCTTGCCACCAGAGGGCACTGAAAATGACAGGTGGGCAGCGACAAGTAGCCCAAGAAACATCTTATCAAAAACTAGTCAAACGGCCCAACAATGAAGACAATAACGGTGCTACAAGCTTTGTTAACTTGTTTCTTGGTAAGTTTTTATGAGTTACTAATTCATCTTCGGAGAAATAATTTGTAGTGAAACCAAAAACAAAACTCACCAAAAAATTCATATAGTCCCTTCCTTATTTTCATAATGCATTAAGTATATATGAATAAATCGGAACATTATTTTTTTTTATAAAAACTCTGAATTAGAATGTTTCGTATGAATGTATTTTCTTGAAAAATTTAATGGTAATTTTATATAACTTCACCAAGATTGAAATATTGGATAAAGAAAGAAAAATGAAGACTATATATTTTCGATTATAAAATCATTCATGAACTATGGAAATATTTCTAAACATTTATTCAAATGAATCTCTCTGCCAATCTTATTTATTCGAATGATTGGAAAACTTGTGTAATAGTGTTTCCAGTTCGTCAGGGATTCCAAATCGACGAGATTCTATGAAGAGGGAAGTGTCAACCTGTGTGGTCTTGGGTTCAAATCCCGAATGAGAAACCTTTCGTTTTTGGCTATTTTCGTAATTGTAGTAGCTAGAAATGCCGTGTGTTGCAATATTAAAAGGTTTCAACACTCAATAAACGTATCGTATGGTTTGGAAGTAACGTTAAATCACCAGTCCCGTCTCAACCGACTCTATTATACTATTTGTAGGCATGTTAACTATACATGAATTGCCTAATTTGCTCCTTTACAATCATTAGGCATATCTTTTACTGGCACTCAAGCATTTCGTTTTGCTCTCCTTCACACGTGATGATTATGGCACTCAAAAAACATTAAAATACTTCAGTCGAAGACAAATTATTATATAAATCATACCGATAAAAGTCCCTGGTTTATAATTCATTCATTCATAATATGGTAATCACATAATAATTTATTACTTACATTATAATTTATTACTTACTTGAATCTTTCTTCTGTGAAGAGAGCCTCTTTACTAACTCATTACTGCTATCTTACTTTTCTTCTGTGAAGAGAGCCTCTTTACTAACTCATTACTGCTATCTTTCTATTATTTTGCATTGAACTCCATTATTGCAATCTTATTTATATATTCGCATATTTTTTCTTCTAAATTTGCAACAAAAAGATTTAATCTATTTAAATATATTTCTGTCTATAAGTATAATTTAATTTCTATAGCACCTAGAGTGTTATTAGCAGCCTTACGTTGAAAAATTGAAATAACCTTATAAACGAGGCTTTCCCGTAGTAGTATGAATATGCAGATACCTTCAACAAGGAATGTGTTAGGCCTCTTTATTGGATACAAACTTGTTGCCCATCTATAAAAAGATGGACAATATGTTAAATTTATTAAATAAACTTCCTTACTGTACCAGGTAAAAATTTAGCTGCATTTTTATGTCTTCTTATTTCGATTTACAAAATAAAAAATATTTTACCCATAGGCTATCTCTTTCAACGCTCTGATTTGCTCTTAACAGAACTTAATATTCAAGTCATGCGCAACTATTTATATTTTACTGATTATTGATGCACAACAACAGATAATTTTATGTACAAATGTTCCTGAATGCTTAATTATCTAGTTTCGCTTAATAATTTAATGGCCAGATATTATTACCATAGTAAGAACAAGTGGCAAGGCTAAATTCCGCGGTAGAAGAACGTTGATGTGTGCTGGACGAAGTATGTTACGAATATTAATAATGAACTCGAACGAGGTCTTGGAAAGCAGTTTTAAGCTGCGGTCCGTGTTCATGATAGACCTAAATTTGATATTTGAAGCCCAATTTTAGAATTTCTCAGTAAATAATCTGATTTTTAAAAAAAATATAAAAAATATTTAACTTCTTCTTCATTTAATATTATTACTTTATTAGAAATTCGCCGATTCTCCTACTTAAAGAAATAAACACCCACATTATGATGTTTCAATTTCGTGTATATTAAAATGTGCAAAGTTCACAGTATGCATATAACGCTATGAAACCTTTAGCACACTATTAAATGCATCTTAACACGAAGTTAACACACATCGTGTCAACACCAAACAATTTTCAAGACGAAAAATTTTCGAACAAAAGCGTTGAAATACAGAGAAAGATTACGATGGTTAACATGCTGATGAAATTGGTTTGTTAGTACATCTGATACAGCTAATAAATGATGAATATTATAAATAGTAGAGGAAAGAAAAAGACCTGATTTTTCAACACGTACGCCAAAAAAGCATGAAAAAAACGTTGGATGATATAGAATATATATAAATATAATATAAAAAACATAGTTAAGTTTTAAGTCGCAGTAACTTTTATTATGTCAGTGGTAATGTTATTTATTTACAACAAATGAGCAAAGATAATGAATAAAAGCCATCGATTTACGACGAATGAATAAAGCCAATTAAGAACAATGAATAAAGCCAATTACCTAAATTCAATTATTTTCGCATAAGGTAAAAATTAAATAGAAATTTCCAATTACGTTACGTTTTAACTGACTTTGCTAATTAATTGAAAAGCTAGGAAAAATGAAATTAAAATTATCTTTTTAATCTATAGAAAATCTCAACAATTATTAATTTTATTCAGTAAAAACTAAAATTTATTAGGACGGATTGTGTTTCCTTAACCTGAATAACATTTAGAAATGCTCATGCAGGTCAATTTCTAAAATTAAAAAAACAAAAAACGTGTCAAGCATAAAGTAGTTCTGGACTAAACATATAAAAAACTGTTCCTATCGGTTGGATTCAGCCGCATGGTGATGCTATTATGCTGCGGTTTGGGAACATACGAAATCCGCCTTTTCTTCAAAGTGATTGAAAATCAGGAAATGTCTGAATCATAGCTGCCCACCACAATTTGTCACTGGTTAATTGAATGCAGTGTTGTTTGTTGAAGGGAGAGAAATGGGGCTAACGAGATTCAAGGTCAAGTCTAGTTGTTATGCAAGTCAAATAACGGGCGGATTCTTGACACACTGGAGGAAATAAGGTAATTAACGGTTTTAAAAATAACAAATTTCATTTTGCGGTTATGTATTGTTAGTTTATCATATGGAAATTTATTGCATTATAGTTGGTTATTCTTTTATAACCCCAAAACAAGTTTCAGAAGATGATGAACTGTAGAGGAAATTATATATGTATATATATATATAAATAATGTATATTACTCAGGACTATTTTAATATGCAGGATAGTCAACAATTTCTTACATCGTTTGTACATTTGTTTTTCGAAATTAGAAAGTATCCATGACTGATGTTCGGTGTTTCTAAATAAAGAAACGCTATGTATTAAAAATATTTCCCTTTATCCTATGTATATACTCTAATGATGCCACTAAAAATGTAAATTATATATGTTCAATTATAATCTCGCATCTGATTCTTTCAGTATGCTAAGAGATCCAATTTATTTCCTTTGTTCTGAGACCTTTTCTGAAAGAAGTGCTTTAATCCTGCCATGGAGAATACTGAATACTCGCATTATTTATAGCAAGGCGTGTGCTGCCACTGAAATTAATCTTTTCCTAGTGTAAGCTATCTAGTCTCTTTTAAAAGATAACAACAGGTTTTTATTTTTTTGGCTGTTTCAAATTTATGTTTATGTATGTATTCTTCAGAAACTGCATTAAAAATGTGAAATGTCAATTATAAATTATAAGCTATAATTTTGTTCTAGTTGTGGGTTTCCTTATTTGCATCTGCGCAGTGTGTAGGTAGAAGGAAAACATGGGGACGCTGGGATTTGTGAAATACCTTAATCTTCAGCAAGGAAATGGTGCCTCGTAGGTCGATGCATACGAACTTCGCGTCAACCATTTTAGAATCATAAAAAGCCATTATATCAAGGTTTGCAGCTTAACTACGAGTGATATCAAATATTTATACGGTAAAATCTTAATAATTTTAAGGGGGAATTGACATTTAAAATGCTTTCAGTAAGAGTTTCAACCCTAAGAGAACTTGCTTGAGCTTGATGCTTCACATGAGTATCGGTCTTTAAGTTTAAACGCGCTCGTTGAAGTCCTCAAGTAAACATCTGCAAAAAGTATACAGTGCATAAAGCTTGATTACACAGTTCAACGAAGGTTTTGGCACATGGAAGAATGACAGTGTTTCTAACGTAACTTTTCATTCTGAATTCAAATCTGGACTCAGATTTTTTCAATCATCCACAGTTTTTTTGTAATAATGTTTTTTATTTATAAATATGTTGCAGAAATTTACTTATTTTGTCACAATTGGTTATGTCATTTTTTCCCAAATATATATATATATATTGTCTTCTGGAAGTTGAAAGTACATCAGATCGAGCAGCGAGGCTTGTTGTTCAACTAACCCAGCGATACCAACTTCAAATAGTACAGGTATATGCACCAACATCAAGCCATACCGACGAAGAGGTTGAAGAATTTTATGAAGAAATCAAAGAGTTACACACCAAAGGGAAACAACATATCAAGCTCATCATGGGGGATTTCAATGCAAGAATTGGACAACAGGAACAAGGAGAGACATCGGTTGGTAAATACGGATATGGGGAAAGGAATGAACGTGGCGATCAACTCATAGAATTTGCCGAAGCTGAAAATCTTAGCATCATGAATTCATTTTTTAAGAAGAAACTACAAAGAAAATGGACATGGAAACACCCCAATGGAGGAACCAGCGAAATTGACTATATACTGGCAAACAAGAAATCAATTATTGAAGATTGCAGCGTACTGAACAGATTTAATACTGGAAGTGATCATCGAATGGTGAGATGTAAAATGCACTTAAATACTAAATTAGAAAGGCAGAAGCTCATTAGGAAACAAGTATGTAAGAGGGTGGATTTAAAGAAATTAAAAGAAAATACCGAGGCATTCAAGTTGGAATTAAAAAATCGCTTTTCTGCACTGGAAGGACTTATTGATGAAAGTGATATCTCAGAAGCAAATGAAAACATTGTTAAGACAATAGTTGAAACTGCTGGGGAAATTGGTGGTGTAACCTGTAAAAAGCACAATAGCAAATTATCTGAGAAGACGAAACAGCTCATGAAAAGGCGAAGAGATATGAAGGTGGACAATCGAAATACCAGTTCCAGGATTGAGTACATAGAACTTTGTAAAACTCTGCGCAAAAGCATGAAAGAAGACATAAGAAAATTCAACTGTGAGCTAGTAAGGAAAGCCATTGAAAATAACAAGAGCCTTAGGGTTGTTAAAGGAAGTTTGTCTGTTGGGAAGAAACACATCATTGCATTAAAAGGAGAGGATGGCACCGTAACAAGAAATAGGGAAGAAATACTTAGAAGAGTTGAAGAATTCTACAGAAAACTATATGAAGGAAACAGTGGATTAAACGAAGACTCTGAGATAGTCGAAGGAATAGCTCCGAAAATCTTAAAAGAAGAAGTAGCATTTGCAATAAAAAGTATGAAGAAAGGAAGAGCCCCTGGCGATGATGGCATTACATTAGATATCTTAAAAGAAGCTGGAGAACATGTAGAAGACATACTTGCAAAATTTTTTACCAAATGTCTTAACAGTGGTAACATACCAAACCAATGGGATTCTGCAACAGTAATTCTTTTGCATAAAAAAGGTGATAAAGAGGATTTAAAAAATTACCGACCAATTAGCTTGTTACCTGCTATTTATAAAATCTTCACAAAAGTGCTAACACATCGCCTGCAGAAAAAATTAGATGCAGCTCAACCAAGAGAACAAGCTGGATTTCGAAGTGGATTCAGTACAGTGGACCATATTCAAGTATTAAGAGAATTAATTGAAAGAACACATGAATATGAACTTCCATTGTGTGTGGCATTTATTGACTATGAGAAGGCCTTTGACTCTATTAAAACGTCAGCAGTCATCAACTGCTTAAGATCAGCAGACATCGAGGATGTGTACATTGACATATTGAAACGTGCAGTATAAAATGCAAGTGGAAAATTTCGGTTACATAAAGAAACTAAAACTACCAAAATTGGTGAAGGTGTGAGACAGGGAGATACCATTCCTCCGAAACTTTTTACTTCAGCTGATAAATTGGAATAACAGGGGAATAAAAATAAATGGTGAATATTTAAATCATTTGCGGTTTGCTGATGACATTGTTATTTTTTCAACGAACCCATCAGAACTCCAAGACATGGTACAGGAGCTCTCAACTAGAAGTAAAGAAGTTGGACTCAAGATGAACCTACAAAAAACTAAGATCATGTTCAATAATTTCGTAGAGGAAACAAAAATACAAGTTGACAACACTGAGCTAGAAATTGCTGATTCATATATTCACTTTGACCAGCTGATGTTGATGGATTACAAGATTATGAAAGAACTCAACAGATGTATTAAACTTGGCTGGAGTGCATTTGGAAGAAACAGTTTTATCCTGAAGGGGAAATTGCCTTTGTGTCTAAAAAGAAAGGTCTTCAACCAGTGTGTATTGCCAGTCCTCTCTTATGGATCAGAGACATGGAGTCTAACAGTTGGAGCAATACGAAAGTTACAGACAACGCAAAGGAGCATGGAGAGGTGCATGCTTGGAATAACTAGGAGAGATCGAAAAAGGAACACTTGGGTGAGAGAGCAAACTAGAGTAGAGGACATCATTGTTAAAGTAAAAGGGCTGAAATGGCGATGGGCTGGGCATATTGCAAGAAGAACTGATCAACGATGGACAACAGAAATTCTGAACTGGATTCCAAGAGACCACCGAAGACCTAGAAAGCATTTGGAGAGACCTCATATAGCAGTGGATAGATAATGGTTGAATATGATGATATATATATATATATATATATATATATATATATATATATATATATATATATATATTCGCATTATTACATTAGTATATGTATTATATAAATAGTGTATTTATTAGTTCAGTAGCGATTTCTAATTTTAGTAGGCAGAGAAATAATGATTAAAAGACTGAATGTAGGAAAGGCGATCCGAAGGCAAGCGCAACACAGACGCGATATGAATATGGCATTTGAGCAAACAATACCAGTAGTGAGCTGATATTCACTGTGCGTACACTGAATTCAGTGAGTTCTCTTTCATGTTCTGATTGTTACGGAGCAACTGTGTTATATTTGATGCTGTGGCAGTATGCTAAGGAACTGTTTAAGTCATACAGATACCTTCTGTTATGTGTGTGTGTAGGAAATTAAAAATTAAAGCTCAATGACGAAATTTTACTCCATCGATAAAAAATATGTTATGAACTATATTTTGGTTGTAAAGCGGGTGGCCTAGATAAGAACTGGGCACCTCATATTTGCTGTTTGACTTGTGTGAAGCAACTGGTTGTGCAAAGGATTCCCGCTATATGTGTTTTGCAATTCCCATGGTTTAGAGGGCATCCAAATATCCGACGGTTATTTCTGTTTAACAAACATGAAAGGAATAACTAGTAAATCCAAACACAAAGTTATGTATCCAAATTTACCATCTGCTATCAGACCAGTTCCTCACGGTGTGGATTTGTCTATACCACAGCCTCCAATTAGAATAACTACAGAGAATGAAGTCTTAGAAGACGATGTAGTTGATCAACATGAAAAGTAATATGATTCTGTTTTTAAAGCAAGTACCTCTTCTTTTTGGACAACATCTGTTACCTCAAGGTGATTTAAACGACCTCCTTCGGGACTTGAATTTGTCCAAAATTCAGGCTGAACTTTTGGGATCAAGGTTAAAGGGGTGGAATCTACTTCAGCGAGATACTAAAGTATGTTTTTTTAGTAACATCCAGCAAGGGTTCAAAAATTTGCATTCTCAAGAAAATGAGTTGGTGTATTCTCACAACATTAGCTCTGTGATGGATGCTCTTGGTCATGAACATAAAACAACAGGGTGACGACTACACATTGACTCTTCCAAAACTAGATTGAAAGGCGTCCTTTTGTACCATGGACACGAATTTCCTTCTGTGCCTGTAGCTTATTTTACTAAAATTAAAGTATCATATGAAAGCATGAAAATCCTCTTGGAAAAAATTTAGTACGATAACTACTTTTGGAAAATCTGTGGTGACTTAAGTCATGGCACTATTACTTGGTTTGCAAGTCGGCTATACTAAATTTTTCTTGTTTCTTGTGCGAGTGGTATGGTTGAGATAGAGAAAGTCATTATACATTAAGGAGAAATGATCAAACCGTAAATCACTTACTGCTGGACACAAAAGTGTAGAACATATCCTATTGGTTAACCCTGGAGATGTTTCATTACCACCACTTCATATAAAATTAGGGCTTTTTAAAAAATTTGTAAAAGTTATAAATAAAAATGGGGTTAGGTTTGCTAATTTGAATGAAAAGTTTCTCAAAACAAGTTGTTCTAAAATTAAAGAAGGCATTTTTGTCGGCCCTCAAATAAGAGATTTGATTCAGGATAAAAAATTGGAAGTTCAATTACGCGAAGTTGAAAGAACAGCATGAAAATAGTTCAAAAGTGTCTTCTAGCCAAATTTTTGGGAAATGTTAAAGCAGACATATATCATGGCATTGTGAGTGAACTATTACATTCATTTAGAAATATGGGGTGTAATATGTCACTTGAAATTCGCTTTTTGCACTCCCACTTGGATTTTTTCTGAGAATCTTGGCACCGTCAGCGATGAACATGGGAGCGATTTCATCAAGACATTGCGATCATGGAACAGGGGTGTGAGAGGAAGTCGAGCAGTAGTATGCTTGCTGAATATTGTTGGACATTTACACACAATTATTATTATACACATTTACAGGTACACACACACGCACGCACGCACGCACACACACACACACACACACACACACATATATATATATATACAGGGTGGTCCTAAACTATATGTCAAAAATGTAAAGGCAGGTAGAGGGGACCTAAATAAGCAGATTTCGTATAGGATTGTGTGTGCGGTAATGTCGCCTTGAGCCGGTAGAGAGCGCTGATGACTGCGGCGTATAAAAGCGCTTCGCTAGCTGGATTCATCATTTCCCGCACGGATCTCGAGCAGCATGCATCGTTTCACCAATGCGGAGCTGGCCGACATGCATTTCATGTATGGGGCTGCACAAGGAAATGGATTAGCTGCTCAAAGGATGTACAGGGAGCGATTCCCGGATAGGAATCAGCCGGATCGTCGAACATTCGAGCGTCTGCATCGGGAGTTACGCATGAGTGGATCATTTTATGCTTCCAGGCGTGGAACTGGCTTTGGAAGATATCGCAGAACTCCTGCAGTGGAAGAAAGAATACTGAACACAGTAGAGGATAATCCTTCGACAAGCTCGAGAGCTGTAGGACGTGCGTTGGGTGTGAGCCATCAAAATGTTTTGAGGACGTTACATGAAGACGGAATGCATCCGTATCATTTACAGAGAGTGCAGGTAATGACCCCTGACGATTATCTTCCACGTCTCAACTTTGCTCGTTGGTACCTACAGCAGACTGCAGCCAATCAAACCTTCCCTGCAGATATTTTATTTACTGATGAGGCTACCTTTACGCGGTCGGGTATGTTTAACATCCATAATTCTCACCTGTGGGCTCATAGTAACCCACATGGCACAATAGCACACGCCTACCAAGAAAGGTTTTCCATTAATGTTTGGGCAGGCATTGTGCACAATAACTTAGTAGGACCGTACATTCTACCTAGTCGTTTAACTGGCCACACATACAACATCTTCATACAGGAGTTCTTACCTGAATTTCTGGTCGATGTTCCTCCAGCTGTTCGCAGACGAATGTGGTTCCAGCACGATGGAGCCCCAGCTCACTTCAGTCGAAACGTCAGGAATCACCTGGACGCTGTCTACGGCCAGCATTTTATAGGACGGGGCGGTCCAGGTCCCTGGCCACCGCGTCCTCCTGATTTAACCTGCTTGGATTTTTTGTTTTGGGGTCATATTAAAAGCCTGGTGTACGAGAGTCCCGTCACTTCTGAAGAAGATCTTGTTGCCCGCTTGTCTGTTGCTGCTGGACATGTGATCGACATGCCTGACGTCTTTTCTAATGTACGCCGATCCATGCGCCGTCGCTGTGAATCTTGTATCGCTGTTGGTGGCCGCTCTTTCGAGCACCTCTTGTAAACTATTAATAAATTTTTGTTTTCTTTTGTCTTTACTTGTCTTTTCAGTTTCCTGTGATTCATACTGCTTTACAAGCTAGCGCTTTAATGTGTCATTACCGCACACACATTCCTATACGAAATCTGCTTATTTAGGTCCCCTCTACCTGCCTTTACATTTTTGACATATAGTTTAGGACCACCCTGTATAATAAAAATGCATGTAAATATAGAATCTTTTGAAATTTGTATGTGTTACTAAAAATCTCTGCGCGATAGAGAAAAACTGATAACATATTTGAATTCAGAATGAAAAATACTATTAGAATTAGATTGTTTTTACCGTGTGCAAAAGAATTTTTTTATGTTATTACCCTTCACAGGGATAACACAATTGCCAAATATGGTCAACACAGAAAAGCCTCCGGGGCGAGATTTTTGTGAGTTTTTCGTGGGGGAATTTATTATACAATAATTTTTGCCACCCACGTATTAATTAGCTCAAACTAGAGCTTTTCTGGAGACAAAGAGACGCCGTCCCCATCCTGGATTCGAACCAGGGTCTCTGCGTTTAGACGGGAGTGTCTTAGACCGCTAGACGAACGAGGACAGGAAACAACGCTCTCTTTCTCCGTATATAAGCATGTATGATATTATTACCCTTCACAGGGATAACACAATTGCCAAATAATGGTCAACACAGAAAAGCCTCCGGGGCGAGATTTTTGTGAGTTTTTCGTGGGGGAATTTATTATACAATAATTTTTGCCACCCACGTATACGGCGTCTCTTTTTCTCCAAAAACAAAAAGCTCTAGTTTGAGCTACATATACGTGGGTGGCAAAAATTATTGTATAATGATTTTTTTTTGTTGAAGAGTGTTATTGGTGTGAAGTGTACGACGAATAATCAAGGAATAACAAAGTACTTACCTACAATTTTGGATGAGGTCAACTGCAAAGACAAATAGGCAATTACTACATTGAGTTAGATAACACACACTGGAAGTACAGGACAAATCTTCCATACTGCTTTGTAAGCCCTAAGAAAATAATACAAGTATTTTACTTCGACCATTATAGGAATGTATAATTTTATGTATTGGTTTTCCCTTTGTTCATGGCAAATTAACTAATCCATGTGCAAGTCAAACAGGACTTTTCAATCAGAATTACTTAATTCTTATTGTAGTATAAAGGTTTTTTCAATGATGCTGTGAAGGGGATTATGACATAAATAGGATACGCTTATTTTGTCAGTGATAAAAACTTATGGAAATCGCCGCTTGATGATCTCCAGTAATCGGATTCATCTTAATCTATGGAATATTTCTTTCTTGAAGCAAAAGTGATGTGTTAATACTTATTGCTTTCTCCACTGAGCAGTCATGGTCATCAAGAATAGAATATTTCCTTGGGTGCGTGCCATAATCTCATCTTAACTTCTAGATCTGAAGCTGACAAGTCATCTGTGGTGAATTCTGAAGCAGTTTTGCAAACATGTTTTCACCCCTTATCAGAAACAGGTGTCATGAACGAATTGCTAATAGAAAAATCCATAAGTAAATTTTAGTCCACAAGGTACTGCGTCTCTATATTTATATACAGAATTTAATGTGATCGCTTAAAATTTTAGTGACTGCGCTATTTGCAAATAGAACTGTTAATATTTTCTGTAAACCACAGAAATGAAAGTTACAATTTACTAAATTAGGTGCTGAACCTCCCGTATTTCTTTCTTTTGCAGATATATATCTGAGATGTTGAAAACACATTTATTTGGAGCACTATTTGATATATTGATAAGGCAATGTCTGTAGTTATTGTTTATGTCAATCAGAAACTCTAAATACGAACTAAACTCAAGATGCGCAATTCTTTGCGTTCAATGAAGTCTACAAAAGTAATTCGCTTGATCAAAAGTATAGCTTTTCAAAACCAGATATAGAATCATCTTTTACATGTTCTTTTTCTTTTCACTTGTAGATATTTATTCCTAGAGGTTCTTGAAAGTTTTCTCAGAATGATGGATTGTATTTTCCTTAGATTGGAACTTAAATTTGTTGTATAAATTGGAACATCATTACACCAGATTTGACAGAAAGTTCTTAATAATTATCTATAGATATACAGTAGAGTTTCCATATAACGAAATTTTCGGCGGAACCTTGACTTTGAATGGCATTAACATGTAAATTTGTCTCCATATTACGAAAAACAATTTCTATATAACGAAGTTCTTTTTATAAAGAATTTGATTTTTTTAATTTATCTTTTACAATTTTTCAGCGGGATGGTTAGGTAGAAGGGGTAGTTGAGGATTTTAATCAAGGACGGACGGAGTTGAGGTAGCCTTCTGTATTGTGGACATACGGCCCGTTGAGTTTTACTAAATGCAAAATGACAAAAGCCGAAAGACAATAGGAGTGTTGAAGAACATTTAGAGCTTTCTGATTTTTTTGAACGCTAATGAAAATGTTGTGACCGCCTACGGAGTATGAAATTTTGCAAAATGTTAAAAAATGTAATGAAAAATTTGCAGTAAGCGATGAAGAGACTATTGTAAAACCTTAACAAGATGAAGTGATAGAAGCATTCGAAACAATCCGACGGGAATTACTGTTCTGAGAAAATGTTACAGATGACGTGTTCCGATATTTACAAAAGTGTGAGAATTTCTATGAACAAAACGTTTTTTATAAGAAACTTGTACAAAGCAAAATTAGTGATTATTTCTCTGTTTCAAATATGTTGTATGAGGATCATACAGATATAAAGTAATCCTCAGTCTTTACTTTTGTTATTAATTTGTGCGTACTTGTATACAAAAAATATTTAAATTCGTAAGAAAAAGAAGAGTCTACTGAAATTAGTTTTTACTGTCCAAATTTAACCTTTTTCATTTTATCGAAATTAAGTTTCAATTTATGTTAATTTCTATTTAACGAATTTTCCTTATAACGAAGTTTTTCAGAGGAACGATGGCACTTCGTTAAATAGAAACTCGACTGTATATTTAACAATTTGCATCTAAGGTCAGCAATTTATTTGAAACTCATGATTTAAAGTATTTGAAAGTGTATTTGAAATGTTTCAGTTTTTTCTAAAACGTGAATATAACCCATTGAAACTCAGGATTAAATTCTTTTATTGTTTTTGGCTTTTAAAGATATGTGGTTTAATACTAATATATATATAAAAGAAAACTAAAGGTTTCTTTTTTAAGTGGTTTTATTGATGAAAAGAAAGCTATAGTTGGACTCAAATCACATTAAATCCGTATTTTTTTAGTTGTGTTACTATATTACATCCGAGAAGCGATACAACTCTACTGAAACCAAGCTTTTAAACGAATCTCACCTATTTTCATTGCAAGACTCAATTTGGACCGAAATTGAATGTGGGAATGTGTCCTTTACTACATAGATTAAACACAACGTGTGTTTTTCATGGTTGCAGTATATTTTTCGATGTAAAACATTGTTCGTCACATCACACCCTACTTCAGAAGTAACACAACTCAAAAGTTTTCAAATTCCAGGGATACGTGAATAAGACATAAAAACGTCATTAAGGTAAGCAACGTCATATTTATCTTCAGAAAAAACGATACATCTGAACTTCCAACAGCTTTAAAGAGAAACGTCAGAACCCGGGTTGTTTCACAATAGTTCATTCAGTCTTATGTAATTTAAAATTTACTCAAAACGCAAACTGACAGATTTCGACGTGTCATTTTTGAAGCGGGATGCGATATGTACAGAAACATTTTAAATCGTTCTCTTTCTTTGCACATCTCTATTTTCAGCGATTCGCTCTCCTAGCTTTTTTGTTTTTTCCACTTATAGAGGTTAAAGCTGTTAAAAGCGTTTTTTTTTAGTCAATAAATATCTTAACATGCTTCAGTTTCCTCACTTCCTCCCTGGAAATGTTTATTTTGTTGACTCCACTATTTGATTAAATCTGGCCATGAGAGAAACGAAATGACATAGTATAAATTTTTCTTAACCCTTTTACTTCTTTTAGTCCTACATAGCCTTGGATCGTGGTGAAGCTCTGCGACAAACTACTCTTAATTTATGTTTCGTTTGTGCTGGAATAATCGTATTCACCAGTCACATAATTTTACTTAAACTTCGGTTTACAAAGGTCACCTTCTAGCAAATTTCAACAGAGACCCTATTTTAAGGTAAAGACTCCATTGTTTAAATCACTCTTGCTTGGTTACTAGTAATATTTAAATAATTCATTTCCTTTCTTGGTTTATAAGAACACTTTAAACGTAAATGTGATTATATAATAATAAATACAATAATTGTAATACCCTATACCTTAGTATACATAAAGGGAGTTTCACATTTTTCCGGATATAGGAGAATTTGCCTGAAAAATTTGGATTGCTTTTACATTTGTGAAAATTGAATAATAAATACTTCAAAAAAAAATTAAAAGCACCCATAATATGTAATGCGGTTTTAAAAATATTTATTTTGTTTTTAAGAAGAAATGCTGGAGAAGACCGTTTCACATTTATTTGGACAAAGTGTTTCTTCTTTTGCAGACAAATATGCAAATTTTTAATCCGGACAGGACTGCATAGCTCAGTTTTAAAATAGATGCTTTGAACTTCCACATGCAGTATTTTCGTTGAAGCAGCTAGTTCGGTTAAATCACAATGGCTCGGACAACTTTAAGCAAACCCAAAAGGGTTTATATTGCTAATTTAAGATCTAAGATCTTCCGGAAAATCAATTAGATACATTTCTGGGTTGATTGGGAAGCCAAAATCTGAAATTTGTATTTTTTTTTAAACAACAATGATAAAAAGGCGCTTTTAAAACGAAACTAGGCCCAAAGAAATCCCCTTCTCGGAATCGACAATGTAAAGAAAGCAATCGAAAATAAGTCATCATGCCAGCGCATACCGCGGAGTTTGGAATTGTCTGGATCAAAAACAACTGTCTGTCTCTACGCAACGAAAACACTGTTGATTATATTAAATATCCCAGCTTTTACTAAATATAATGAATATAATAAATTTTCCAGTTCTTACTAAAGCACATAGATTCATTCATATGCAATAGGTCTGTGATCATATAAATTGGGCAGATCAATGGATGTAAGTCGCATTTAATGAAGAAAAAAAGATTAACCTGGATGGACCAGATGGTTAATCTCATTATTGTCATGATCTAAAGACAGACCGGAACATGGAACGTTTGTTCGGTGGATGTTCTGTGATGTTATAGGGTGCCTTCTGTTTTAACAGGATTGCAAATTTGGTGTTTGTAAATGAAAGATTAAATATAGATCGATGCCAAAAAGTGCTCAAAGAACATTTCTGACATGAGACGAAGGACCCAAAATATTCAGACTAACTTGAATTTTTAACAAGGCAAGGACTCTGTAGAGAAGCATTGTCTTGTTGGAAATTCAAGTTGGTCTGCATGTTATTTTACTAGAAACTGGTTTTAATTTCAAAATGCTCGTGTGATGATATGGTCACCACGTAGCCCAGACTTAAACCCTATGAAACTTTGTGGAGAGTGATGGCGCAATTGATATACGCTCAAGGTAAGCAGTACAACTCTGTAAAAAATCTAAAAGCTACTATTTTAGATTGTTGGTAAAAATTTAATCCTATACAGTGTTACAAAATCTTATCCATTCTGTACATAATACAGTGTGTATTTGATATATTCGTCTAAATGGAACAGTTAGAGCCTGTTGAAATTGAAGAAATATACTAGAACTAAACGCTATCCGAGTAAATATGAAACTGGAAATTTATCAAAAAATTAATTTTTGGGGATTATTTCAGAAAGTTATCTGGACCTTTATATTTTCTTCGTGTGCATATATTGTTTATATATCACCAGTTATATCGAAGTCAATTTTGTTATCCATATAAATAAAATGAAACTTTATGAAGTGTCCGAAAACATGTAAAACGCACAGGGTACGCATAGGGTACTTCCAGGTGCTAGAGGGATCTTTCAGGCTTGCGTATAAAGGCGATGGTTTTCGTATGCAAGGGCATTAGCGAGTCGGAATGGATCGGTATCGCAATGTGGAGAAGGTGGACATGCGTTTTGTCTACGATCTCGCCAATGATAATAATAGGAAAGCGCGAAGGCTTTATTTACTGAGAGCGCTTCACCAATAGGCGTGTTCCCGATTACAGAATGTTTCCTCACTTGAGCCGCCAACTGTCAAAAGAATATTCTTCAGTGCTGCCATGCACGATACAGGTCGTGGCAGAAGTGCCAGAACGCATGACAAAGTCAGAAGAGATTCTATGCGAGGTGATTAATGTTTGTACATGTGATTTAATTTGTATATTTATTTAATGCCTGCAATATTGATTTCATTTAGTCATGTTAAGCAGTTGTAGATGTTTTGTTTTGCCTTAAATAACGCTTTATTTTTATATTGCGCATGTGTGGAAAAATGGAAAGCGCCCTCTAGCGCGCAGCCTCTTCACTTGCGAAACAATGCACTCAATGATAAAAAGTGTTTGTTTTGGTGTGCTTTACCATCCCTGAAAGTTCGTTCCATTAATTTTGAAACACCCTGTACATAAGAATCCAATGAAACATTTTCACTTAGATCATGGAAAAAGGGCAGTAATGAAACTAGTAACCTCCCATTTGCTGTTTAAATTTCTGAGAAATCATATAAACATTGACAGTGACTGTCATGATTAATGTTATTCGTCCTATCGGTACGAAAAGTACAATAAAAATAAAAAAGTAAAGCTAAAATAAATTAATTTACAAGTTCAAATAATGGCGATTTAATCCATGCCCAAGAACAGGTCCGGTGTGAGTGATGTAGGTGAGCTAGGCGGCTGCCTAGGACGGATTCATAACATATACATATTTTTAAGATAATTAATACTATAAGATGATTGAGATAAACATTGCATTAAATAAATGGAACTACATGGATTATTTTCGATTGAATGCTTTCACTAATATATTTACTTTTCCTTCTTATCTTATCCACTTTCTCCATACACTTAATTTCTTGCTTTCTTAAATTGGGTAGAGGCAAATTTGTTAATGTCGCTCTGCATAAAATTTTTTCATTGCCGTTACAACTTTCAGTGACGCGAGCAGTACCGCTGCCGCTCTAGAGGCTTGAAGGACGTTCGTTTTTTCTATTTTTTTTTTTATACCTTTGTGCATTATTACAAGGCATTACGAATTATGAATTCAACGATTACACTGGGTAACACTAAATTTATTGCCGTTTATATTTTAGAAATTTTTTATTAACTTTATGTTGTTAATGTAGGATATAGCAACGGTTTTTCTGGATGGGCTCTAGTTTTTGAGATAAATGGATTTTTATGTTGAAAAACACGATTTTCTCTTCCATAATGTTATATCTGTGACAGTTTTCGCAATTTGTGATCAATCCCTGATAAACATTTTTGAAAGTCAACGCCATTGGTACAAGCATGACGAAAACCGGATATGGATGGGTTGAATTGTTTAAGGAAAGTTTCAATACAGGACTGTGATGTTGTCATTCGGAGACTTGAGTGTGAAGAGATGTAACATTTTTCTTTTTCGTTATTCACTACCTGACTGCTCTGGTGTTTGATGTTTCATTCTGCGTTCAATTTCAACTTTCTTCATCATACGTATTTGACTAAGAGTAAATTTCAAATTGATCTGTTCATTTCTCACTGAATTACTAACGTAATCATTAATTCAATGTTAACTGCGCAAAACCATTTAAAGATATCTCTTGCGAATATTATCATACATTCGGTTTTTTTCCCAGATGAGTTATTCTTCACGAAGGAGTTGTGTAAATAATCCTGATGCATTCTGCTACATTTGTGGTGAATACACTCAGCATGAACAAAGAAAAAACGTTACAAACTTCGTTAAACAAGCATACCTTGCTTATTTTGGCGTGCAGCTTGGAGACCAAGGTAAGTCTTGGGTTCCCCACAAAGTTTGCAAAACTTGTGTGGAGTGCCTTCGACAATGGAAAAATGGAGTTAAAAAAGGTTAAAAAAACTTTGGCATACCCATGGTGTGGAGAGAACTACAAAATCACCACGATGATCGTTATTTTTGTATTGTGAATGTGAAAGGCTTCAATCGCTATAAAAAACGGACATGGATTTAGCTGGATTTGGAATCAGCAAGGTGGCCTGTGCCACACAGTGATGAGATTCCAATACTAGTGTTCTTAACATTGCCTGATCTTTCATACTCAGATCTGAGAGAAATGCATGATTCCGATTGCAGCAAAAGCAGTAGCACTATAAGTGAATATGAAGGAAGCTTTGCAACCCCACAACAATTCTCTCAAAATGAACTCAATGACATGATACGCGACCTCAACCTATCAAAACAAGGAGCTGAAATTTTAGCATCCAGACTAAAGGAAGAAACTGTTTAAAGCCAGAAATCAGAATAACAATTTATAGGACAAGAGAGGAGGAACGTCTTCCATTCTTTAACCAAGATGAGCATCTCGTTTACTGTAACAATATCTCTGGACTCGTTACCCACATGGGTTTGTCACAATATTAGTCAGAGGATTGGAGTCTTTTTATAGATAGTCCCACCAGAAGCTTAAAATTTGTTTTATTGCACAATTATGACCGCTGAACATCATTACCCATTGCGCATTGAACAAAACTTAAAGAAGAATACGATAATATTAAAACGGTGTTGGATAAGATCTCTTATGATGAGCACCAATGGCTTATTTGCGTTGATTTAAAAATGGTTAATTTTTTACTTGGACAGCAAAGCGGCTACACAAAGTTCCCATGCTTTATCTGTTTATGGGATAGCAGAGCAAAACAAAAACATTGGGAAAAAAGTAACATGGCCTTTAAGGGAAAGTATGACTGTAGGTAAAGAAAATGTCTTTAATGAGCCTTTGGTGGACAGAGCAAAAATCATTCTTCCACCACTTCATATTAAGCTTGGTCTAATGACGCAATTTGTAAAAGCTTTAAACAAAGATGGCGAATGCTTCAAATACATTTGCAGATTGTTTCCAAACGTAAGTATGGAAAAACTAAAAGCAGGAATTTCCGATGGTCCCCAAATACACAAATTTATCAAGGATTCAAGCTTCAAAAAATGCATGAACGATGTTGAAGCGTCTGCCTGGAGTAGTTTTGTTTTTGTTATTAAAAATTTGTTGGGCAAATATAAAGAAGAGAATTATGAAGAATTAGTAAAAAATATGCTTATCAGTTTTAAAACTTTGGTGCAAACATGAGCATAAAAGTACACTATCTTCATAGTCATTTAGTTAAATTTCCAGACAATCTTGGTGATTTCAGTGAGGAACAAAGAGAAAGGTTCCATCAAGAAATCAAAGTGATGGAAGAAAGGTATCAAGGCAGATGGGATAGAGACACATGATGGCAGATTACCTCTGGAGCCTCCAACGTGATTGTCCAAATTATTCACATAAACGAAAATCATACATTGTTTTTCTGCAGAATAATTGCAACAATCCATATTATTTTTTTTTTTTACTATCATAAAATTTTATTTTGTATTTAATTTTTCATGTTTTGAGAAAATTTCAATATGCTTTTGAAAAATATATGCATGACCTATAGTTTTTTGCATGTTTCATGTTTTTCAACATAAAAATCCATTTATCTCAAAAACTAGATCCGATCTAGCAAATCCGATACCATATTCGGTATAAGCAACACACAGTTATTATAAGACTGTTAAAATGTAAACGGCAATAAATTTCGTGTTACCCAGTATTATGTGTACACCATAGACATGTGGGGTAAAATCATAATTTGAGGGCTATTTATTATCTCCAAAACTAGAGCAAATTTGGCAAAACTGAGGTTATTTTTGAATTCAGCACAATTGATATACCCTAAAATCGTTTAAACAGCTTTGGCAATTTGACTTTTTTTTTTTGTTGTTGTTGGCTTGTGTTATTATATGTTTGTGTGTTTGAAGTGCAAAGGTATCAAAGGTCATGCTTCCCGGGATCTCCATTTTTCCGAGGAATCCGTGCCTCTTATTGCCTGGGGAATCATCCTCCGGACTTGAGTCAGCAGTTGGTCGGTAAGCGTCTTTTTTTTTTTAATTTGGTTTTACATCGTTATGAATGAAATCCCAGATAATGACATGCTAGGTGATGTCGTAACCATTACACCACCGCAGGATCTACTATGTTCAAGTGCAGACACAGACGGGGGTCACAGGGGTCATGACCTCCCTCAAATATATATTTTTTCACTGTAAAAAATTCCAACTTTCATGATAAATGAAGGGTGTTATTCCAAGACCATGGCAAATTCTGTCCTTGACCCCTCCCCACAAATGAAGGTCTATGTTCGCTCCTGATTATGATATGTACTTGATTTTTAGGGACCTTTTCACTGCTACAGAGAAATGTTCATTTGATTATAATTTAGTCGCAGCGTAATATTGGCCATGTTAAAGAAATTTATTTTGCTAAATCATATTTCTGAAACCAATCCTGAAGCTGTGTAGATATATATAAAATTGCCTTCTGACATTTAGCATATTTCGTGCTCACAGACATCTAGTTTCAGAGAGCGTCTTCACTGCCATTCATCAGCGTAATTTCATACATAATGCATTTTACAACCAGCAAAACTAATTTTAACTGTTATGCGAGATAGTGCTATTACCTCAATACTATGAAAAAACAGATGTGTCTTTGATAAATATTTTTTCCATCCACTGTTTTCTATAACCTACTAGTATTTACAATTTTCGTGAGTTGGGGGAATTTTCGTGAGTAAAGGGTTGGAAATGACGTAATCAACATATAGATGGTCTGAGCAAAAAATTCCCGCATTCGTGCTTGTTTTTGAAGTGAAGTTATCAAACGAGTTAGCTAAATTTCACGCCTTTTCAGGTACAAGCGTTTTATAACTGATTGAAATTGACTAGAAAAAGCCTTTAGGAAAGCAAACTGACTTGTAATTGGCTACACTTTAATTTCAATTGGTACAAAAGTATTATTTTTTCATCATTTTTTGGATTGATATTTCTTTTTTAGAATTCTTCCATGAATGCTTCCGTGTGATCACTGTACCGTCGATCTTGATCACCCTGTTCAAACATTTCATAAATATTAAATGTAACCACTTTAATTTCCTCAAAATGTTCATATTATTTGTAGTCCAAACATAAATGTCCATATTAGAGCATATATAAATGCCAAAACAACAAACAAAAGGAAAATGACAATTTGTAAGTAATGTCCTGTCCTAATACAACATAAATTAATTAATAGAGATTTTCTCAAACGCAGAGACACTTATACACAAGGTCCAAAACTAACCTCAAAAAAACAACATCTAATGAACGTGCTTTTGACAGGAAATAGCTGACAGGACAAACGCTGAACAAGTGGTAAACGTCAAATAAGATATACAAATTACCATAGATAAAATTTTACGTGTACTAACTGCTCTCAGTACAATAAGTAAGCCCATTTTTACGGAGAAATAAAATTTGCATATTTTTTCTTACCCTTCTTGTATACCTGATATACGTAGGAGAGCTAAAAAGTAAAGGCAATTTTCGAAAATTTCGCAATAAATACAACGGATAGAAGTTGATGCAGTACAACATGTTCTAATGAGCAATTCGAATAGGAAAAGTGCAGTGGTCTACTGTTTGTTTAGTGGACGAAAAAGTCAAATAAACATGAAAGCCTGCTGTGGGAATGCACCATTTTTAAACAACGCGCCCTAAAGCGAATTCTTTTTGAGCAGAGGGATTTCAATCCACTAAAAATCACGGAAGTGAAAAGAACATGACTGAAAGAAAACTTTATGAATGAGTATAAAGATTTAAAGAGAGAGAAGAATAGGTGTAACTGACAAAGTTGAATCTGGTTGCCTTCAACACTTGTCCACATGATC
>QLNU02015360.1:185642837-185654803 GCA_006491805.2 Dysdera silvatica | reverse complement strand
CACATTAAGAAGTGATGTAAAAAGAGGCTTGGGAACATGGCGCTCTGCCCGTCCCAAAGCCTGTTTCCGCCAAGAATGGGCGAGGAAAACTTTTATATATAGATTTATACTGCATACTGATATTATGACAATGGCTTTATTTTTATTTAATTGAATAAGATGATTAATAATCCTGGTGGGCTTTCTTAATTATTGTTTGCTATATGTATTATTTTCTCCTGGTTTTTCTTACTCTTGATAGGTCTGTAGCTGGTTATGCCATTTTTATGGTATTTTCTATGGACCTGCCACAAAATATTGTAATAATATATGTATAAGTGGAAATAAAATATTATTATTATAAGGAACATGTGCATAAAATTCGGCGGAGTATTATGTTGAATATCTTAAAGGTAACTCTGGTAGAATAATCGACATTTTGAAGTTTTTAGAACATAGTTATTTGTTAACTTAGATCAGCTATTTGCAACCTTTTTCATCTTGCTACACAACAAAACTAATTAATAAAATTACAGACAAACCAAAAAACATATTTTCGCCGACTTAATAAGAGAATAAAAATAGATAAGTAACAATAAATAAAAAAATAGGCATAATTTTGATTGATCTATAAAATATTAATAATAAGCAGTAATCGCCTATCGTTCCATTATACAGGCCTGCACAAAAGTTTAGACACAACACAAATTTGAGTATAACAAAATACTATTAAAACTGAAGAAGTAGGAACTTTAATATTACGAAGTATGAACACATGTAATATGCAAATTAAAAATTTGAGAACAGAAATCACATCAGTAGCGAACTTGCTGCAATATATAACTTAAAATAAGTAAAATATGTGGCACAAAAGTTTAGGCACAAACATAAATTTTAGCACTTGCATAAGGAAATGAACAATTTTAATAATCAATGTAGCCACCATTACTTCGTATTAGATTAAATACGCGGTCGTTCATTGAAAGCACAAGATTTTGAAAGGTTTCTGGTTCAAAATTAAACCACGCTTCTTCTATAGCCTTTTTAAGTTCTAAAACGGACGGATATTGCTTTCCATTGGCATACACAACATTCGTTAGTATGCCCCATACATTTTCGATGGGATTACAGTCAGGACTAAGAGCAGGCCAATCGAGAACTGTAATATTTTTAGCGCTCATCCATTCTTTTGTTGACCTAGATGCAGTGCCGTAGCTAGATATTTTGCCGCCAGGGGCGAGTGACTGTCATTGCCGTAATTGTAGTGCCTACCATTGTTTTTTAAACTCTAATTGCCGCCCTCCGAACTGTGGGGCCCGAGGCGATCGCCAAAAGGTAATAGGTGACTTTCAAGAGTTGCCTGGTATGCCTTGGAATCTTGTTTTCCATTCAAAAACGCCAAAGAAGTCTGTCCATTGAAGCTAAAGGCTCCCCAAACCATGACTGAACCTCCTCCTTGACGTCTGCTGAACCGACTTAAGGGGCGTTTTCGAAGATCGTGCCAGTAGTGCGAAAGGCCATCGGGACCATCTAAGTTCCACTTTTTTTCATCACTAAATAACACCTGCAGCCATTCGTCACTGTATGATATGTGCTGCCTTGCCCATTGTAGTCGTGCTTGTTTATGATGTAATTGCAAGCAGGGCTTGCGGCGCATTTTTGCATATCTCAAATGCCTGCATTCTACAATCCTTCTACGTATGGTTTCTCTTGACACTCGCATTGCTAACGTGTTTTTTATTTGATTTGCAGACAGGCTTTCATTTGAAGCCAATCTTCGTATTTGTCTATCATCCCGAATGCTGGTCACTCGAGGCCTCCCAGATCGTGATTTTGGTTGATACTGATCACCCCGGGATAACACTCGATAAATGCCTCGCTTTGAACGGTTCAATGCAACAGAAATTTGAGTAACAGATTTACCTTTAGTTTTCAGCCTCCAAATCTTCAAAATCTCGTCATTCGTAAATTGCTTTGACTTCGGCATCGTTCTAAGCATTCTAAATTATTTCAGGCCTTATATAACAACTCTGGGAAACGCCCCTTCGATCACTTGGGAACTTCGCGCCGTTAATTTGCATAAATCTGACATATGTGCCTAAACATTTGTGGCATGCAGATTCCAATATTACGGTGTTGGGATATTTTGTTTCAGTACTTTTGGTAATCTTTTAAGTTGCACAATTTATTATTGGTTCTAGGATTATTTAGATACAATATCGGCGAAGTTCAATGCAAATTCTCGCTTTTATTTATAATTTGCCTCTGTGTCTAAACTTTTGTGCAGGCCTGTACGCTATAGTTGTGTTGGCTGTTGCCATTTTTTTTATTTAAAAATCTCTGGAAAACGAGGTGAATACCTATGACTAAATAGTCAGGCAACTCATACTTTAAAAATTTTGTGGACCTCACGCAACATACCGGTTGAAAATCGCTGACCTAGATTGACTTTGGTGTGAGATTTCCTGGAAGTTTTTAATATTTATGAAAATTCAAACGTATGTCGTTAATAATTATGTATTTACTCCTAGCTTCAGTAATGCGTGGAAAGCCCTATTAGATTTTACTCACCAATTACTGCCTTTATTTCAAATTTCCCTTTCACTTCTCAGCTTTCAAAATATTTTTCACTAGTAAGTATTGCTTAGAACCAGCCAGTTTCACACATCCAGACTATTCGACCACGTTCGAAGTCATCCAATTGGTTATAAGGTCCTCGTCAACGTCGTAACGTCATTACTGGTTGCGTCTCCAGGGAACTGCAACGCCGACAACGAGAAAAATAAACCGTTCGCAAATTTTACCTCTTTTATACGATGCCAGTTGCGCAGTAGAAATGCGCGCTATGATCGAAGTTAACACTCATTGGCTTTGAAAATTTAATCATTTGCATACTTGATCTAAAGGAATTTGCATGCGAAATTTTGAGATGATCGGATAATTTTCAGGGATGCTTCTTTTTTTTTCTTTTTTTTTTCAAAAGAGTATAATACAAACTATAGGGTTTTTCATTAAAATGATTTTGAATGTTTTCCCTTGCATAGTGGCACTTTCTTGTGATACTGGAAAAATAGTCTTAAAACTGAACTTTGTTGATGCCTTCAGAGGAGTGGCTCAGATTGGACCAAAAGCTACTCGTGACTGTACAGTAAGAGGGGACGGGAGAAGAAATTCCTATGTGCTTACGGTACCTTTAGATGGCTGTGGAACATGTAAAGGTCATAATGTAAGTATTTGATGTAAAAATTATTTGCATTCTCTGAAAATTGTAATACAAAAATTTATTGTTCGTTCTGTTGGGCTACCTACAATTGAACTAATGGATTCCTTCTAATGATTTCCTTCTAATGATTTCCTTTTACAACATAAGATGGCGCCACACATCTGTCTATAACAGGGTTGTCCAGTAATTGAAATGAAACGTTAAGGCCCGAGCCCTGGATCCTAACACGGATGCAACTGAAGCCGAAAACTGACTTTTCTATTACGAAGATGCGGGCTTGGGCTTCAAAAACTGAGCCCCGAACTCGTCTCTATTGTCCAAGCTTTTTTTTGCGGGCTATTTAAAATATTTTCACGGATCTCACGGGTCAGAAATTTCATTGAGTTTTGTAAAAAAACAACAATACGACAATATCTACACTATAGATATTGTCAATTCTAAAATACTATAATAATTACTGTAGATTCTACAATAATAAATAGCTTAAAGGGTTTTAAAAATCTCATAGTTTCGATACGTAGAAAAGATTAAATTGGACATAGTGTTGTGTGAAATCATCTTGCAAATCTCATAGTGATAAATATACCTACTAAGATAAATTTCAAACACAAAATTTTGACATACTTACTCTTCGTAAAAATGGTTTTAAATGAAAAAAATAAATAAATATATATATATATGACCAATGATCATAGTAACTAGCAACTAGAATGATACTAAAAAATGTCTGAAATTATTAGCAAATGTTGTCCATCTGTTATATTATAAACTTTTAACATGATCCACTGTTTTGTAATCAAAATATGTCTTCATAAATATAAAATCATGCATTATAAACAATATAATTTTAAATAAACTAACCCCTAAATTGCAACCAAATTTGAATTAATAATACAATTCAAAGATGGCGCCATAGTATTTCGCTTCCAGTATTTCAATTTGAATGGACGGATATTTTAAGAGAAATTAAGAGCTTAGAATTGCAGCTTAATATTCTGGGTATTTTTTATAGAAAAAAATAACCAGAACTGTATATGTATATAATATAAAAATTTATATCATCAATTTTATTATGTTTATTTGGACAGTGATTCTCACATTCATTTGTTTGAATCAGTGCCGGATTTGGGTATAGGTCAAGTAGGCCCAGGTCTAAGGCCCTACGATTTTAGGGGCACCTCGGGTGCCCTTGATGGTGCTTGATATCGTTTAAGTTTAAGAGCTATTTTAATTTCGTTTATTTACAAATGTCCCAGTTTATGAATTCGAATGTTATAGATAAGGGACTTCAAAGAAAAATTAGTAATTTATTGACTGAATATCATGAAGGCACCATTCCTTAGGACAACCTGTTTTCTCCTTCCAGCCGGATGCGGATTTACGATTTTTCCGCCTGTAGGCACTGGTGAATTTTGCCGCCTAATCTTAAAAAACGTAACTAGAGACATATATAACAGATTAGCTCTTTCGTCAAATTCTTAATTTGACGCTCCTGGCGGTTATTTCGCAAGTATTCCTGAATTTGGCGCCTTCTGAGCCTCTCTCGAAGCGGTGCCCATGGCAGCTCTCTCTTTGGCAATGTCTAGATACCGCTCTGAACATAACAATTCGAAATTAATTCAACTGGCCACTAAAAAATTCAGTCCTGCCTTTTCAAATTTTTCGTCGGCAAACTTTTCATCGAAAATTTGCCGCCATGGGTATATAACCTTCTGGTAACTCTGCCACTGCTTCCAGCCTAGGGCCCACAATATCCTTAATACGGCACTGTTTGCAATCCTAAAACCGAGTTGTTCATTTGATTTTTAAAAGCATCCCCATGAATTCTTTTCGATTTTCTTTCATCTTCTGATTCAGTTGGAGCAAATCGTTACAGATCTGAGAAACTTTTGCTTTTTGTTATCGGTAAATATAAAAATCTGAATACTTCAAAGACGTAAAGAGCTCACTAACGCGAAATATGAGGGATACTGTAAAGCCTGGTTAACAATGGATGTTTTTGAAAAGTATGTTCGCGCAATGGACGAACGATTGTGTAAAGAGAATCAATAGATATTATTCATGGATAACCGCCCGGCCCACCGTCTACATATTCCTGGTTTGAAATAGTCGATATGATAAATTACTCATCCAACTGCACTTCAGTGTTTCACCTGATGGATTAAGCCATTATAAAATCTTTGAAAGTCCACTGTTGGGGGATCCGTCTGGGATATGTAATCAATGCAATCGAGTACTCCAAAACTTCTGACGTGAACGTTCTCTAAGCAATAAAATGAATTCAGCGATCTTGTCAGTAGGTTTACTCCACAACTATCGCCAAGGCCGTTTTTTGCCGGGGTGCAAAAGGTGCCCTTTTAAGTAGTTGACTACATCAGCTACATTGGTGACAGGGTGGTCGTCAGTTCAATGGAACGCAAATAAACCAGACTAAATAATTAAATGAATGAATGAATGCGTGGTCGCTACACCCTCGTACCTGGGCGGCCAAACTCAAGGAGCGAATTGGTTTTCAGATCTTTGGATCGAAGAGGATATCAAGGACCATTATATTATATTATGTAGATAAAATTTAAGAAAATAAATAAATAAAACTTCTTTTATATAACTATTTAAAATTATGTCTCTATATAAAAGTAAACACTGAATATTAAATTCTTAATTTAATAATATTAAAGTAATAAGGGCGGCTAAATATTGTTTTTGCACCTGAGCGTACAACAGCCCAGGAACCGTCCTGACTATCACCAACTATTTCCGCCATTCGGGATTTAAAAAAGGTGGTGAAACGGCATCAAGCGAGATCACCCACGACTTGACCTTGCTTTAGAATACGCTGCAAGTAGTAGCTGCAACAGGATGTGATATCAGACAAGAATCGATGTCAGTTTTAATGATGAGGTTATCCTTTCGGATACATTGACTGACGAAACAAGCACTAATGCAATAACAAATGAGAAGAAGTAGTGAACCTTCAGTAACAGCAAAGAAGTGGGAATAGCAGTGGCGTATGGCCCATAGAAGCAATGTAAGCATTGCTTGCCTAATATCAATTTGAAACACATTTCCATTGCAATTTAAATTAAGGAAAACTTAATTATAAAAGTTCAGCAAAATTTGTGTTTTGTACCCGAAATTTTGTCCGAGGTCAAATTAACTATTTCGCAATTTTTTGTCACTGGATGGCGTCAGTATCCGAGGGTACGATTAACATCGGATCATAAGCAATGCAATTTCTGCATTCCAGCCATAAATGTTTAACTGTAGATCTCAATGGGTATGGCTGCGGAAGCATTTCTCGTTATCGTATTTTCATTTCCTATTTTATCGTATTTTCAGCTTGAAATCTGTGAGTTCGTCAAATTAAACATCAATTAAATTTATAAATACTAATTGTTTTAATTTTTTAAGCCGCGTAAGAGTGAAATAATTTTAATCTGATAAGCAATTTTCTAATAGCTTATGTTAACGATAATGCTGCCATCTAGTGGTATCGATAGTAATTTTTATTGCATTTGGTGAAGTTATTCTTGCTCTCTATTGAAAAAAAAAAACTTATTACAAATATGAAAAAGAACTCCAACTTTCACAAAAGTGTTACTGATATATTTGCCAAAAAAATAGAAGACATATCCCAAAAATAAATATATTGCTTGCCTAAAGGAAAATGTCACCGCACGCCGCTGGGGAGTAAAGGACATTTCATCATCGCCAGTAACACATGAAGTGTGGAATACGCTCACAGCCCTGTGCTCATATCATCGGTTAAATGATAATGCAGCGGATCAAACTTTTGAATACTTTCAAAACTGGAGAACAATATTAAAAACAAATCACTCTTCCTTCTGATGCAAAGAAAGATTTTTTTTAACTCGAGAATTACCAATACGATCAGAAAAATATGTTTTTCTTTTATACAATATTAAATGAAAACAAACGAGTATCTATTATGTCATCATCATCATCATCATATTCAACCATTATCTATCCACTGCTGGATGAAGGTCTCTCCAAATGCTTTCCACACAAGTCTATCCTGAGCAATTCGCTTCCACGTCACCCCAACCTGTTTTCTTATTTCATCCACCCATCTAGTTTGAGGACGTTTTCTAGGTCTTCGGTGGTCTCTTGGAATCCAGTTCAGAATTTCTGTTGTCCATCGTTGATCAGTTCTTCTTGCAATATGCCCAGCCCATCGCCATTTCAGCCCTTTTACTTTAACAATGATGTCCTCTACTCTAGTTTGCTCTCTCACCCAAGTGTTTCTTTTTCGATCTCTCCTAGTTATTCCAAGCATGCACCTCTCCATGCTCCTTTGCGTTGTCTGTAACTTTCGTATTGCTCCAACTGTTAGACTCCATGTCTCTGATCCATAAGAGAGGACTGGCAATACACACTGGTTGAAGACCTTTCTTTTTAGACACAAAGGCAATTTCCCCTTCAGGATAAAACTGTTTCTTCCAAATGCACTCCAGCCAAGTTTAATACGTCTGTTGAGTTCTTTCATAATGTTGCCATCCATTGAAATCAGCTGGCCAAGGTAAATATATGAATCAGCAATTTCTAGCTCAATGTTGTCAACTTGTATTTTTGTTTCCTCTACGAAATTATTGAACATGATCTTAGTTTTTTGTAGGTTCATCTTGAGTCCAACTTCTTTACTTCTAGTTGAGAGCTCCTGTACCATGTCTTGGAGTTCTAATGGGTTCGTTGAAAAAATAACAATGTCATCAGCAAACCGCAAATGATTTAAATATTCACCATTTATTTTTATTCCCTTGTTATTCCAATTTATCTGCTGAAAAATCATCTGTAAAGCTGAAGTAAAAAGTTTTGGAGAAATGGTATCTCCCTGCCTCACCCCTTTGCCAAGTTTGATAGTTTTGGTATCTTTATGTAACCGAAATTTTGCACTTGCATTTTTATACACACGTTTCACCATGTCAATGTACACATCCTCAATGTCTGTTGATCTTAAAGAGTTGATGACTGCTGATGTTTTAATAGAGTCAAAGGCCTTCTCATAGTCAATAAATGCCACACACAATGGAAGTTCATATTCATGTGTTCTTTCAATTAATTCTCTTAATACTTGAATATGGTCCACTGTACTGAATCCACTTCGAAATCCAGCTTGTTCTCTTGGTTGAGCTGCATCTAATTTTTTCTGCAGGCGATGTGTTAGCACTTTTGTGAAGATTTTATAAATAGCAGGTAACAAGCTAATTGGTCGGTAATTTTTCAAATCCTCTTTATCACCTTTTTTATGCAAAAGAATTACTGTTGCAGAATCCCATTGGTTTGGTATGTTACCGCTGTTAAGACATTTGGTAAAGAATTTTGCAAGTATGTCTTCTACATATTCTCCAGCTTCTTTTAGGATATCTAATGTAATACCATCATCACCAGGGGCTCTTCCTTTCTTCATACTTTTTATTGCAAATGAAACTTCTTCTTTTAAGATTTTAGGAGCTGTTCCTTCGACTATTTCAATGTCTTCGTTTAATCCACTGTTACTTTCGTATAGATTTTTGTAGAATTCTTCAACTCTTCTAAGTATTTCTTCCCTATTTCTTGTTACGGTGCCATCCTCTCCTTTTAATGCAATGATGTGTTTCTTCCCAATAGACAAACTCCCTTTAACAACCCTAAGGCTCTTGTTATTTTCAATGGCTTTCCTTACTAGCTCACAGTTGAATTTTCTTATGTCTTCTTTCATGCTTTTGCGCAGAGTTTTACAAAGTTCTATGTACTCAATCCTGGAACTGGTATTTCGATTGTCCACCTTCATATCTCTTCGCCTTTTCATGAGCTTCCATTATGTATACGTAAGTATATATTGATTTCGTTGCAAATACATTTTGAGTATTCGTTCATAATATTTTATTTTACTAATTTAGCCATTTGCGTTATACATGCATACCATTTGCATGACTTTACAAGTTATTGCTATATAGTCTGAGATTTTAACTGCTGAAATATGTCCTCCTTAGTGCGAACCCCTGTTTGTAATAATGAAAATCGACGGCCCCTAAGTATCCGCATTAATGTGAATCCACTGTATATTGTAATCGAGTGAACGGAAAGTAACGGCACTGAATTTCTGCCTAAATATTGCACGAACGTTCAGCGACGTAGAATTTTCAAAATTATTGGGTGGAGTAGAGCAAGAACTTTTAGAACAGTGTTTCTCAAACTTCGGCCGCTCACGGACGGACCACTTTAAGCATTCCATTATTTATCGCGGACCACAGGGATATGGATTTCTCCCCTCCCCCTCCGCATTAATATATATCGCTTGAAATTAAGGTTGCTAAATATTGTTAATAATATTAAGCACTACTTAGCCACCGTCATACTGATCCCTCCTCCGCCTCTCCCAAGGGAAGATATAACCAAAGTAATCCTCGATTTATGTGATTTATTGGCAGCTTTATATACGTATATAAAAGCTTCGGCAGAAGAGAGATTTTTTCATCCCTTGAAATATAATTTGTAGTTAATTTTAACTTCTTTTTCGGTAAATTTTAAGCTTTTTTAGTTTTCTTTTTTTACTTTTAAAAAGGCACCGGTTTTTGGCAGAAAAATCTCTAAAATCGCCGGCCATGTTCATATAGGTTGGTGGCCAAACCCACCTGAAACAAAATAATTTTTAGAGTAACACTATTTGATAAAGAGAGTATAAGTTACGATCTTATTTTGTCAAATTTACAATGAAAATTACATCATTAATTTAATTCAATAGCGATGCAGATAGTATGGGTGTTTTCAGTATTTAGAGGATTCAAACCTTTCACGAAATGCCGAAAGGTAAGTTTTATAACAAGTAATATTTATGAGAAATTCCTTAAATCTCACCCGAACCTAAATTCTATTGACGCCGGCAATTTTTAGTTGATTTTTTTTCTCTGAAATTTGGTAATGATCCTGCGGACCACTTGACAAGCCGCCGCGGACCACACTTTAAATAACACTGTTTTAGGAGTATATGTATTTATACATTACAATATATGTAAAATTGCAATTTATTTTAAATTATAGAGGGTAGGGGGCGGCAGAAGCGTTCTAGATAAAAATAAATTTGGGGGCACAAATTCCTTCCCATGTGCACGGGCCATAGACATAGAGTTATATGGGCCCCCAAATAATCTGAAATAAATTGCGATTTTAGGTATGCTGTAATGTATAAACGTACATAAAATGCGTTTGGGCCCCCCCAATAATTTTGAAAACTCCATGCTGATGGCACGGGCGCCACTGGCAGCGCCCGTGCACATAGGCATAGGCAATATAATAAAATCCGGTTATATTTGAGGGGGTTATGGCCTCCCGCTCCAGCCTGAAACCCCCACTGGGGGCGGGATCGCTCCCCAAGGACCCATATAAATTTACGTCTTTGATAACGTTTGTTATATTTGTTTGTTTCTTTTTAAAATGAAAATTTTCTCTCGTTTGTAGTGTAATCCTGGAACATTTGTGAATACGTTGACAGTCCGCTACCATCCAACGTTGGAACTTGATGGAGATGATGTCAAAACTGTAATTTGTAAATATCAGGCTGGTTCTGTACAAACGTCTGGATAAGCTGTAACTAGCTAAATCAGGCCTGAAACACTTAAGTTTGTTATGTGCTGCCATCTTTCGGCGATTTGAAATAAGAACTTTAGTATTTATAAACAAAAATGTAGAACAATATGATCGTCTGTGTTGAGGCTGTGATTTTCTTTTTCTTTACCTTTTTTAATTTTTAATTGTCTACTAATAAAAGTTAATTTGTGCAAATATATTTCTTTTATTATTAATTCGATAATAATTAAATCAAGAAATTGTGAAATATTACAAAATTTGTAATTTCAGAATTGTAGAAAAATGGTTTACAAATTCGCTCCATATAAGGTTGTGCCGAGATGTGGGGCGCCCATATTGGGGGGGTAGGGTGGTTCGAGTCCCCACTAGCCGTTCAAAAATTTTATTTGCCTAATTCTGCTATGCATTTAGTTTCAAAGGTTTTACAAGTAGGTTTTAAAATAAGGTACTTTTTAGCTCATTACTAATTGTCAAGCAGTATCAATTACTTTTGTAGCATTTTAGTATCTTATACATTCACTAAAATTTTTGACAGCCTTGAGAAGAAGGTAATAATTTTTCTCCGTCCTACTAGAATTACACGTATGGGCCGAGAGAGGCAAATGAGACAGTTACCTCAGGATAAAAGCTTAGTATAGAAGCGCCAAATGTGGTAATCTGAGAGAGTATTGAGGTTCGTGTGTTAGAATTAAAGAAATGTATAATTAATAATTTAAAATATAAGGTGTTACATAAAAACTACTATTTTTTAACGGAGTGGGGAAGGCGCCATTTTACATCTTTCTCTTGGGTACAAATAATTTCTTGGCGCGGCTCTAGTTCTATGTGAAGTTTATTAAGAACATAGTGCAATTGTTCATGTTTTTTATTACTAGAAAAAGAAGATATAGTCTGCAGTCAATTTTATCGATTTTTTTGCAATTGCACGCTAAGCAAAGTGAGGCGTAAGTATTCACTAAATATGCCAAAGATAGTATATGATGCACGAGACACCTATGTTTGAAAGATTCTTTATATCAACTTTTTATTTAAAGTAGAATCGGAAGAAGAAACGAGCGATTAAAAAAAATTTAATGGACAATGGCGGATTTTTAAGTAGGCATACAAAGCACGTGCCTAGAAAGCGGCACATTTTTGGGGGGGGGGGCAGTAGAAAAGACCAAAAAGTCAAATTTTT
>QLNU02015360.1:185631678-185642737 GCA_006491805.2 Dysdera silvatica | reverse complement strand
GTTCAAGTATTACGTAAACGCATTTTTGCCCATTTTATACTCCCCTCCCTTGTAAGAAAAAATAAGCAAATGCCTGACCCCTCTCATGCTTACGTAAGATTTCGGTTCTCTAATTGGTTGGTACAAGTTTTTGAAATACGACTGTAATTGTGTAATGCAAATTATAGTACTTATTTTCGTTTTTAATTGTAATATTAAGTACTTATTTATAAGTATGTTATAATATTAAACGCTTATTTATAAATAGAGAGTAATCACAATAAATTATCGCGTTTAAAAAAAGTTTTAACACGCTATTAATTGCTATTTTGGTGGCATTATAAAGTATTTTGTTACATTTTTATTGTTAATATTTCTTACGTTGTAAGCAAATAGTGTAATATATAAGAAATGGATTTAATAAAATACATTTATTAAAAATAATACATTTATGATAATTTAAAAAATAATTATGGGGCCACGGGGGGCATACAAGGGGCTTCTGAGCTTAAGAAATTTGAGAACCACTGGTTTAAATAATTAAATATTTAACTGCGATTGCGTTTATTTTATATTTGATATCTTCTACTTGCAGCGTGTCATGCATCAAAGTATTGCAGTTCTGTTAGGGCAGTTGTCAATTTGTGATTATGTGTTAGTACTATTATTTTTTGCAACTTACCTAAGCATGGTCTAGACTCCCCTCTCTGTTGTCAGCAAAAATAAGCAAATCTCTCCCCCTCCCCCAAAGATGCTTACGTAATACTTGAACGGCCCCTATTATGTGAAAATGGCACATACACAAATATCTAAATATTCATATGCATCTAATCTAGATATTGTGAAAATATATTAAAATTTTAAAAGTGTACAAATTAATAAAAAGGAGCTTTTTTCCGTGCACACATTTATTTAAAGCAACGTTTTGAGGATCAAAAATATGAGTAAAATACAATAGAGCCCTACATAATCTCCATTCCTTTTAAATTGGAGATATTTTACTATTTCTGAGAACAAATTGGCGATGAGTCACAGAAACGTGAAAAAGGAACTTCAAATTCAATATGTCCACTGTTTTTAGGACTATGAATTACAACATTCAATATATATGTATTATATCCTACACCCCCTCCCACAAACTTATATATATGCACTATAACTATAATTTTACCTAGATTTATTATAAGCCATATATAATGTTCCACATGGAATTCAATTAAAAATTTGGGATTATCAATTCAATTAAAAATTTGGGATTATCAATTCAATTAAAAATTTGGGATTATTATATAGAATTTATAAAGAAATTTTTGCAAAATTTCCATAAGCATGTTTTACTTTCACGACAACAATATAAAATTGTTATTTTATGTTGGAATTTTGCCATATTGCTCGTTATCCATTCGCGAATTTATAAAATTGCCGCCCTTAGGCACAGCCTGTACTGCCGCCCCCTCCCTCCTTTACAAAGAACGGAATATTTGTTAAAAAAGAAACGCATATCATACTCTTAACATTTGATATGTAAAGGAGATTTTTCATACAATTATTCAAACTAATAAGATACAACTCAAAATTTTTGTACCATAATCTATGGACGCCTATATAAGTGGGCAGGGGGCTCGAGCCCCCATCCGTTCAAAAATTTGATTTCCCTGATTCTGCTATGCATTTACTTTAAAAAATTTATAGTCACATTTTAAAATAAGGTACTTTTTAGCTCATTACTAATTGTCAAGCAGTATCAATTATTTTTGTAGCATTTTGGAATCTTGTACATTCACTAAAATTCTTGACAGCTATGAGAAGGAGGTAATAATTTTTCTCAGACCCCGCCCCCCTCCATAAGTACTTATATGGGCGCCCAGGCCAGAGTTTCCGACTTCGTGGATTCGAGACATTTTTTGAATTCTCAATACTTTTAGTATGGATTCTAGGAACATCTCATGTTTTTGCGTGTATTTAGCGTATTTGGGAAATATACACGTACGCATCCTTGCATGAATTTTTTCATTATCAGTTCAAGTTTTTCTTTATTCATTCATTTACTATTAGTATATATAAAAAGCGTGTTAAGCCTCGATTTATAAATAGGCAGGCTGGGCAAATGCCCAGGGCGCAAAATTTTTAGGGCCCTTTGTCTTTCGATTCTGTAGTTTGTATTTGCAGGCAAGTTAAAGTAATCGCTTATATGTCATCGCTATTGGGGAAACAGGGCAATAATTAAAAGAAACATTATTTTTTCAACATTGGACAATTTTATGTTTAAGCATATTGATGTCGCCCCAGCCCCCGTGTTATGTGCCCACTTTCAGGAAACCGCCACCGTCATTTGTAATAATCATAGTATAAGTTAGTTCAGTATTATAGTATAGGTTATACAATTACACACACATAGTATATATGTATTATGTACATAGTATAATTGTTGTCTGTGTGTTTATTCGGCCATACATTCAGTCGGGTTGAACTACAGCTGAAATTATAAACGTTGATTTAAAAAATATTTCATGCTTCATGTATTTCATAAAAGTAGCTTTTTAATGTTAGTTCTACAATTTATTTAGGTAAACGATGGCATAAAATATAAGGAAAGTTGGTTACATATTTATATGCAGTAAATGTTCATATTTCATTACTTTTATCGAAGAAAAAATATATTCTTTTTCTGTAAATGGTTTTTCTGTGGTAAGATGAATACATGCAATTTTTTCAATAGCCTTTTCTTTACTGTTACATCTTTTCTTAACTTTACTTGAATGTTTTATTCTTCGTTTGATAAAGTGTCTGATAAATTTGAAGCCAGATATATCATAAATATTTTTGGTATTTTAGCTATTTGCAGATAACGTGTTTCTATGAAAATATATAGTTGTTTGACATTAAGCCATTGACTTCGTTTCAAATGACTCGTAATTTAGTGTCTGAGCGTGAAAAATACCAACTTACGAATATGGGCGGATTTACCATTTTGCCGCCCCTAGGCTATTTTTGCCGCCCCTCATGCCGTCCCCAATCAGTGGTAGAAACATAAAAATTGTTACATTCAATATACGCTACAAAAGTTTATATTAACAATAACTTTGTTGAAAAACAAACTCATAAATTGAAACATAAACATTAAACAATATTAACTTATATTGAAGCATTATTCCTTTTTGGTGTGTAATAAATCAAATTCAATTTTATTGAAATAAATTTTAATTTTAGCAAAAAATAAAAGCCTATCGAACACTGGTATTTAAATGGAAAGCATGACGTCTAGCTTTCTTCTCGGCAAAACATCTGATTATATCATCGTATGGTATTAATTTTGTTATATCAGACGCAATACACCGTTTAATGATTTTGTTTAATAATTTTGCCGCCCTAGTCTATAGCCTAGTATAGCCTATTGGGAAGTATAGATCTGCTTACAAATGCTATAATTTAGTAGTGTAAAAAACTGGGAGGCTGAAAGCCAGGGCCGGATTTAAGGTACGAGGCCCCTTGGACACAGACTTTTGGCGCCCCCCATTTATTGGCGTTATTAATGGGGGCTAGCCCGCTAGTAAGTATTTTCTAAGCTTTGAAGTATACGGTTTTCTTTAGCTCCCTTCAGAAAGTGGGCCAGACCCCTGGTAAAAGTTAGCCCCATGATCAGAAGTTAGTTATGCCCATGACGCCCCCATCCCGCCGTACTAGCAGAAACGAAATTTTGTCGTTCCGCCCCCTCAAATGCAACGAAAAATCGCGGAGGATAGGGAAAGGACGACATTTATGAGCAGCCTACCTTATGTACATTGTTATAAGATATCATAACGATATTTTTATAAATAAATTTAGTTTATTTGACGACGATTTTTTGGATATTGGAGAAAGGAACAAGGCGGGTGCAGAACAAATGTTGAGGAAGGGCGCAAAGCTTGAAAATTCACTTGTAAGTTTAGTTTTAAGTATTTTTTACTTGAAAATAATTATTTTTAATGTAAATTTATTATTCTCAGGGGGGAGCAGGCCCCCTGCTTGGATTCGTCCTTGGGGGAGCAGGGGGTTGTTTCAGGCAATTCTTCAGAATTTCAGATTTAGAAAAAAAGGGTAGAGGGCGCCTTCTCGGGGAGAGCTGATCGACAGAATTCTACGGTAAATAAATTGCAATTAAAAAACAAACAAACCCGCTGCCTCTTGCGCCCTTAGAAATTGTGCGCCCTGGACAAGTGCCCAGCGTGCCCATTTATAAATCCGGCACTGGCTAAAGCCTCTGTCATTGGAGATCGAGGCTCGTTTTTTTCCTTAATTTCGAACCACACGATCTTTTTTAAAACTACCTCAGATGCACCATAATTTTTGAATTGCTATACCACTGCTACAATTTATTCATTTTTCTAACTTTCGTTTGTGAAGTTGTGCTTTAATTGTTTCATTAAAGGTAAGAACCTAACGTTCACAGAACGAAATGAGATTTTGCAGCGTGTGAAGAATGTAATTGTTTTCATTTTATTGTTTATTATCTGTCAGGGCTGGGAACAGAGGGAAGCAAAGGGGCAAATGCCCAGGGGCCCGGGGTGGAACTTTAATAACTTACTAAACATAATTTGTAATCAAACATAATTAGTTGAGCTAAATAGGGATCCGTAAATCCTGTCACCAGCCCTTCTATGTATAGTAACGCGAAAAAGGATGACACAGTTTTGAACCTGGCAAGCGTTCCGCCCATCCTTCAGAATATCATCAGCATATATGCTGATGATTAAAATCTGCATATATGCTGATGATTAAAATCTGCATATATGCGGATTTAATTTCTTGACAAGCTACGTTTAAAATACTTTAAAAATAATCGAGGAGATCCTTCATTTTACTTAACGCTGCTTTTAACTTCATCTAAAGAAATGAGTGTATTTGCATACTAAAATGAACATAGTGACGTATCTATGTGTAATGATATTCAAGGGGACCGGGAAAAATATTGTCATAGACAAGGTTAAACAAGTGGCGGCCCGTAGCGAGATTTAAGTGAAGCTGCGTGAAGCCAATTCACAAAAATCCAAGGTTACTATAAATTTCTTTCTTATTTACTAAATGAGGTAAAAACCGGTTTCTTGATGAGTATAGGCCGTAGATTAATGTGTTTTGGTGAATTAGCTCCATGAAATTTCCCTTACATCTCGCCACGAGGTTAAACCTGATACATTCCATACCTGTCGGGACCCCGGAAACTACCATTAGAGAAAAACATCATTATAGGCACTATAACGATATTACCTATAACGATCAGTTAGACCTATTTTATTAGACATACCAGTCCACTGTATTGGTATGTTTAATAAAATAGGTTTATCGATCCGAGCAGTTTACCCTTTTATGTTCACTATTTCATATGGCACCAACCAAGCTTCTGTAGGGAAAGAAAGAAAATTACTGTGTGATTGTGGTGTCATTTCTACCCACTTACCGATTTGCCATATTGGCTATTTAAACTGACGTAGCTAGACACTATTTTAATATATTTTATATTTTCTGTTTTAAAATATATTCCCTTTCATTTATATATAAAATTTCAAGTAAAAAAATTCAAATAGAGCGTGAATTATTGGAATGATATTAGAACGATTCTTCACATCAAGAAAAAGTTGGTTACTATTAACACAAAGATGAATCTCTACACTTAAGAAAGTGTAATAGAGAGCATAAAAATATTGGGGGCGGGGGGACAATATACCAGTAGAAGGCATTTTGTTTGAAATTGGAGGGGGACATGGAACCCTAATACCAACATTGGGGGACTGGTCGCCCCTGTGCCCCCGCAAATGGCGCCCGTGGATTCGATTAATTATGTATAATGTTAACGATAGATAATGTGATTAGCCTTATATATAATTAATTTGATATATTATGCATAATGTTTAATAATAAATAGACCATGAGGTGATATAGTAGCGTAGCAATTCAAAATCCATGGGGCTCAAGTGACTTTAAAGAAGATTATGCGATGCGGCCTTAGGGAAAATAATGGGTTTTGATTTCGTTGGGGAAGGGGGCTTGAGCCTCCCTTTCTTACGCCACTGCGAAATAGTATGTGCTAATAATCCGGATTTGGTTTCAGCGGGTGCCGATTTTTTCTAAAGATTCGTAGTCCAAGGTTTGATTCCCTAGATGGAAGGTACTCGGCTTACACTACAGGTCCAAGTGCACCATGATCTTAACTGTCATTACACGAGCGAAATAATAATAATAATAATTTTTTTTAGTAAACCTTTTCATTCTCCCCTGATACTTATCGGGACAAAAGACACATTTAACAATGTTTATATCTCTCCTTACATGCTGTGTAGTGTTCAGTCAAATTTTAATGCTAATTTATTGTAGTTTTCGATTATATGATCATCGGGTTCAGATCTAAGTAGTTCCGATAATTCGCATATCTTCTGCACTTTTATTTTTATTCTGGTACATTGATCTATTAAGGGACTGTGTGACCTCCAGCCTCAGGGAATTGCATTCCGCCTGCCCAGAAGGTCTACTCAAGCACGGTGTATCTCGCTCCCACTACGCCCAGCAGGACGAAGAAATGTGATTTTGCAGAAGAGAGAAGAACTAACACAGAACTAATTTTTACAAACTGATTCGCATTAATCGCCGCATTATACGTCCAATATTTTTCTGTCCTTTCAAGCTTCTAATAAAGAGTTTTCACCGACGCCCCTAAAAAAAGAATCGGATAAAATGCGAATTATCAGTGAATATAGGTGTCTAGGTTCCCCCCCCATATATCTTGGAAATCTCAGATGTACAGCTATATTCAATTACAAAAAAGTCTTAAACTATCTCTGGGCGTTTTTTCTCTCCCTCAGACAAAACTTTATATATAATTCACTGAAAGGCAACAACAATTAGTTAATAGTTTTAAAAGTTTACTGTTTACAGACTGTTTTCACAGTCCTGGCTATTTTGCGCCGATGACACATTGGTCGCGTAATGACAAGCATAAATGAGGTCACAGGTCGTTAGTGGCATAATAATAAAATGAGCAGTAAAATAAAATGCAAAACGCATGGGTTAGTATTACTTTTACTGCTCATTTTATTATACCTGCAACTCGTAACCGCCGTTTGTAACACGTATTTGTCATTACACGTTGTGTGTATATCGTCGACCGTTCTGACGAAAATAGCCCAGGGCTATTGAAACAGTCTGTAAACGATTAAACTTTATTAAACTGTGTTAATTTGTTGTTCCTTTTCAATTAATTTAATAATGCGCAGTGTCATCGTCAAACTGTTATATAGAAGGACTAACTCGTTATATAGTAGGCATAACTGTTGCAGGATGTGGGCAATCCCACCCATTCTCCTGATTTTTTAATTTTTTTCCTTTCTACTCACAAGGGTAGATGGTGTGGTCTGAATCTAAAATGCACTAACATACTAAACAGCACGTCAAAATTGTTCCACAAAAATAATTAAATTAAAAAAGTTCTGTGTCCAGACTCTGGCGGAGCTCTCTGTCTAAGTGGAAATGCATGCGTAAAATCAATGCTTCATCGTGCTCTCAGTCTCTCAAATGAGGCCATAAATCTACATAAAACAATGCCTTATTTTATAGTGGAGTTAGATATACAAGGTGTCCCAACAGCAGGGTTACAAACCTTAAGGGGTCATAGTATTCATCAAGGTGAATGATATTTGTCATAGAACCTAAGGTCGCAAACCATCCACAGCGCCAGTTCTAAAACCGTCCAGCATTCACAAATATTTACAAATAGTGCGTGAAGAGCGCCAGATACTACTCAGGTCAGCTGATCAAGTGTATAGTTGATTAGGATAAAGCATATTGCGCTTCTCATGCACTGGTTGTAAATATTTGTGCATGCTGGACGGTTTTAGAACTGGCGCTGTGGGTGGTTTGCGACTTTAGATTCTATGACAATTATCGTTCACCTTGATGAGTACTATGACCCCTTGAAGTTTGTAACCCTGATGCTGAGACACCCTGTACATACTGATAATAAAAATGTACTTCCCCCCTTTCTTTTATCCTATGGAATTAACGTTAATGGAGGTAATCTAAATCGAGGAAACTATTGATTTATCTAATACGTATCTAACTTGTGGAGAGCCTCGAAACAAGCTTTTGCTTTCTGCTCTCCTCCAACCTAATCATATCAATAATATCCGAATCTCTAAAATTTCGATTAAAACATTGGAATAATGTTTTGAGACGCATATATCAGCAATAGCTGTATACAGGTTGGATAAATTTATTTCTTATTGCTTTCATTTTCCTAGAGGTGCCTTAGTTGTTCAGTAGTTACGTATCCACCTTTGAGATTGCTGAGTTGGATTTAAAAGCTGATTATGTTCACCTAGCCGTGTGAAAGTGTATCTTAGTTTGGTGGTTACATGAACTATTCGGTCATGTCTCGGATGGCCTACTGTGCAGAAAAGAAAACTCCAACAAGTTATCTACATCATATCTACAACGTAGCGCTTATGTCCAATTTAATTAGACACATTTGCAACGGTCTTTGGACAACCGTCCCGACGTTGGACAGAGGACAGTCATGTGTGACCTTAGTTTCGTTTTTATGTTCGTCAACGGATCTCTCCGTTAATGACAAAGAGGAGATTGTGTCGATGGATTAAATCAAATTAGATTGTTTCTTCCAAAAAACCCCAATTTTTGACTCAAATTGGAGCCATGTTTACCTTATTTCAAAAGAGTCGGAAAAGAAGGCGACTATGCCCCAACCTGGATTCAAATCCGTGCCTTTTTATCCCAATTTGCAACTTGGTAGCTTTCTTGACTCAAGCTTGGATCAAAATTTAACTTTGTGATGGCGGAGTGGTAACGTGTTCTCCTAGTGCGCCGCTAATCCGGGTTCGACTCCCAACTATGTGAATAAAGAACGCTTACCGACTAACCGCTTACTATAGTTCGGGGGTTTATTCCTTAGGCCTTAGAAGACCCGGATTCTTCGGAAAATTCTATGTCCCGGCATAGCGACCTTTGCCGTAAAACACAATAACCAAAAAGACACAAAATAACCAATAAACAATCAATAACCAAAAAGAGTGAATGTTTATAAAAAGCAATATTTGAATTTCTCGCTGAATTTCTTTCTTTAACTCACAAGGGGAATCCACAGTGAGTGTCCCGCCGATTTTGATGAACTTTTTTTTGATGAAAATTTTTTTTGATGAAAATTTTTTTTGATGAAAGTATAGCCAAAATAAGGAAATACGTGTCTCGGCATTCGTGCCAATGCGGCTAATTTCCAGAGACATGGATTTTTAAAGATTTTGCATCCGATATATGAGCTTAAAATACGACATCCTCCGCAAGCCAATTGGTAGCCTAGTTGGTAAGTTACCGGCCTAGCGCTTCGTGTTTTTGCGTTCGATGCCCGTGGAAATCGGTTGTTAATATATATCCTTTTTACATGTTCATTTATGTATTTTTATTAGTAAAAATACTTCGCTTACAATCGGATTTTGTTCATAAACTTACTTTAATAAAATTCATATTTATGTAGTTATATGTTAATTGTATGCTTATTGGCAGTGATAATTTCTACTCGAATTTTAATTGTTGATTATTAAAAAGTTGAAAAGTAGAAAAAGTTTTGGTGTAGCCATCCAGCCTGTTATGTAGTTAAGTAGATCCAGCACACTTTAATAATGTTTTTACAAATGACGACGGCACCTCTTCTTCTACTGTTGAAGTAATTCCACCTCATTGTACCCCATACTGTCAACCTCGTGATGTGTACTTCTTCCGTCAAGTAAAAAATTTCATTAAAAGGTTACAAAATTGTGTTGAAAGCTTACAAAAAAATAGTCATTTAAACACGCGAGCAGATAGATGCTTTGAAGATCCATTCACTTATTCACAATCAACTTTCGGCGCCGAATTTTAAGAATACGTTACAGTACTCTTGGTTTGTTGCAAAGTTAACAAACGAAAGAAGCGTTTTTGAAAATGTAGATGGTATTTGTTTTCCAGATGATATTAGACAAAGAAAATCAGTTGTTCGAACAATTCATTTATAAAATGCTCACGTTGTAGATTTTTTTATGTTTTTATTGTTTTTATGATAATTATCATCCAAAATTGTGTACCAGTATACAATTCCGACACCTCCGATAGTGATACACAAAAAATATGTTCACGTCAGTCAGTTTTAAAATAAAATTGATTGCATTTTATAAAATAAAATGTTTCTATATAAAGGAAATGCATATAAATGAGATACACATAAAATGTTTATATGTTATAAAATAAAATTATGTTTATATGTTATAAAACAAAATGATGCTTATATGTTATAAAATAATGTTTATATGTTATAAAATAATGTTTATATGTTATAAAATAATGTTTATATGTTATAAAATAATGTTTATATGTTATAAAATAAAATGGTGTTTATATGTTATAAAATAAAATTATGTTTATATGTTATAAAATAAAATGGTGTTTATATGTTATAAAATAAAATGGTGTTTATATATGTTATAAAATAAAATTATGTTTGTATGTTATAAAATAAAATTATGTTTATATGTTATAAAATAAAATATTACATACTAAAAATACATTTTTCAATAGATAAATATATTTAAAAAAATATTAGGCGTAATAGATGCTAATAGTGAATGACTGCAAAGGCTAATAATGACAAAATAAGACGAATTAACGCAGTTTTCTTTTTTATTTAATGGAATTGTTAAAAGTTTTCAGAAAAAATCTTTCAATCCTTAAATAAAACAAAACTGCGTTATTGGTGTAATTTCATCCCTTCACAGGTTGACAATGAGTACGCAAATTTTATAAAAGTTATATTCACATAAAAACTTACAGCTAACTCCTAAACTTTTTGTACCTTTACAACTCTTCAATTAAAAATTAAAATTCGTGTAAAAATTATAACTGCGAAAAATAGTATCACAGAATTAAATATGTAAATATGAATTTTATTAAAGTAAGTTTATGAACAAAATCCGATTGTAAGCAAAGTATTTTTACTAATAAAAATACATAAGCAAACATGTAAAAAGGATACATAAAAAAAAGTGATCGATTTCCCCGGGCATCGAAC
>QLNU02015360.1:185584395-185631578 GCA_006491805.2 Dysdera silvatica | reverse complement strand
ATAAATATGCAAAAAGCATGCATATTAAAAAAAAAAAGACCGATTTCCGCGGGCATCGAACGCAAAAACACGAAGCGCTAGCCCGGTAACTTACCAACTAAGCTACCGATTGTCTTGCAAAGGATGTCGTATTTTAAGCTCATATATAGAATGAAAAATCTTTAAATCTTTAAAAATCAATATCTCCGAAAATAAGCCGCATTGGCGCGAATGCCCAGACACGTATTTCCTTATTTTGGCTCTACTTTCATCAAAACATTTCATCAAAATCGGCGGGGCACTCACTGTGGGTTCCTTCTGTCGCGTATTTCTCGGTCTTGTGAACTTTCACATTTGTAAGCAGCACTAAAATCAGAAATACTCATAACAATAAGATAGTAATATCTGTGGTGTAGTTCATATCCCGGAAACAAATGATTTAAACGAAACAGTAGCAAGACCAGAAGGTTGCGTCTTTGATTAAAGGAAAGAAGAGCACCACCCTATTTCCAAATTAAAATAGTTTTTGGAAATACCGCCTACTTCCGCTGCTAGGGCGATTTCTCACCCAAACGCTTTCGATATGCAGGATGAACTTGAATAACCTGGAAAAGAAATTGACGATGAGATAGACCAAAGCGAACCTCAGTGATGTTTTTGTAGAATCATTTGGGATTTTAAATCTATTTATCCTTATTTTTATTAGAAGGGAGATGGCTGTAGTCACAGATATCTCGGAGCATTGAACTCGAATGGCGCAAGCCGTCTATGTTTTTTTTTTTTTTCGTAATATTGAATCGATATAATTAAAGTTTTTGGGGGTGGAAAAGGGGGAGGTTTGAAGTAAAATGAGTGAAGGATAATGTAGATTCGGTAGAAATGGAATTAAACCGCCAGGGTTGGCTAAATTTAAAATTTTCCGTGGGTAAAGTGATATAAAAAAAACTATTCAAATAATTAACTAAATTCAAAATTCCTTTTTATATGATCCATAACAGTATCAGTCGAGGTAAATCATGAATAGGAGCGTTGGGAGAGAAAGTTCCTTGCACCGCAATAAAATGGCGAAGTGAAAATAGCCGTAAGCAGAAGTTTTGGCGCAAAGTGAAGCATTGTTTATCTATTCGTTTCTAATCAATGTAATGGAATAGACGGAGGTGCAGTTTTTTAGTGCTTTTATTTCTTTTCGGCTTTGTATAAATGGCCTGGTCACCCGTGCAAACATGGCAGTGGAAATTACACAGCCTTCCTGTTATTTTATTAGCGGCTTCAGATGAAATGTATATCTTTAGCTGTTGAATAAATTGTTACCTTACGCGCAGTTTAGTGAAGGATTATCTACTATAGAAATTCATTATTGATGGAGAAAGGTGCGAGAGAATGGCAAAAATAGCTAAACTGGATAAAATAGCTATTTAGCCCAAAAGTTTAGCCAACGCGAAGTCAGTCATTATGTGCAATGACGTTGCTTTCACTAAAAACATTTCCAACTTCATACTCTATCTCTAAATGACAATCAGTAAACATTTGCAATGATTCTTTACAATGGTATCCCATATATAAGATGGTAAAGGTAAAAAGTGCTGAGAATGTGTAATTTACTTTAAACTTCATAGTTTTCCTTTTATGAGTACAATAATTACACCTATTCTTGTTGAGTTGTCGCGATCGGGCAGTGGCAATTCGCCAGATAATCACCATTTTGACAAACAGGATATTTCTTCAGTGATGATTAGTCTACTGCGATGTTTGAAAATTTAGTTTCATAATGAGGATAACATAAATTGTTAAGAAGATTTTGAAAGTTTAGCTAAACATATCAACGTAAGCATTGACATACGCATGGGGGTTGATGGGGCCCCCATTGCAATGAAATTTTGTATATTTAACATAGAAACATACGAGATGTATGAACTTTTTCCGTACGCCTCTGAACGTAAGCGAAAGGTTATGGCAAAATTTTATTTGAAAGTTTGATTAAAAGTTCATGGATCATTTATTAATATTTTTGAATCATTTATTTATGGATTGTTAAACAGCAGATTCAAGGAATGGGCAACTTGGATATATTGATCATTCAGGTTCCCGTTCTTGACCTGGGTTTGTGAGCACGTGGTTGTAATTTTCTTAGCATGGAACATTTACATATTCATCTACAATTCTACTTCCAAAAGTTAACTACAGATATACATATAAACATTGAGTATGCGCAAGTAAAAAAAAAATTATAAAAATTTTACATAAAAAGACCTTAGGAAACGGAAGATTTTAGGTGGCAGATTTTCACCTATTGTGTGAAAGGAAAAATAAATGTTCCATATCAAACCAACAGAAAACACTCTTTAGCAGAGAAAGTTGTGATTAGTGTAGATTATGCTGAAGACGTACTCTTTACATGATATGCGTTGCGTATCTGAACCCAATATAAGAAGGGAAAAAAGACTAGTGATTTGAATGGTGAAAGTAGTAATTTTTACAGAACACGGTTCAGTGGCAAGTAAGAGTACATATAGATATGTGAACGGATGTTTGATCATGCAAATCAAAGTTTCGTATTCTTGGTGAGTTAAACCACATAATTAACCCAAAAAAAAGCCGATATAATAAAGGGAAGAGAATTCTTCTATCCTGGACGAAGCAATTGTAAGGTCCTTGAATTGTTTTTTGTCTAAATGGTTTCTTTTGTAGGGTAAATAAAGTGAATGTATTCACGGAAAAGAATGAACCTACGCAATCATAGATGTATATATTTGATTTTAAATCTTATCGGTAGGACGATTGTGAATTGACGGACGATATTCCCATGTAATTTTTCATATGTAATATTTTTGTTAAAGACGAGAATTTTTCTGATAATAGGTTATAATTGAAGTAAATAGGAGTTTTTACATCGAATAATTTAATAAAATTTTATGTAATGTAAATATGCTTCTTGCTGGGAAAGAGTAACAAACCACATTTTGAATTCGAAAAAATATTCGATTGTTACTTATTAAAAAGCCACAGTTCCCCCAAATGCGAACATTTAGATATCTAAGCATGTTTTTACAAGTATATGAAAAACGATAATTGCGGTGAATTATGATCATTCTGTTATTTTTATAATATTCAAATTGTTTTTGCGACACAACACAGAAATGTTCCTGAAAGCAGACTTGAAATAGATTTGCAAAGATAATGTTCAATCGCTTAATGGGATACCTCGAAGACATCTTGAAAATCGATTAATTTGATTGTAAGTACCGTATAGGCCTTGTGTTGCAATTATTAATAATGTGTGTGTGTGGGGGGTGATTTGTTACGAAATATGTTGATGACATAAAGAGGCAAAATAGATTAGTTGAAAATTTGAAAAGCATTCAATACCGAAACAAATGCGTGATAAAGGAATAACATAAGCTAAAGGTAAGTAATTCCATGTTATCAAGTTAATTAAAGAATTTTCCTTCCACAAAGATAAAACAAAGCCTTATTAGTGGGAAGTATAATAGTGGAATTAATGCATTTTTAGTAGTGTAAAAAGTATTTGAGATCATGGGCGCCTCCATGGGGTGCAAGGAGGTGCACTTGCACCCCCTTGGTTTATGAAAAAAGGGAGGAAAAGGACTGAATCCATAAGAAACTATAGTCCAACAACATTATTCAATTGGAATTTTTCCTGTATGCACCCCCTTGCGTACAATTCTGGGGGTGCCTATGTTGAGATAGGTATTTAATTGCCGAAAAAAGTCAATTAATTACTGAATTAAAAAAGACATTTAAAAAAGACATTTAATTACTAAAAAAAGTCAACTGTAGTAAAGAAATCAGGGATATGCCTTGAATTTGGCAAGAATAATGAAGAATTTGTATCGGGAAGAGCTAATGAAGGACGTTTTAGGTGTTTACATTAAAAGTAACCGCAATTTTAACGAGTTAAAACCGAACTTTTGGAAAATCGGAAGCAAACTGTCTTCTTGTTAATTATGCCTGTTAACTCTGTAATGAGGAACTTCTATGCCCAGCTAAATTTTAGCTTTAATTAGCAAGTAGATGTTAGAGAAATTACAAAAACAGTACTTTTATGCGAGACATTAAATTGTGGTCCTTTTAATTTAGCCCCATTTGTGGCTTCGAGCCTGTTTTAACATAAGCACACTCACGTGTAACGTAAGGCAGATTTGTTATATTTTCTAATGTTTAACTACACTTCGTCATACAACGTGGTGAAATAAGTATAGTTTTAAAAACTATTAAACACACGAGAAATTTTAACCGAACGCGCAGAAAATTGTACTTTATAATGCGATTTTTCAGAGCATTCCTCTCATTAGTTATGCATACGGGAAATTTAATTATTAAGAAGTGTAGCTACGAGTGAAATGATACGATGTAAAGTAAAACATGGCATATACAAACATTGATGTGTTTGTACAAAAACTTTAGTTGGTTAATCCTTACCGCCCCTTAAACGTTGAAGTCATTGTTTTAAAATTTGGTAGACCAAATTTGATATAAAGACATCAACGTAGAATTCTTAAAATTATTGGGGGGGGGGGCAAGCACATTTTATGTACGTTTATACATTACAGTATATGTAAAATCGCAATTTATTTCAGATTATTGGGGGCTCAGGCCCCACGGGCCCATATAACTCTACGCCTATGTATAAAGGTATTGATATAAGGGCAAATATTGCGAAGCATAAACCTTATACTATTAAAACAAAAAATACTACGTATTTGCAGCTTCATGAAAAATGGAGGCTGTGAACTAAATTCCAACACTCTCTCAAAATAAAGGCTTCTCCAAGTTTCATTCAAGAGTAAAAATAGATATGCGCATATACTATGATTCTATAGCACTAAACTACATAATTTTGCTCATATCTTGTATATTAATGCATGAACATATCTGTAAAATAATACATCAATTCATATAATATTCAAGGGTCCAGGGGCGGGCTGTGGCGGTGCGCCCTCTTGGACGATAGGACTCGCGCCCTTCTGTAATCCAAGGTGTGCGTCCTTTGAGAGGACCAAGTCCGCCCCTGCAAGGGTCAGTAGCAGATTTTTAAGTAGGCTCACTAGACACACACCAATGGGCGACGTTTTTTTGGGGTCGGCATCTTAGGACATAAAAAACAAATTCTTCTTCTTCTCTTCTTTCGCTTTGCCATTTCCCATGTTATATGGGGTCGGCGTTATGGTCTTTTAATCTTCCCTTCCACAATCTTCTATCCAATGCCTCTTCTCTACTCCATCCATACTCTTCCAGATCTTCGGTCACTCTTCCTCTTACCCATTACCACCAGCTTATCCAATACCTTTCCCACATATTCCTCATTTCTCCGCTCCATATGCCCAAGCCATCTTAACCTATGTTCTTGTATTTTTCTTCCTATGGGTCCAACCTTGACCGTACCTCTAATTAGGTTATTCCTTATTTTATCCCTCCTTGTAACACCATTCATCCACCTCAACATTCTCATCTCAGCCACTTCCATCTTCCTTTCATGCGCTCTTGTAATTGGCCACGTATCCGCCCCGCATAACATTGCAGGTCTGACCACAGTTTTGTACAATTTTCCTTTCATCCTTCCGCTTACTTTCCTATCACAGAGCACTCCACTCATCTTTCTCCAATTTAACCACCCACATTGGATTCTGTGTTGTATCTCTGTGGTCAAAACTCAATCGCAGCCTATGAACGATCCAAGATACTTAAATTTTTGTGCCGATGGTAATCCTTCATCTTGTAGACCTATGCTACTTACGCTTTCTCCATTTAGTGCCACATATTCTGTCTTTGTTCTGCTTATCCTCAAACCTCTAACACTTTCCCCCATTCCTCGGTTTTCCTTTCTACTTTTTCACAGGATGTTTCGCATAGTACAATGTCATCTGCAAACAGCATACTCCATGGTGCATTACAGTTTACGTCTTTCACTAAAACATCCATTATCAGATCAAATAAGTAAGGACTGAGAGCTGAACCCTGGTGCAGTCCAACCTTTACCGGGAACCCTTCTGTCAAACCTACACTACTCCTATAATAAAAACAAATTATTAGTTCTTATATAAAGTATTAGTTAAAATATTGGTTTAAATAACTACTATGTGAAAAATCACCTTCACATGTAGAAATTAAAAGTCAGATAGGCGTGTTTCTTCTTCTTCTTTATTTAATTTTTTTAGGATAGGAGCAGCTGTACAGATTGTGCATAGGGGCGCCAATTTTCTAAATCTGCTACTGCCAAGGGCATACGTTGTAAAACATCTTTATCCTCCCACACCATACACACAATGTCGTATTAAGGTTTTTATGGGCCCTAGGCCGGAAGGATAAAATGGGCCCCTAAAAAATGTGGCCCTTGCAATATTTAGTCGTAAATCACGACTTTTCCTTTGAAGTTCAATATTAATATTTAGGTTTGTTAGTAATAGAATTTTATGGGACAGTTATAAGCAAACCAGTGGCGTAGCTGCTATGTAGCAAACTTTGGGGCCCACTTCAAAAGGGAGCCCAAAATTTTGCCGGAAAAAATTATAAATAAAATAAACATAAAAAATGTTATTTGCTTTTTCTTTCTTTTTGTTTTCTCTGAGGAACGGATTCTTTTTTAATTATTATTATTAATTTATTAAAAATTTTTTTTGCGCTATGGGCCTTATAGTAGACAATTCATAAGTTATAAGCTATCCGCATTAGATGCAGTGAGTTTTATGGCCCATCAAGATTTATTGCCTAGTTATTGGTCTAGATGGTGGTGAGGTTTTTATCCCATCTAAACATTGAACCATTTTCAAGGATGTACAGTGGCCCCCACTCCCCCTGTCGTTAGCAGAAAGAAAACAGAGGCACATTCAAAATTGAAGACAGCTGAACGCTGATAACTTTCTCCAACCCATCTTCTTTGTCTGATTTCACTGTTTTTTGGGGACAGAAGTTTCACGCGCACTTATTACAAGTACTCGTGTCGGCAAAATAAAAACGTTTTCGGAAGCATTTGGCTTTTTCCAGTTTTGTTACTTCTTGAAATGCTATTCTCGCAACAGCACTCCCCCTGAAGAGGGCTCTCCTCTTTCTCTGTTAATCTGAAATTTGAAAATTATTTATTTTTTAAACGAATGAAACTAAGATATAAACAAATGACAGTAAACAAATAAATAAAAACACACTCTTGCTACTTGTTAAATGTATAAACAAAACATTTTTTTTATATTTATGTTTTTTCCTATTACATAAGCTGTTATAATTATTGCCAAAACTTTAAACTTCTTCGTGGTGGGGGGAATGGGGGCCCCTTTTCACTGTTTTGTGCAAGGGCTCAAAATTTGCAGTTACGCCACTGAAGCAAACGGAGTTATGATAACGCTTAAACTTAAATAACAGGCCTCTGCAGGGCCCCAAGTCGTGGGGCCCTAATCCCAGGCCTAATTGACCTATAAGTAAATCCGGCACTGCATACACGTATGTACTAATCATTTAACATAATATGATCATGCAAAAAATTATCACAATTTTTTAAGTATGAAATCGTGCGTTGTTATAAAGGGTGACCAAATGAGAAAGCTGACGCTATCACGGCTTGGGAACACGCATTAAATCCCAAAAATTTGTAAATACGACACATAGACTTATAATAAATTTAAAAATTAAATTAAAACAAACAAAAAGGTCTATGGACAAGGAATGTCCTTCACCCTAGAGACAAAAAAATCTTATATACACCTTTCATTTCCAAAAGCTATCAATCATTTTAGATAACAAGGACATTAGATATTCAAAACAAGAAGTTTAAAAGTAGTATAATATTTCTTCAAAGGCTAAAAGATGGCCACATACAAAGGTATTACAACACATGAAAATAAAAAAAAAAAAAATCCCCCGCAATCAGCTTTTTCAAATAGACTTGGTTCACTTCCGGTTCTTCTGTACGCAACTTCCGTTGCTAATTTCCGGTCTGTTATTTACTGCAGGTCAGGAAAAAATAAGTAATATATATAGCTTACAGAGATGTAATGGTCGCGACAAGATACAGAAGGCCACAATTCAAGGTTGCTATAAAAGAGAAAGGAACGCGATAAAGCTTCAGTGCGTCTGTATACCTTCCGTAAGATCCATTCGGATGTGCTATTGTTCGAACACAGCACCGAGAACCTTGGTGTGTTGAAATGTATGGTATCCAGTTCACAAACGGACAAATATTCAAGAAGCGAAAATGATATATGTTGTGCTTAAATTATACATTCTTATTTCTCGAATTTGAAAAAACCGTTAACGCATAAAGACTTAAAACTTATACAAATAAAATCGATTAAAAAAAATTGAAAAAAAAAAGTTAGCATACAATAACTTAAAAAGTATACAAATAAAATCAAATGTAATTAAAATTGTGAGACTTGATAGGACGAAAACAACTATCAATTCTAAATACGTTATTGAGTTACATTAAAAGGCAAGAAAATAATGCATTTATAATTTTCCCCCCAATATGCAGTAAGCGAATGTTCTAATGTCCATAAATTCATCTCCCAGGGGTATGGGAAAAGTGATGGAGTTATATTAGCAACATTCACATAAGCTTCAATATATTCATTATCGTATCTGAAAATGATTTGCTGTAATCACAATGACACAATTTGAAATAGTTTCTTAAAAAAAAAAGATGCTAGCTTTCACCAGACAAATACGAACTTTAGTGGCTGAAACGGGGAGTGTGCTGTGAGTCAATTTAAGGAGTTAACTCATCAGATTGGTTCAAAGTCACAACAAAAGAGTTATGACTCCCACTAGATCTAGCTAATTTTGACATTCTTTAGCTAGCTATTAATAGCATGATTAGTGTTGTTTAAAATAACCTTTATTAGATCTTTATTTGTACATTATTAAAATGTAAAATATTTTCTTTGAGTTTTTAGGTAATTAATAGCAAACTCTAGTTAACTCTAGCAGTAATTTCAAGCCTTTTTAGATATAAATTTTGAAAAACTGTTGCAGTACTTGCAACATTCCCAACCTCGATTTTGTGCAACAAATTTGTAAAAATAATCTTCAACCGGATTTACTGGACAGGTGATAACATTTGGCACTGCATGATTTTCGCTATCCTTGTGTCATACAAATTGTGGAACAAATCAATCAATCATGTAACAATGTTATTTAATAAGCATGAATAACTTTAATCATGCATAATTTATAAGGGAATATTTTGTGAATAAAACATCTACTTAATCAGTCACCCATCATTACTATTTGACTTCACCCTATAATCAACGGTTAGAACTGGAACGATGACGTCACCAGTGATATGAAGCAACAGCCGTTTTTCGTGATGCCGTTTTGAGTAGCTAAATTTGAAAATACTATATATCAAAAACTATAAATCATTTTAATTTAGTTGATCATCCACAAGCGAATGATGCCTTTCATATATATAATATTTTATTCATTTAAATGTACTTGTTTTGTTTTAGAGTTTATTTTCTGGCCACCATTGACCACTGATAGACCAAGGATGGGGACGCCTGGAATTTTCATCCTTTCTAAACAAGCATGACTAAAATGACATTTTGATGCAATGTTAAAACATTTTAGTATTTATCTGACTTAAACGAAAAATGATGATAAAGATACAAAATCTTAATTAATCAGTCACTATTATTTGATCCACAATACCAGTTATGAGAGATGTTTGTTTGCGTTTTACGGCGCAAGGACAACTAAGGTTATACTGCGCGGGTATCTCCGATGTTTCAGGAAATTCGATCCTCTGTTGCCTTGGGAGCCAATCTCGGGACTGCGGTAGTCAGGAAAAACTGTACGCCACTCATGGAATCGAAACTGGATTGATGGTATGCAAGACGAATGTATTAACTCAACGTCACGTGTTATGAAAGATCATTCTGCTATATCAGTTAAAGGTTGAACGAAAAATTAGTTTGTTTAATTTTAAGGAATCTTTAAGGCAAGAGAGTAAAAGTGAATTCTGAAAAGTGGCTTTTATATTATTCAGTTGCTATAAAATACTAGGAGGAAATTTTAATCTTAGTGTCATTTAAATATATTTATTTAATTTTGATATAAAAAGTGACGAACTCAAAAGTGCAACACTTAAAAATTCTGATTTACGTTTAAACATGAAATAAAGGAGTAGGCTTGCATTGCCTGCATGTCAAATTTAAAATACGGTGCCTCCATTCAGAGGAGGCTCGAGGTTGATTTTGAACCCGGGCGGCCTGGCAAGGATTGCTTTTTGGCGCCCTCTCCGGCGAAAACAGGAGATTTTCACAGATGCACAGTGAGCCATATAGCCTACGCGATAAAAGTGGCCAAAAGTCTCTGAAAGAATTTCTCTAAAGATGTCTCTAAAAATTTCTCTAAACTTGTCTCTTTTTAAAGAGATTTTTTACTATTTTATTAATTAAAATAAATTAAACTTGATTTCAGTTTGGCGCCCTCATCCAAACTAGGCCCCGACTGCCTCCCGGTTCGCCCTTCCTTTAAGCCGCCCCTGTCTCCGTTCTAAAACTGTGGTCCTTAGTTTCACTGGGAATGGCCATTGATACATGGTCGAACAACAGAACTCAAAATGAGATAAAATTTGAAATCTCAAATTTAAACTATTACATAATAATAAATGGTCACCTATAAAGGTAAAAGAGAAAGAAAGAAAGGGAAGGTGTCACATGTGCATAATCTTAGCTTATTATATATAGAGCTGTCCTGAAGAAAATTATTGAGAGTATGCGGTGCTGTCTTAATTAAAGAGTATTGAAATTGCGGGGTTACTGGACTTGGTGACGTCATCGCGCCGCGCTGACTGTCATTTGACTTGTCGTCTGTCGTCTATCCAAGCCCAAGGTGGCACATGCCCCTTCCATCAGTTTTTCATTCTTCTCCTGGTCGTAAGCAGTGGCGTAGGCAGAAAGTTCATAAGGGGGTTATAGGCTCAATGGGAGGGGTTACAGAGCTACAACTCATATATTCCTATGTTAAATATACAAAATTTCATTGCAATGGGGGTTACAACCCCCAAAACCCTCCCCTGGATACGCCTTTGGTCGTACACAGGGTATTATTTTAAGGCTCGGTGGGGTTCAGTGGATTTTTCTCATTTCCTCATTTGTTTCCATTCAAGTTTGTAAATGACTAGAAAAAAAAAGAAAAAAGCCGAACTTTGTTGGAAGTTTCCCCAAAACCAGCAAATACAAAAACTTTCTTGAGGCATTGAGAGTTGCGGCGCGTACTCCGTATTTTTCAAAATTTTTTGAGAGTACGCGGCGCGCACACAGCGCGTATTCTTTGGGAACAGCCTTAATTATATACAGATATAGTAAACCGTATTATCTATAATAAGTCACATTGTATATTATAGCTATTCTAACATACTTTTATTGTAAGAATGAAACAAAACCATGCCACATATAGAAGAAGTATCTGAAATTTTAACTTTATTATCTGAATTTTTAACTTAAGTATCTGAATTTTTAATTTTATTACCCGAATTTTTAATTTTATTACCCGAATTTTTAATTTCATTACCTGAATTTTTAACTGAATTTTTGATTTTATTACCTGAATTTTTAACTGAATTTTTAATTTTATTACCTGAATTTTTGGTTTTAATATGATATTTTTCTGGCAGTAAGTGCTATAAATAATAAAGGTTAAGGAAGATTTAAACATGTTGAACATATTCTAATTTGTTACGTTTGTCTGCCATTTTTATGGTTCTGTGTTTCGAGAAAAATTTCATACTCTATTAACTATGTTACACTCCTTCAATATGTTGTCTAACGTGAAGGAAAAACACTGAATCATTTACAGATGAAGAGCCAATTGAAATTTAATGCGCTCTGGTTAGTAAGAGAAACACAATTTGAATGCATAGCTCAAGTGCTTTCTATTCTGAAAAAAACTTAAATCCGGAATTTTAGATCCGCTGCTCCCAATCATCTTAAGATGCAAAAAGTTTTAAAGGAAATCAAGATTCTTTATTAATTTTAATAATCCGATTATAAGCAAAAAATAATTCGTCATCTGGCACAGCATTTATCATACTTTCAAATTTATATTGAAGGTTAAAGGGTTTCTCTCATATTAAATGGGAATTCATATAAAGGCTAAAACCTAAATGATTTTTTTTTTGGAAGAGTATCATGCCTCAGGCTAGAATAGAACCTGATATCCCGAAGTTATCATCTCAATGCGATGCCCACTACGACAATGTGGTTATCTCTTCGTAACACTTTTGATACTATAGATGAGCAATTACTCACTTCTGCTTTATCCATCTGCTTTATCCATTCTGCTTATCCATACGATGCTTTCCCAGTTAAATAAGAAACTTGCTTTGTAACAGGTAAGTAAAAAACATCATATATGTACAAATATGTTAGAACCTGTATAGTAACAATTACCCTTTTTTCAGTTTGCACTCAATAATCAATCACATAAGCTTTAAAATAAAGTATTATTTGTTTCGAATAGGCCTAATTTCTATGGACAAGTGAAATCGCGTTAAAATACCTTCCAGTGTATTACGCTACAGCAAGGGTGACCAATTTGTTGTTATGGCTGAATTCTTATATTTTTGTACAAAATTCGCAACGACCCAGCCATGGCAAAAAGCTTTTTAACGTAATTTTTAAATCAAAGAACGTAAAAAAAAAATGTTTCATCACATACATAATTATTTTATACTACCAGGGACGTTTCTTTTCAAACGCACGTTTTACAACTAGAGACGTTTCTTCAAACTTATGTTCCACTACGAGAGACGCTTCCTTTAACTCACGTGTTTAATTTATTTTACCTTTCATTTTCACTATACATGTAACCGCCGTTTGTAACACGGGTTGTATTACGCGGTGTGTTGCATCAGTTACCGTTCTGACGAAAATAGTCCAGGGCTATTGAAACAGCTGTAAACGATTAAATTTATTATTCAACTGTGTTAATTTGTTGCCTTCTCAATCATTTTACATTAAAATGTGTCAAGTAATGCAAAAGTCTGACGGATAAATTTAATTTAAATGCGACGGTGACCAATCCGTTGGCCATATTTGCTATAGAGGACATTTTCTACGACAGCGCAAATAAAAATGCCGGAAGTCCAATATTTCTGGTCCAGTATATTTCATTTTATTAAAAATAAAGTTACTCTATTCTGTTCCTATCTATTTTGATTATTAGTACCCTTTTTCCGAACAATTTGCAGACATTTGGATGTAACTTGAACTCTCACGTATCTGTTACTTTGGCCCTAGGATATGGACTTTTTTTCGTAACTCACACAAACTTATTTATTCCTTTGGTCAGTATAAAAAACTTGCCCACGGATATCTCTTGGGGAGAGAATTCTGATATTACTGCTCTTCTTTCGTAATTCATGCCTTCCATATCTATATTAATCAACCGACTCATTTATTGATGGGTTTCAATAGATATTGAACCCGCTATTGCTTTTGGCTTTCCTGTCTGCCTGTCTATACGCAATAAAAAGGACAAGGTAAAGGTCTTCCGTAAATGCAATAATGATGGCTATTGTTAACGTTGAAAACCTACCGAGTTACTTGAGAAACAGAGAGTTGCGAATTAGAGAGTTGCGGATTAATGTTAATTGAAACCCGCTAAATTTAAATATCGACCTTTGACGATTTTCTTTCACTTGCTTGTTTTATTTGCTTATTTATACCTTCCTTATTTATACTTTCACTTGCTTGTTTTATTTGCTTATTTATACCGTCCACTAATTATACGCAGTTCTGGGCAGCAGGGACTTTGTCAGACCCCACTGACTTTACTTTTTGCTGCCTAAACAGATAAACTTAATAAATTGTAAATCATTAGTACCTCATGTAAATAATCGTATCCGTCTGAATAAAGTTTGATTTGAATTGACGTATAAACCATTTTCCTATATATATATAACACTTTTATAATATAATAATATCTAGAATTTATATAATATACGAATATATCTATAATATATATAATCTATAAATTATTTAAATTAGACTGAGAGAACGTTCGAAAGGGTGCTCCGGTAAAAAGGTTTACTTTGGGTAGGCAACCCAGTTCGCGCGGGAAGGAAGTCAAAAAATTTTCAATATTATAAAATGCAGTCGTTTTTTCACGATTCATTCAATTTCAGTTGCAGGGTTAGTAGACTACTCATATGATTACACAGCCGTGACGATAGTGTGGGAAATCGAATATATTGGCACATATAATTCACGAAAAACTACAACTTTTGTAACTTCCTTGATTTACGTCCAAAAACTTCATCCTTCTTAACTTCACAAAAAGCGTACGCTCAATTATAAAGGGCTGTGAGAAAGCTAATTACAATTTGACCAAGATCGCCTAAAACGACATTTTCTAATTATGCATATCTATATGTGTACTCATTATCAAATACGTAGTCAACTTCTTATAATTTACATTCACAATTACAGTAGAACCTCCATATAACGAAATGGATGGTTCCATAAAAAAAAAATTCTTTATATAGAAAATTCGTTATATAGAAAATTTGATACATGGAAACGATGTATTCATGAACCAGGGCAGTGCAATATGATACCACAATTAAAATCCCATTTTTCAGTAAACGACTGTTTCTCATAAATAACATTCAACCATTTAAAAATAGATGTTTTTAAGTGTGAAATATATATGCATATAAAAAAAAAAAATTCTTACCTTAAAATGAAAATGTATTTAATGCTTCTTTCATACACATTCATGCTTTTGTAAAAAAAAACCTCTTAATATCCTGCTGCACAACAAATGGTGATGTTGATTCATCATAAAAGTGTTTGCACTTATTAGGATATGTTTTGTTTGCCATTTATCTTAAATTTGTATTCTATTTCCACGGTATTAGGGTACCCGATGTCACTGACGTGACCACTCGATTTTCTGTTTTGGTCGTTAAAAATTTCGTTATATAGAAATTTATTCCGTTATATAGAAACACTTTCGTGTATAATGACCATGGGGATTTACCAAAACTTCGCTATATAGAGAATTTCGCTATACGGAAGTACGTTATATGGAGGTTCTACTGTATATAGTCATGCTCTTTGTGAATGGAAATTAAAATAGCTTAAAACCTCATATAAACCCAATCTCGTGCAAATTATGAAATAATGATGAACCTGACAATCTGAAATATCAAACAATAAAATAATGAAAACTAAGCTAAGAAACGAACTACTAAAAATTATAAAAGTTAATATGCGAAAAGCAGCAGAAAGAATTATATGAAATTAGGTGAAAATTTTCAGAGCGCGAAAGAAACTAATAATGAAAAATAAATAACTTTGACTTTACATTCGATTAGGGGTAATACTTCAATTTCGAGATTTATGATTTTGTATAGAAAATAGTGTGCGTTCTTTAACGTTTGTTTTCTTTTTAATGAAATTGAGATACGGACATTTTATACCGAAATATAACTTTGTCAAGTAATATAGGTATCATCAGTTTGTATGATTTTAATCCATCTTTCAGGTGATTCCATAACACCCTTTTGATAAAATCTAATAGTTTATTACGAAAGAAAGTTTCCAGGAAAGTTTCGATTGCCTCTATATATTCAAAAAAAATACAAATTATTCTGAGTCCGAAGGTGCGAGATCCAGCGAATATGGAAGGTATTTAAAATATTCCCAGCCATACTAAAGCAGCTTTTCCTATTGGTAAAAAATATATGAGGTCTAACGTTGTCCTATTAAAATACTTTTGTTTCTTAAAATGCTTGACATTTTTAAGAGACAGACATTATACGTTATAAAAGTGAGAGCAATACTTCTCCATACTGATAGTCTGGTTCTTGTTTAAAAACTCATGATAACCCATCCTTCTCACAAAAGTCCATCAAGTTCAGAACGTAACATTTCGTGGACTTCTATCGTGGCTCATTTTGTGTTACTCGTGAACACTTTCAGTTTACGTTTTCATACAGAACGCGTGTTTCGTCATTGGTTATTATCTTTTTCAAAATCTAATCTTCCTAAATGCGTGTTAGGAATGAATCGCGAGTCCAGATAAAAGCAGTCAAATGTTTTTGGTTAGTTCTCATCGTACTCAAATATCAATTTGAAAAACATATCCAAGATTTTCTAAATGTCCAGCAACTGATTCTTGTCTATCAATACTCGATAGCACAAGAATCTTTGTAATTTCTATCTACGCAGAGTGAAATATTATTGATTAAGATTACAATTTCACCTCCAGGCCTTCTGGGCCCCAAATTATTTTCTGGGAAAAAATATTCAGTGCAAAACTTTGAAAACTATCTTTGAACAGTTGCGTATCAACAACATCATCTCCATAAACATTACAAATACTTTTTTCTTTCTGTAGCTGTAACAAATTTTCTCTTTTGAAAATTAAGCAACACAATATATATCAAAACTACGATGTATTGCTATCAATTTTGAATTTTTTAAATCTAAATTACACAGCGACTGTGATTGTTTAGCTAAATGACACTTCAGAAAACCAACAACTAAATCATACAATATATTTCAGTTTAAAAATGAAAAGTCGATGTTACCAGATTAGTTTAATGTTCTTCTACAAATAAATAACATGTGAACTTTTTTATCTGGCCAAAATATAAAAAAAGAATGATGCGATATAAATTTCTTGGCAATGCTAAAAGGCAGAAATTCCGAGTAACTAGTTGCAAAAGCAAAATTATTATTAAACAAAAAAATACGAAAAATAATAAAAGGAACACTAAAAAAAAATTTATCTACTATTCAAATAGAAGACAACAAGAAAACAAAGCGAAAATTATAAAATAATTGCTACTATGCATAATTTTAAAAGCAGATATTAGCTTTCAGTAGAGTAAGAAGCGACTGGAATATATTTGTTTAATAAGCTTTAACCTTGTCAACTTTAGACGAAATGGCGCAAAAAATAAAGTAAAACTGCATATATGTTAGGGATTAGAATTTGTATAATTTTTTCTATTTTCCTAATCAGGATTGGCCCACCCATTACATAATCATACGCTGGCATTCACGCCTTATTTTAACAAAATATTTATTTTTTTAGTGAACTCCAATTTTAGTACTCCAATTTTAAGTCTAACCTTTGGCGTATGTCATCCTTCTGCAGGTCTAGACTATGAACAAGATAATCTTATGCCATAATTAAGGCAATCTCTATTACTATAGTTAATTATTCATGGTGTTATTATTTATTGCAAAAATACGAGCTTAAAAAATCTTCGAACAGATTTTTCAGATTCTGACGTGATATCTCAGGGAATGTGTAGTAATTATCTCGACTATATTAATTATCTCGAAAAGTACTCAATTTCATGTCCTAATTTGCAGAAGATAATCTGACAATTTTCCTATGGGGTGTTAAGACAGAGTGGCGTTAGTCATGAGTTTTGTAAAATTCCCATTTCTTTTCCTTTATGTGCATTATTTTTAAAAAATCAAATGCTTTATGTTCTATTTGCACGTTTCACTAAGAGATTCCAGTACTTGTTATAGTTTTTCTATATTTTTTATGAATGTAAGCGTAAAAAAACTTCATTCCGAAAAACAGCTGAGACCAACTTACACAGATATAATTTCCACATATATATTACAAAATTATATATACAGGGTGTCCCAAAAGTTTTTAAGTATTTGGAGAAATTGAATGAAATTCGAAAACATTTCTTAATTAAGAATAGACGTGTACTCCTCATACAAAATACAACGTCAACTCCTAAAACGTATCATGCGCATTTCAAAGATTTACTTGTGATATTTCACATATGTTACATCAGGGTTTTCTTGCACCGCTCTTTTCTTTTGTTTTATGGCTCAAAAACCTGCTTCCGAAGGAATCAAACCCCGGAATCTGTAGTGGCAGAAAAAAATAGGAAGCGCTCACAATCAGTGAGACCTAAACCCCTACAGATTTTCAGGACGGCAGGCTGAATGGTCTGTCGTCATGTTCAAATCCAATTCTTTAAATTTCATCCACCAGTGTACGCACGAGCCGTGTTGTCTTTAGGCTCGGCCATAGAGAATCTTTCTTTGACATCGTCAAATTTTGACCCCTTCGATACAAGTTATTATATTTATACGTTCAAGCTATTTATCATGGATTATGGTTCAAAAAGAAATAATAAAAACCACGAAAACAACAATATTTCAATGCTAATATGTGTGTATTTATACAATATGTATGCTGATTCAAATGCAGTTTTTGGAAGTCCCCATCCTGTGCCTAGTTTACCTACTGACCGCCACAACCTTGAGTACGTATTACGTACATTAGGTATCCACAATGGAAATTCCGCGTAACGTTTGGCATGGTCATAAAATTTCCTATTGCGAGAATGGCAGCAGTGCCCAGTTGTCACAGTTACGAAAACAATGGTGCGGTGACGTTAAACCAACAAGGACGTATCAGAGAAAAGGCTCTTTTTTTCAGCTGGCCATGAATTTCGATGGGACATCGCATATTTATGGCTATCACAGAGGTCGTTTACAAACGGTTTTTATCGCCATACCCTTCAAACTCTTGCAGATTTTAAATAATTTAATGAACCGCGAATTTACCACGGTTTGTCTCGTTTGCATTAATTTAAAATTAGGGCGAGTATAAGCAAACGTATTTTTGAAAAGTCTGGAGAACAGGGAAAGCGTACGGGAAGACCCTAATATTAATCGTATCTACAAATACCAGTATAAAGGTGATATTAATTACGATGAAAATCAAGATGGCGGAAGTGTTTGGTAGCCATTGGTATGTGTGTGTGTGTTAAATTGTTCAATGGCTGAACCATTAAACGAGTACGCTCGTTTATGAACGTTCGGAAAAATCGCTCAGGGGTTCGGCAATAAACGATTTCGCCCATCTCTAGTACCCATATAGATGAGCATGAATTAGCACCTGTCTTCATGCTTTTGCTTTAAACAGCGTTACTGTTGCACTTTTTGAAAATACGAACCAATCCTATTGTATTGTTAGAGTGTTTACTCGAACATGTTAATGTGTTAAGAATCATTATGTTTATCTTAAAACTAAATGGTTCATTGCAAACCAGTTTGCTTCTGAAATTAGTTTGTTTCAACCAAGTTGTGAAAGGTTATCCCCATAAAATCCACAAGTGGTTGATGGTTTGTTTACAGACTGCCTTACAAATTGTAAATTAACAGTGCAAGTAGTTCTGTTAAGTGGTGTTAGGCATAATCTCCGAATTTAGGTACTGAGGAAGATTTGATTTCAGTTTATGAAGAGGCGTTTTTTTTTCGAAACTCATGTCCCTCATTTCCAAATAATTCTGCAATACCATGGTTGGCCGTGGTTACCATAGCAACGAAAGGCATCATGGGATAACGTTTCCACCTGCCGCTTCCGTTAGATCACAATAACAACGCTTTCTTGGCGCTTTATCGCCAACAACCATAACTTGTTTGGCTCCAAATTTAAATCACGTGACATCAGATTTTAAAAAGACTGTTGAAATTTATTTATAACTGAAATTGCAAGAAATACGCAATTCCAACTATGCATTTTGCTTTATGTATGTATTCATATAAATAATTATTTTTTTCATAGGTAATTTAACATATACTAACTCAATTTCAGTGCTATATAGATATACGTGTAGTGAATCTATTGGTCGAAAGGTGGTTTAATATATATAACAGATTCTTAAGAAAATTTAAATATGAACACCAGGGGTTTGGGAATTTTAATTTAAGAAACACTAATCTCTTATAGTTACATTTCTATCAGGACATAAGAACGTGATATATATTTTTTTAAAGAAACCAGCCTAAACTCGGATGCTTTAATTACGTAGTTTGTAATTTTTTTTTTATTGTTAATGGGTATGATTTTTTTCAGTTAATTTTATTTAATACCGGATAATTAAATAGCAAGACAATGGTTGATATTTTAGATTCTCCTTTCATCACACACCATTTTAAATATATTTAAGTAAGAAAATTATTAAATAGATTCCAAAAATTTGAAACTTTTTTTTTTACGTTAATTTCTTTTCGCAATCTTTTGGTAATACAGTACTAACAGAAGCTGCGTTACAATGGCTTATAATGCTAACACCACTGCTTACAAGTAGTTAGTAGCAAATTGTACAACAAATGCATTTTTAAGATAAAAGTATCAAATCAAATCAAACTTTATTCAGGCGAATACATCTTTTTATATGAGTTGATGATGATTTACAATTTACTAGTTAGGTCAACCCGTCTAGACAGCAAAGGGTGAGGTCTGACAAAGCCCCTGCTTCTCAGAATTGGATATAATTAGTGGAAGTGGAAATAAGTAAATAAAATACGATGAAAGAGCTGGTAGACTAGTATCGGAATTGAAGGTATAAATTAAGAAAAAAAAGTGGTGATACTTTAATTTACACTCCAATTAATGTCTGCAGATAAGTTTTTTTTATATTGAGGAAAGGATAAAATAGATTTAAGTAAGTTAGGAAGAAGATTCCACAACCTAGGGCTAAAGCGACAGATGCGGAAGAGTCTAAGTTTCGTCTGTGAGTACACTGGTATTAGATCGTTAAGATTTCTTGTAACGTGGGTATGATCAGCGAAGTGTAATGAAATATGATCAGAATGAGTTCCATTTAGCATGGTGTTAAACATAAAGATAGAAGTTTTGTAGGTAAATAATTTTTCGATTAATAATATCTGATGATCGTAAGCTATTTTTGTAGTTCTGGAATGAGTTTGACAATTTAGGAGACGTAGGTATTTTTTTGAAGTTTAGTGAGATTGGACGTAGAAGTGTTTCCCCAGATTTGAAGGCAATAGTAAAGAAGAAGAAAAAATCATGGAGTAGTAAAGTTCAGGAAGAATCGAGACCGGTGAGTAGTAGTTGATGTTTCGAATCACTTCAATATTTCTACTAATTTTGTTACAGGCATTTTTAATATGAATATCCTATTTAAGGTTGGATTGAAGAGTTACACAAAGAAAGTTTATATTTTGTGAAATTGAAAGCATTATATTATTTATACTGAGATTAAAATGGTGAGGGACTATATTTTTTGTTAGTAAAAAGAGGCATTTAGTCTTTGAGATATTAAGTGTCAGATAGCTATTTTTAAAGAAGTTAGTGAAATATTTAATATTAGTGTTAACCAAAGAGATTAGTGTGTTGATTTCAGTGCTTTTAAAGAAGATACTAGTATCGTCAACAAAACAGATAGGTTTTTAAAGAGTTGGTAGATGTAACATACCATTAATGTAGAAGTTGAATAATAGGGGCCTCAAGAAAGATTCTTGTGGAACACCCCAGTGTAGGCGACGTAATGCAGAGCGGCAGCCATATACATGTGCACAAATTGTCAAGCAGTTTCTGAGAAAGGTATTGAGAAGGCCACGGACACCGGCTAATTCAAGTTTGAAAAGAGCTCCGTTGTCATTAATAGTATCGAAAGCTCTTCGTAAATCAAATAATACGCCAACAGCAGATTTTTTACAATCTATATCTGAATAAATAAAATTAGTGGCTGCAAGTAGAGCCTGCTCGGTGGATTTGCCCTTAATGAATCTAAATTCATTTTGATGAATTATTTTATGGCATGAGAAGTGAGCATGAAGACTATTAAAGAGTAATTTCACGAAAATATTTGCAAAAATTGTCAGTACTGAAATTGGCGTGAAGTTTGAAATGTCAGTTCTAGAACCCTTTTTATATATGGGAATAACGTCAGCAATTTTAAAATCACGCGGTAGGATTCCTGTACAGAAAATAAGATTATAAATATGAAGGACAGGAAGTTCGATGATATCTAAAATGTATTTTACAACAATGGGGTGGATCTGGTTGTGACGTGAGCTTTTTTTGGGATTAATTTCTTTAAGTATCACCAATATTTCATGATTAGGGATTGCTGATAGAAATAACTACTCTTTTATATTGTAATTAAAAAAATATTTTTTATAAGTGACATATTATTCCGATTCTTAATTAGACCGCAGGGAAAGTCAATAAAATAATTATTAAACGCCGTAAATATTTGTTTTTGATTAATGATGGTTTGAGTCCGCTCGTCTTTAAATTCAATTGTTGGTGGTTTTAGTTTTACTTAAAAGTTTATTAAGCTTTGAGCAGTTTGGGCAGATCTTTTTTTTTGATCAGAGTTAATGAAAAATCTATTAAGGTAAAAACTTTTGGCTAGTTTTAATTTTTTATTTAATTTATTTTGATATGTACGAAATGCAGGCAGGTGATCTAAAAACCTGCTTTTAAGGAATTTAGAGAAAACAGTTTTTAATTCTAATCTTCCTTAGAAGTTGATTGGTTAATCCAGGGTTTTTAAGCTCGTTTTATAGTATTAATTTAATAATTTTATAATATTAGTTTAGTTTAATAATTTTATAATATTAGTTTAATAATTTTATAATATTAGTTTAATAATTTTATATTGGTTAATGTTATAATATTAGTTTAATAATATTATAATATTAGTTTAATAATTTTATTAGTTCAATAATTTTAAAATATTAGTTTATATAATATATAAATATATAAAAGCTCACCTAGATCCCCCTCATACCCTCATAATTGTATTTTACTATGAATGATGAAATTGTGAAGATTCCATGTTATATCCAACGGCTTAATATCATGCTTGAAATAACCAACTTGCTTAAGGAAAACTTTATTCGCCAGGCGCCAAATCCATCGCCAAATACAGCAACCTTCTAACTAGTTAGTCACTCATGCAAAAAGTTGGTGTTGCATAGAAAAGGTTTTAATGCATTAGCCTAGTATGAGCTCTTCAGAGTATGAACTGCAGTAGTGGGATACAGTATGTAACTAAAAGACACGCTTTTCGGCTTCACATGCGAAATGGACAAGTGATTATCTTTTTCAGTTTTCGGAAATCGACTTTCGGTAAGTTTCATTTTCTTTTTACCAAGCTTAAATACTTTTTCGTACTAAGTATAGGAGAAATTATTTTATTCTGGAGTAAGTGAAGCCTATGAAAATTGGACAAAAATATTTGAACACTATTGTCTTTTTTTCTGCTCTCCTTTTTGTACGTTAGTCTAAATATTCAGAATAAAGAGACGAGTGATAGATCAAGTCAAAGGTAAGAAATATACTCTGCTTATATAAAAAAAAAAAATATTTGCAGTTAATATTATTTTTAAATTTGCCCAAGTAGTTTGTGTGCGATGAACGGTATCAGGAAATGTCAAAGATTTTTTGTTTTTATCTCTCGCCCTATATATTTATATTAATTAATAATCAGAAAGCTCTTCTCGACTATGTATTTCAAGCTTCCAGTTATTTTAATGAGAAATGTCAGTTTCACTAATTAACTTCCAATCAAAGTGACTACGGAAAATATGTTTTTTTATTTGGCAAGCTCTATTGCCGTTATAAGTACGATTAAACTTGCGTGTTGTCAGCCGCAAATTTTAAGAAAAATCGCATACTGGAACTGTTGACGCTTCGAGATAGACGTGTTTCTCTACACAGACACGTGAAATTACCTATACACTAGGGAAAAGACTTGTTTGTCTGTCAGTCAATACGCTGTATTTTTGAAAATATCAGCCAAGCGTGAAATCTGGTCGCTTCGTCAAAATAGTAACTAGGAAGTAAAAGAAACATGGAAAACAGACCAAAATATCTCTTTCTGCTTTTTTCTGCGGGTTTTGTTGTATAAGGGTTCTTTTCTGTATGACTGCCTGCTTTAAAAATTTCCACTTTGATGATCATGATGTCACTTCACTTCTTTCCGTCCAAACTGTTTGGTAATCGATCACTTTTTTCTCGGATTGTTTTCGTAGGAAGTGTTAATGGCTTTCAGATCACTTTCTAATGCGCTTTTCAAACACTCGGGTATGTAGAAGTACATTCACAAAAAATTTTTAGTTTTTTTAAACAGAATTCAACGGGGGTTCAATCAGCGGCATAGCACGGGTTGCCAGTGCCTGGGGCAAGTTAAGTATCGCGCCCTTTAAAACCCGGGAAGTGCTTCCTGCCACCAGTCTAATATTGAAATTTTGCGCCCCTAAGAATTTTGTGCTCGGGGCTTTCACCCCGGTGGCACCCCCTACTCTACGCAACTGGGTTCAATTGCAAACAACGTCGACAAGTTATTAGTTATGAGTAAAAACCAGTGAAAATCTGAAATTTAGATAGGCAATCAAAATAATAAAAAAAAAGGCAATTGTTAAAAAAAATAAGATAAACATTTCAGAAAAGAATTTAAGGTATAAACACTAACTATAAAATTTAAATATGCATCTTCCCTCTACTGTCTTAAAACTAGAACAAAATAATTTGATATCATTGAAAAAAAAAATCATTTAACTATTTAATATCACAAAGAAAAATTTAATATTCGAAATGGAGTAATCTTACCAACAAGAGTGGTTTTTGGGTGAATTTATTCGAACGACCTATTCTCTTTTTTTCACATCAAAACTTCATGCTTTTATGAACACTTAGATCTTAAATTTTAACGTTTATCAGTTAATAATATCTTAAATTGTGAAAAAGAACTCGCCCTTCAACTGAGGATACTGTGGGAGTGTAGCTAAAGCAGCATGCCATGGTAAGAGACATGGACAGTTTTACTGCATCATCACCCCTAAAAACTCTTCTTATATTCTTAATGGATTCAAAGTCTTGATTTGCAGAAATCACACTTTTGAATTTTTTCTTCGTGACTTCCCCAATTTTAGCAAGGACAAACATTAAGTCTTGTAGAATATTGCCCACAACATCTAATGATTTTAACGAAAGGATATTTTTTCCACAGATTCAATAAATCCTGAAACTTTTTCAAAATATGTCGAAATGAACGTCAATCCACTTTTCACTTTAGAGCAGCCAAATATATATTTGCTTCGTTTTATTTCCATTGCTTCATCGTCCAAAGCACGTTGATAATTTTAGTAATTTTGTCAAAATTGAAGCCATGATATGAAACTTCTGAGATATCCAATTTCCTCATCTTGTGAAAATTGGTTGCGAGATTTTTTGCTGGAGAATTTGTATCTGACTGTTTAAACGGGGTCACCGTATGTGAGAAATGTATATAAACATGCAAAAGCCGAAATAGGTGTATATTACGACAGGATGTCTAAAAAGTTATTTTACAAAAAAAAAAACCCATTTATGGCATTTTGCCTGAACTTATGGGCTCTAGTTATGAGTTAAGCGCGTTAATATTCATTAATAGCCATTAATGGATCCGCATTGCAAAATGTGTGTGTAATTTTCCCCTCGAATCACTCATTGAAGGTGCACCCTAACTAAAAAATTAATAAAGCATAGAGTGCCATTATTTCAGTATGTAGAAGACCATAATTATGAATTATTCAAATCTGATTATTGGAAACAGGATTTAATTTTAACCTTTCGTGACTTTTCTCTCGTGTTGTTTTCAGCATTTTTCATTAATACCCGTTTTCAGGACGACCTCGTAGCTGAATTCATGACCTTTTCTTAATTCATTTCACATTTGCCATTTTCTGAGTTGCATTATTAATTAAAATAATACAATATTTATTTATCAGGTAGCTAAAAAGATTATATACTGTAAACATAAGGTGAAATAATTCCAAAAGCAGGAAATCTACCCGAGTTATAATTGGAAAAAAAGCTGATGTGAAGATCAACTTGACGAATTTAATTAAGAGCTAACAGACTTAAGTTTAACTACAAAACTAATAGTCATTGATCTTACATTGAGAATTTTGGAGTATTTCACTTTAAAAAGTCACCTCTTGTTTACTTTTTTGAATTATTTAAAAATGGCAATATTAGCAAATTACCAGTTTCCATTTATTCCTCATAAATTGGCTTGAACCATATATTAATTTGGTAAATTTTATGTCGAATATGTGTGCAATAAATCTTTAGGTTGGTCTCAATTAATCAGTCTATGTCAATTTCGCTTAATTCCTATGTCAAGTTCACTTAATTTCTCTGTCAATTTCACTTAACTTCTCTGTCAATTTCGCTTAATTTCTATGTCAATTTCGCTTAATTTCTATGTCAATTACACTTAATTTCTTTGTCAATTTCACTTAATTTTTTATGTCAATTTCAATTAATTTCTATGAAATTTTCAACTCAACTTTTCTACGTCGATTTCAGTAAATTTCTGTCTGTTGCCATCAGCGTACCAGTCTGTTTTCAGTCAATTTACTCTATTGGTTTTAATTTATTTTTTCCATTTTTAATTTATTTTAATTTTTAAATTTCGTAATTTCCAATTCAAATTTAAGTGGACCGTCGGAATCTTTCCTTGAATTCTCCATCGCTTTAATATAATAATATTTAAAATACGTTAAATTATTGGTTTAGCTTTCTTAAGTTAATTAAAATGAAAGCGCTGAACATATGAAAGTGCGTAAGCAGAGTAATCATATCCAAATATTAAAACAATAAACAAATCACAGATATTGATTTATGGAATAAAAATTAAATTTTGAAATTTTAATATTAGCTAAATATGGAATTTAGGATCGCATAAACGTTGCTTATGAATATTATCTAAACCCTTGCTATAAACTAGGGTTCTCTTTCGTATAAATTACTTAATTCAAAGTAGTTTTATTGAATAAAATTCGAAGTGTACCGATTTTAAAAAAATCCAGCATCTAAAATGTAAAGAAAAAATACATTTTTTTCGCGATCAATCATATTGGGAAAAAAATTACATTGTGCACTAACTGTAATGAAAGTAAATATATACATAAAATATGAACATTATTTGTTACATAAATATTAATGGAATTTATTTCGTTTCCTTAAATTTTCCTTGAAATATCTTAAAAGAAACCAATTTGTTATTGAAGTCATTCAAAGAAATTGCTCTCAGATATAAATGTTGTGTAGACGCATCTTGCTTTATATAAAGCGGGCACATTTCAAGTCGAAAGGTAGCGAAGTCTCGAAAACAGCTATTAATAATTCTTTTTGCCGCCTAACCCATGTGAACTTGAACCGTATAGTGGCGTAACGGTAACGTCATCCGTCGTACCATTAACTTGGGTTCGAATCCAATGTTACTGTAGATCACGTTCTGTTTTTCTGCCAACCATTCTCCCGGGATTTGGTTCTTTAGGCAGCAGAGGTTCTAGGTTACTTAGGGAATTGTAGATCCCGAAGCAATGTGACCTTAACTGATTTTGCGCTGTAAAACAACCAAATTAAAATAATACGTGAGATCGCTGTACGTACCCTGTTTGTAATGAATATGGAGAAGATCTTCTTTAATTTGCAGATATATATCGTTAAGCGAAGTGGTCAGCAAAGATTTTCTTACAATCTGTAAAAACATCAAAGATTATTAAATAATCTTGCCGCAGGGTCATGATCATTCCATTGCTGTTTCTTTTTTGAAATACTGAGGAAAAAAATTAACGTAATTTTTGCATATAGATATGAGTTTTTCTGTTTTAAGATGGTTTTTGATATGTTGGAAAATCAGGGCTAGCGTGTATTGGGCAAAACGGGGCGGTTGCTTATAGGGCAAATGCTTTCGGGATATTCCAATTAAATATGACTTTTTTTTTTATGTTGAGAAAATTAAGTGCATTTCAATTTCGTTTTTATGTCCGCTTTACGAAAATTTCTTATTTCGAACTCCTGTTTGATCGCATGAGTAGCTTTTAAACAATATTTTTTTTTAGGCAAGAAACGTTAAGGGGCCCCAAATTTTAGGTTTCATCTTGGGCTGACGTCACCGTACTATCGGCCCTGTCGAAAAGGTACCTGTCAAAATGTTTTCACACCTATGATTACAAACGAAACTCGTTTTTATATACTGAGCAAATATTCAATACCGTATATTATAACGCGCAAAATTGCTTACATTATAATCCATAAAATTGCGTATATTATAATGTGTAAAATTGCGCATAACATAATATATAAAATTGCGTTTGTTTCTCCAGAAGAGAATTTTTCCATCAAAATTGCAATGAACTGGCGGAGTTGTCATTCAAACAACGCTAATTTAAACCTAGCTTATTTTTTTCGGTAACTAATATGTTATTGCACCTGTTTGCACCGATCGTTTGACCGTTACGATGAGGTAATTCACTTAGAAAAGCCTGTTATTTGCGGATACTACGCATAGCTGAAGTAAGTTTTCTTGTTTGATATGTTGACTATGTGCCATCGACATGATGTTCTCAATCAATTAGGCTGGCGTGGGGGAAACCGCACGCATGTCCTAGTTCCCATACAACTTTGGCTTGTTGATTCCCACAGATGTACCACATGGACCTGCACGTCCCGCATGACGGGAGTGTCGCATAGGTCATTTGGTGTCAAGTCAAATTGTGAAGAGTCCTGTCCATAGACACCCACTGCCATTGAATCAAAAGTGATTTAAATTCAGTGAGTTCCGATACTTTTCCGGATTTAGGCCGTTATAAAGTTTGATAAGGATTTTATTCTTCGTGAAAAGTATAGCCTAACCTTACTTTTATCTGTTTGCGGTCGTAATTAGGTAATTGGCTTTTGATAGCTTTGGAGAAGCTTTTTTGATGAAGCTTTTGAGAGGGACATAAAATTTCTTCGAAAGCATATTCATCCGAGGTTATCGAGAACCATTTTAATAATAGGATTTTCATTACTGTAAGAAATCTCTATTTATAATGTAGGAAGTTATATTGCAATTTGGGTTTGGGCTTGCTTTTTTTTTTTTTGGTAGTGTGGGGGGGGGGGGGGAGCTATGCACTCTCTATACACTTTTACTAACATTCTAAAAGTGATTTACATTCAGTTTTCACTTTAGATTGTGTTTGACAATAGCATTCTCCTTATAAAAATGCAGATTCTCGATTTGTGTATTTTAATTTCAGGAATTTATGTTTTATTTACAATTTTTTTAATAGTATAAATTATTCATGTATACAACTATGAACATGTGGATGTACATTTATGTAATTAATAAACATTTACGCATTTATTTATATAAATCGAACACTACGCAGATTAAATTAAACAACAATGTCAATCAATCAACGTTTATTGGCGTAGTGATACCAACGCCGATGGTATGGCGTGATTAGATGGTGAAACGTTCGAAAGAAAATAAACATTTCTGCCTTCGGTGGGACCTGAACCCACGACCTTCCACCATGCTATAACTATGGTACCACTAGGCCAAAAATAAAAGTTGATTAAAATTATTTAATTTACGCATTTGCTGCTAAATATTATATAAATTCACTATTTCAAACCGTGGTTATAAATAGTACACACATTTTAAGACAAGCCTATTGCACTGACGCTTTTTTAAATTTTCTACGTTTAAATAGGATTTCCTTTGCTTTAGTTGTTTTTCTTCCGGGATTCTTTGTAATATATTCACCAAGAATTTTGTGAGTATTCCTATTAGCTCTTGCAGAAGGAGTTCGATCATCGTATGTTATCCTTATGTGATGAAATGTAGTACAACTGGGGGCTTGTCCGTTCTCACGATAGTGAGCTGATTGCCAACTAGTTACAGAATGGAAGTCCTTCGCCCCCTAATGGTTTTCTAAGCAGTTGAAGATCCACAAGCATAATTGGAAGAATGGCTTCCCTAAAGTAGACGAGGGGGCAGGCCATGTTCTTCTCTACTAGGAAGTGTTTAAGATTGGAATCGCTAAATCGATGTGATTTTCACCCAGACGTTTCGAAGGTCAGTCCAGGAATTATGACCAATCGTAATATATAACCTTGAACCGAAGGACAGTGTTATCACGACTGGGCTAGCTATTGGGCTAATTCGGCACAATATGATAAAGCGGCTGTAATTTTGTAGGAGGCGATTAAGTTAGGTCAAATTATTGTAAAACCGCGTTATACGGTTTTAGAATTCCGATTTGCATGGAGAGTTGAATAGGAGTTGCTTACTGGGGAACCAAGCATGTGACTAATTGAAGCAGTTCTTATAATTCCAAGATAATCAAAACTATTATTAATATTAGATAATTATAAATTATTACTAAAGAAGTAATATAAGAGAGATAATTTAAAATTTTCTGTTCGCTAATTATTAATTCAGTGGTGGCTAATATTTCCCTTTTCATAACCCAAGTGAATTACAATATGTGACTCATCTCGTAAAATAGTGTAATTAGTGTAGGACTCTATTTGAAGCAAAACGCGAAGATATATACTTTGAAAATATGTTTATTTATACATTAGCTTTATTAAAATTTATTTTAATTACATTTCTAAATTATGGTGCGTGTGTACGCTATAAGTTTTTGAAGAGGGTTTATATAACACCACCGAGCCTCAGTTTTACTGCTTACGTCGTATTCCATTCATGGGCACCCATATGAGGGGCAGAGGGGGCCTCGACTTCCACCTACTAGCCGTTTAAAAATTGTATTTTCCCGAAACTGCTATGCATTTACTTTCAAAAGTTTTACAGTCACATTTTAAAATAAGGTACTTTTTAGCTCATTACTAATTGTCAAGCAATATCAATTATTTTTGTAGCGTTTTGGTATCTTGTATATTTAACAACGATGATTCCATGCCATCTTCAGGACACTTTGATAACCTCCTGCTTATTTCTGTAATTTCACCAAGAGGCTTTAGTCTATTCGGTTCGATTTTTCCACGAGTTGTCAAAGATTTAGGTCTCTAATATATCTTACTTTAGCCGGTCTAAAACGTACGTTGTTAACAAAGATTCAACAATACATTTTCTTCATACTTTTTTTAAATAAAGAAGATGAAGAAACATATCCAGCTTGTACATTGAAATATGGCCCAAAATTGACGTAAAACACTTTTCTTTTGTTCTTGCAAAATGCTAGAATCAGGGGCGCCAACTTGAACAAATATTGAGGATAGGTAAGCCTCCACTCTGTCCACTTTCTTAGGCTTGGTTATCAGTTACAAGCGTGGGGAAGGGGGGGGGGGCTTTGAACCCCACCGCATAATTGCATTAAAACGAAACTCCCAATATCTTATAACGGACAACAAATAAAAAAAAATTCCGTTTATTTCTATTGCTTAATTTACAGAGCTGCAAACCTATGCTAGTGTAATAAAATACAAGACTGTTTTCTCTTAAATAAAATTCAATTACACCTTAACAGCTTCAGGAAAAAATATGAATAACAACAATTAATATATTTTTAATGTCATGGCTTTCACTTTCAACACTGTTCTGTATTTATTTGCTGCCCATATTTTGAGAGAGGCCGAGACCCCACAGTTATGTTTTAGGGGCTCAAAGGTACTTGGATCCCCAAAAAAAGTAAAGTTGGCGCCCCTGATTAGGAGGAATATATCTTACACTTTTTTGTGTACCTAACTTGGGCATGTGCTGAGAAATATGGTCAGGACAAGTTCATTTATTTGAAAGCTCTTATTTTAAAATTCCGCGAAAATATGCTAGCCTGTTACGTATTCTCTGTTGTTTAAGTTCTGTGTCTTTTCACTTCATGTCCAGTGAGTTCGAACAGACAGGATAATCTCGCAAATGAGTACAATTTACTTCCTCAAAAGTAAAAACTCTCACCGACTCGTCATTAAAGCCAAGACAGCAAGTATAATAGTATGTTGTCAATATAATGGAATGTATGTTTTGAAGTTTCGCTCTCTGAGCGCAAATTTTTGTTTGTAAATAAATAATGGCCATTTAAAGGGTCCACTTGACGATAAATAAACGTAAGTATATGGTGATGATCGTAGCTTATGAGATAAATGATGTCTTTTTCAAGATGTCTATGTTGATCGTATATGAGCAATGCTGTCCCTTTCCCTCGTCAATTTCATTACTGGTGCTATTTAAAAGTTACGTAAGCAGGAAATCACCAGGAAGCGATACGTAGCCATTGAAAAAAAAAAGGAAATGACATCAAAATTTTCGTTCGCTTATGATTATAATTTTTGTATTAAAAATTGTCCTTAAATTAAATTATTTTCCCCTATTTACAGTTTCTCTGATTTTAGATTTTACACCCCAAATTCAATGAATCCGAGCAAATACGAACTAAAAGAAATTCTTTTTAAACCTGTATTTACTGAATTTTTAAAATGATTTTAAACATTTCGTTCAATCTCTGAGTTACCTAGAGCAAAAATCCTACTACATCTAAAAAAATTATACTAATAAACTATACTGTTCATTATATGTCATCCGTAAATAGAGAAAGTAAGAATATTAAAGATAATTAGATTAGATTATTAATATTAGATTATTGGTAAGAATATTATTATAGAATAAATAAGAATATAGTCAGAAATTTCATTAAACGCAAGTAAGTGATTTCATTAAATAGACTAGTAAATTTACTAGGACTACAAAATCCTGTCAGTAAATAAGGGGTCATGTCTGCCATAGTCATTTTAGTCATTTTGTCACCATTGTTCCAAGTTATCTATCGTATGTGTTTCGCATTTAAATAATTTTTTCCGTCTTTTTTTGTGAGGGGGAGAGGGAAGATTCCACCTGTTCATGAGAAAGAAATTCTCCTGTTTTGAATTAAACACTTACTCCGCATTAACAGGAAAAAAAAGCAAAAGAGAGAGAGAGAGAGAGAGAGAGGGAAGGGAACGAACTTAAGGCAAAAATTTTAATTTTAAGTAACAGGTTTGACATACACGGTTATTCAAACTTATTTTCAGGTTTCCATATCTTATAATTTTGAAACCAGAAATAACAAAATAAAACTGGTTGTCGAATATGAAAATGGGACTCAATTTTTCTTGTATTTGGTACCGCTGTACTCGCGCTTTTATGCTTGGGAACATGGGATGTGATTCCGTGGCCCCGATATTATTACGCCTCTTGAAGTCTTCCTGTAGGGATACCGAAAGACAGTGTTTACAAGTCCCCTGTGACCTCCTTAGTTGAACCGAAGACAGGAATTGTTGATGTGATGGAAGAAGTTGTACCGTAAATACTGGAGGACACTTGAAGGGAAATTGATTATCGTTTGGGGATCTTAGGTGCCTCGAAAGGCGTACATGTTGAAGTCGTTTACTATTCTGCAATATTGACTTTATATATAGGCAGTAAAACTTTTTGTGTTATGCTCTCATATTCTGTAAGCCGTTTTTTTTTTGCTCTTTCTGGTTTGAAAAGTATAGGCCACGAAACTTCAATTCCAGTTTAAAATCATCCTGCATATTTTCTTAATTATATGGGCCACAGCGTTAATCAGGTCACTGCTGAAAAATTATACTTCATATGGAAGAAAAAGAAATAAAAATTCAAATAAATTAAACTAACAGAGTATGTTGATGGGTATTTAAACTAAAATACAGTAAACCCTCTTACCCTTCGTTAGCGAACACTCGTCGTAGATAAAAATTTGTATGTAGATGGGAGATGACCGTAAAAAAAGGGATATTATTGTGAAGGAATTTCTTGCCGAGGGATTTTCATTTGATCATAAAAACGGGAGATCGTAGTTGAGGGGTGCTCATGAGAGGGGTTTTTTTTTGTGCATATAAAGTCGGCCGCATTGTGTTTTGAAATTTAAACTACGAATATTCAGCGATAATGCTTGTTGTACAGTAAGTTCTTTTTTTCTTGAATTCAAAAAAGTTAAAACTTTTGCATCCGAAAGGGCTTCCGGTAAAATGATAACATATGATTAGTGCAATCCCTAATAAAATGCAGCAGAACTTCCTTTTATCAAACTTCCGGACATTAAAATCGTCTACATATCGAAGTTTCTTTCGATATATCGATATCCTACTTTATTACCCTTTGATCGTTTCGTTATCTTAAATACATTTTGATCCGTTGATGTAAATTTAGTATAAATACCCTATTACTGCATTTATACTAAACAAAAGTAAAAAAATATATATAATATTCTCATTAATTATTGTATAAGTATTAATGAAAAATATAACATTTTCTTAAATATGCTTTAAAATAACTTTTCTATAGGATAACGCTTCAAAACAGAGAGAGAGAGAGAGATTAGTTAAAATCCTGATATTTCCTAAACGCCTTTCAGAAAGTTGTAAAACATAAAATATTTATTACTAATACATTACGTATTTGATATAACACATACTTCAATATTAATTTCGATGTTGCCAAAATCTTTGGGAAAAACTATAGTAGTTAACAGGTACATGTTTTGTAGGTGTATAACCAATAACTTGCCAAAATTTTTCTCTTCCCCTTTGTCTTCGCCATTTTCCTACATTCATATGGGGTCGGCATTGCTTTCTTTAGAGTCTTCCCTTCCACAATTTTCTATTAAAGGCTTCTTTACTTTGTCCCCACTCTTCCAGATCTTTCTCCATTTTAACCTTCCATCACAACCGTGGAGTCTTCCCCTTTTCCCTAATATCACTATTCTATCCATCACCTTTCCTGCATACTTCTCACTTCTCCGTTCCATATTTCTAAACCATCTCAATCTATGTTCTCATATGCCCTACCTTGACTATGCCTCTGGTTAGGTTATTTCTTATTCTGTCCCTCCCTGTTTGTTACATCGTTCATTCTTCTCAGCATTCTCATCACAGCCACCCCCATCTTCATTTCGTGTGCTTTTGTAATTGGCCAGATCTCAGCCTCGTACTACATTACAGGTTTCACCACGCTTGGCAAATTTTTTGTAATAGTCAAATATGCAAAGACAGTATACTGGCTTAATATATAGGTTTAAATGTATTTCATTTCACAAAGGATACCATTTTGTCTCTGTGCGCTATTTATGACATACAGCTTGCAGACTATATGCTAAAAACATGACATAATTTAGGTATAATTAAATATAATTCTCTCTTTGCGCGATTAGGTTAAAAATGAAATTAAAGCGCTTAACAAATTAATACACAAAACTAATGTTTTATACAATGAAAACTATTTATACGTACGATTGGAATTTTGACTAATAGTTATTACGTTTTTAAGGTAAATGAGTTCTTCTAATTTTTAAAATTGAAATTTTGTTATAAGCAAATAAAATTCAATTTTTATGGTGTAGTTATTTAAAATCGTTAAAACGATAACATCGCTGATAGCTATTTCGATAGCGTTAAACAGCTATCGTCGTCAGAGCAAATGGCGGCTTCTGTTTATGTCCATACTGTTGGTCGGTGTTGCCATCACGTCGGTTGGAAACTTGATTGGGCGGAGGAGTAAAGCGTATTTGTGGAGACGCCTTTAGCCGTGAGACACAAAAGATTTTTCCAAGTGGGTGAGATAGAGTTACTAAGGAGTTGATCATTAACTGAAACGTTGATGTTTGATAGAATGTGAAATGCCTCAAAGAAACTGAGATCAAGTGTTGAGTTGACTTTTTTATTAATACGTGCATTGGAGAATAGAAACTGATGTCCGAATTCCCATGAATGTTTTGCCAGAGCCGATTTATGGAATTCTTGCTTTCTGACATAAGCTTCGTGTTCATTTAGTCTGAGGCGCAGTGCTCTCCGTGTTTGACCGATATAAATTTGGCCACACTGGCACGGAATGGAATATATGCCGCAGCTGTCAGAATCCGGGATGTTATCCTTAAGATGAGAAAAGCCTATTTTGTTGATCGGAGTGAAGGTAACGCGAAAGTTGAATTTGTGCAGGACAGCAGCGATCCTAGTAGAAATTTTCGGAACATAAGGAATTCAGACAATGTTCGTAGGAGCTGAAGAATCACTGGAGAGAGAAGAGGCCGGTTTAGGTTTAGTGAGTTTCCTAAAAATATGGTCATGATACGGCCAAATTTATATCAGTCAAACACGTAGATCACTGCGCCTAAGACTAAAATAACACGAGGTTTACGTCAAAAAGCAAGAATTCCATAAATCGGCTCTGGCAAAACACTCATGGGAATTCGGACACCTGTTTCTATTCTCCAATGCACATATTATTAAAAAGTCAACTCAACACTTGATCACAAAGGAATCCTCCAATGTGCCCAACGGGAATTGGAACCAAAAGTAGGCGCGTTCGAAAGGTCTCAAAAAGTTATTAGACCCGTGTTCAAGCTTTTTCAGAATGGCCCGCCAAAATCCGAAAACAGCCATATTACAGACCTTGATATCTCATGATTCCGTGGATGGATTTTAATTATCTGCGGCTTTTAAAACAGGTTATCGAAAATTACTTGATACGTGTTTCAGCAATTTTCCAGTAAAACTAAAAATTTTGAAATATTAACCTTCAAATCTTTCGACAAAACGGAAAAATAATCAACCCCTGTTTGGTGGTTTTTCAGCAAAAGCCCGAATTGAAGATATAAGCTTCAACGCAGTTAGTTCGAAATCCAGATAGGTTCGCTTGCTAGATATGTATTAACGTACAGAGCAGTTTTGCTGCCTGTAAATAAGAAATGAATTTAAAAGTTTAAAATAGTTATAAAGCATGTTATAATATTTTTTACTAATACATTTAAAACAAATCATGTAGGTTTTTCTTGTCATTTAAGCAAGCATAATAATTGACATCCCCATCCCCCCACAACCTCCGATAAATGAAGTCAAAACAAGTTTAAAGAGAAAAATTGTTTGAAAATATAGAAAAATGAGTTGAGACGTATTTGAGCAATAATTATATTAAGTATAGAAATAAAACTGATTTTGTTCGTTAGATTTCGTTCCGTCAATCGTACTGCGAGTATTTTAAGGGGTCACCTCCTTAAATATTATTAATATTAATTTTAAGATATGAAAGAAATTAATCATGCGTTCATCAATTTTAAAAATAAAATTAAATTTAAACCAATTATGATTTTTTATTGATTTGATGAGTTTGTTATTTGATAGTTAATAGGGCTTTGAAAGTATATATGTTTAAAATTTTTGTCATTTTCAGTAATTTGAAATTATGAATAGCACTATTAATCCCTTCAATGTTCATCACTATTTTGAACACTTTTGAAAATGATGCAATTGAAATTGTTCAAGAAGAAAAATGTTTAGCTTTCGTGCTTTTTAAAAAACTTGAAATTTTAATTTCCTCTCTCAATTTTATTGAGGATGAGGAAATAGTTCAAACAAAATGTGATATTGAGGACCCCACTTCATGTTCGGTGATTAATGTAAGTGAAAACCAAAGACTTGGATTGCAAGTCAGAATAATGTTTAGTACGAACACTCGCTTCAATTATCGATCGCAATGGGCGAGTGTATCTCTGAATTAAAAAAAATCCTTCACAAGACTTGTAAAAACCAAGCTGTCCTTCATGCGGCGTGTATTGTTTCAAATAACTGAGATCAGGGTTATCGAATGAGTAGATAATAAATGCACAATAAGTAAAATATCGCATTTTCAAACTATTAAAGCTTAAATATTTTCAATTCGGGGTCTTGCTGAAAAGCCACCAAACAGGGGTTGTTTATTTTTCGTTTTGCCGAACAATTTGAAGATTAATATTTCAAAATTTTGAGTTTTATTGGAAATTTGCTGAAACATGTATCAAGTGATTTTCGACAACCTGTCTTAAAAGCCGCAGATCATTAAAATCCATCCACAGAATCATGAGATATCAAGGTCTGTAATATGGTTGTTTTCGAAATTTGGGGGGCCATATCCCCGAAATATAGGGCCATTCTGAAAACTCGGGCCATTCGAAAAGCTTGGACACGTTGGGGTTCCCTTGTTAGTTTCTTTGAGGCATTTCACATTCTATAAAACAATAACGTTGCAGTTAATGATCAACTCCTTAGTAACTCTATATCATCCACTTGGAAAAACCTTTTGGGTCTCACGGCTGAAGACGTCTCCACAAATACGCTTTACTCCTCCGCCCAATCAAGTTTCCAACCGACGTGATGGCAACACCGACCAACAGCACGGACATAAACAGAAGCCGCCATTCGCTCTGACGACGGTAGCTGGTTAACGCTATCGAAATAGCTATCAGCAGTGTTATCGTGTTAATGATTTTATCGAACTGCACCATAAAAATTTGTATTTTACTTGCTTCTATTGATTAGTGCAGTGTGTCGCCATTAAACTGTTTGAGATTTTGTATTTGTATGAAATTGCTGTAATTGGGAAAAAGGTAAATAAAATATAAATTTATCTTATCCCCTTTAATTTTCGTAAAGCTAAATGCTTTTAAAAGTATAGACGAAAAATCCACTTGAATTTTCATTTTAGATTTATTTTTAAAGCCCATGATCCATTTTATTTCACATTTTTATCTTTTTTTCGTTTGCTATTAATATTATACAAATTATTTTTTATACATTATTTATTTCTTGATCTATTGTTTTCACTATTTTTCATCTCTTGCTTTTAGTATTTTTTCGATTCCTTTTTTTCTTTACGTGAGTGGCCAATATAGCGAGCCTGGTGTATAAACGCTTTTAATGATTTGTAGAGCTTGATTATAATGTTTAGCGATCTATTATACTTCATTGCATTTCGATTGGTCTTCCTTCCCCAAAATCCGTTTTTTCCATTAATATTTATTCGGTTGACGTTCGGGTTATATCAGATAAACACCACAGCTTCTAAATTCCAGCACCTCGTCGTGCGTGGTCTTCCTTTATATTCACATTATAAAATGGGGCAGCTCTTATTAATCTGTGATTTTGTTGGTATGTTGAGAGCTATGTCGGTGGAACGGAGGGCACACTCCTACATCGTTTTGATAACAGAAGTAAGAAAAGGTAGTGCATGGCGAATCACAGAAGCTTAGAAGCCATAACCTCGGCCTGATAATCCAAAACTTGTTAGTTGGGATGGAGCTTGCAACGTGTGTGGTCATTGTCATTTGATACTTATGAGTTAATAAAAATTTTAGTTTGGATTAATAGTGCTTATTTTAAATTAAAAATTAATTTTCAAAAATTGGAAAATTATCGTAACAGGTAATAGTCAGTTACCATAAGAAGGTAAAACAACATCCACATACAAAAGTAATTAACTGGACTCAACATAAGATCAGAAATGATAGTTCGGTTATATATAAAAATGTATGAATGATATATTAGACCGATATATTAGACCATAATCGTGCCACCTACAATTGAGGAATCATCACTCAGATCTTGAGAAATATCCACAATTAATTTGTAAACCACATGGATAATTAAGGAGCAGGAAAATGAAATCCAGATAAAAGGAAATATTGACAACATACAAAAATAAGGAGCAAAGTGTAAATGTGGGCGAACAAAATCGAGAACACAAAAAAATTGCAAGAAGTTTAAATAAGAGACGTTAAGAGACTACATAGAACTATATAAAAGATGGTGATGTGTATGATTTAAAAATAAGTAGTTTTTGAGATAACTTTCGAACGAAATAGTTTCTGAAAAAGCGTTCTATATTATCGCATTAAAGTTCCGTAATGAACAAAATAGAAAAATGTCTATACCGAAGAGAGTAAATATATAAAAATAGAATATTATACCATACTCAACAGATTTCATGCATGGACACAAAAAATAGAAGTAGAATCGAAAAAAAGAAGAGTATTAAAATAATGGTCTGCTAAAATATTCAAAAGAAGAAAAGGAATAAACATTTAAAACAGGAATATTTAAAAATTAATGAACTTTATTGAGAGATTGGGATCTATGATGTTACTTAGTCCCATATGTTTATCTCGAAGAATTAAATTCACATGAATGCAATAAAGTAACACATGAAAACTTAGCCCTGGTCTCTAAGCGTAAAATACACCAGTAAGACAACTATTTCCTTAATACCACTATATATTTATTACTCATCTAACTTCGTAAAAATTCTTTGATACGTGCGTGCATTTTCTCAAGAAATGACTTCAAAGAATTGGTCGAGGAAAGTTGATAGGGCTTTAACTTCAATAATGAGTTGGGTATTGGCTAAGGAGAAACAGGTTGGTACCAATATATACGAGTATATGTAGGTACCGCATTCTTTTCATTGTTCTTGAATTTTCGCTAATGGTGGTATGCCGCAAGGGCCTTTGTTTGGCCCAGTTTTATTCTCAGTTTGCACTTATGATTCGGTGCACGATATCCTCTGTTAGTTTGCTAATAATGAAGGATTATTGCGTGTAGCTTGTGATATTTCAGATGTAATTACGTTGCAGTAAAACCTCAACATAGTTTTAGTAACTAACCTCAATATAGTGTTAGTGACTAACGTTTCCCATGTGCATTCTAACGTTTCCCATGTGCATTCTAACGTTTTCTATTACCGTGTTGTATTAATTATGTTTGGTCAATCAGATAAGCTAATTATGTTTAAAATAATCATAATAAGTGATAATATATGTTTTATATGTTGATGACTTATTAGAAAATTTAACAATAGGTTTATGGGAATGAGAGAAGAGCCATTAACAAACGGGCTTATTCCGGATCATCCATAAATACTTTTATCAATTTGGCTTATCCTGGATTATCCGAAAACGCTAGCGTTGAAATATGTTTCGGTTTAGCTTTTAAAGAATAATGAATACGTTCATTTATAAATTTGGGTAGGCGTTGAATCTTTTTAAAATTTGAAATACATGCTTAATAACGTTAAACACGACTTCAGAGGAAGACGAGTACAGGCAAGCTTTTATAAAATAAACTCTTTGCAATTTGATGAAAAGGTAGAAAAATATTTATTTTATCGTCAGAAATTTTAAAGGAACAATGAAGAGTTAAATTGTTTAATTTGTTTAACATATAAGGTATGAGGTGCGCAATTATTACTTACTGCGCTCAATTTTCAAAGACAAATATGTATAAATGTGAATATGTGTAAAAAATGACTACTGAAGACCGACAAACCCCTTTAACCGGCCGTGACAGGACCGGAATCCGGCCAATTAATTCGAAAATTGAGTCGTTCATAGAAAAATAAGGGTAAAATCCAGGTATTACTATAAAATTTTAAAAATGAGTTGATTCTAAAATGATGTAACTATTTCTTAAACAAGAAAAACGTTCAATAGAAAAATGTTATAGTATCATTTTAAAAACAACGAAGCAAGTTGAAACGAGGAAAAAAAATACCGGCCAATCAATTTCTGAACGTAAGTACGTCACTAGATATTAGATGGTTACATAATGAAAGGCTCATTATCTAAAGAAACCAGCGATTTTCTTTTGTTCCTACAACTACCCCTTTTTGAGGATGCAGCTGAACGGACGGGTGGGACCGATTAAAGCGGTGGCCGATTAAAGCCGGTCCAGTTAAGACGGAGTCCATTGAACGAAATTCAAAGTTTCTCATATTGACCGTAAATAAGTTAATTTCTTGATTTCTTAGTGGTTAATTAGTTAGTGCCACGTAGTTAACGAATGGTACTGGAAGTTTAAGGAATGAAAAAGAGTTGACATATTTGAACAGTTTTCCTATACCTTCATGAATTAATATGCTATCGTCTTCCAATCACTGAATTCTACGATACGTATAAATATTTTTAGTACTACGAAATTGGTATTATAGCTTTGGTAAAATTGTTTGGATTCGTGCTCGTTTCCATAACGTGTTCATAAAAAGTTCACGTACTTCAAATATTCTTTCTTCATCGCATATATCTGTGTGAAAGCTTATTAAACGATATATAATAATAATAATAATTTATTTTCTACGAATTCGACACCCGACACCCGTGGAGGGAGACATCAGAAAAAGTCCAATAGAGAAGGCCTGACAAGCCCACTGGCGAACGCATCAAATAACATGTTTAGTAGTATTAAATAAGCGAAATACAATAAGAGGTAACGTTAATTAAAATAAATAATATAACGAATAAAAAATATATATAATCGTAAATAGTAGTCAAGATATTGTACTATTCTATGCACAGAACAAAAACTATCGGGAAACAAAAATAGATTCAAAATATTATTTAAAGTTTCGAGCTATCAGTACTGGACTATGATGTAAAACTCTTGCGTAAAAACTTTTCTTCGACAAATGGCTAGTTAGTTTCTGAAAAATTTCACTTCAGTCTCATGCTAGTAATCAACAAAAGAAGAATTTGGCGTCCTTTCGAATTCAAATGAAAATAATGAACCAAACAAATATTGAAGAAGAATCCAGCTTTAAAGATCACGATATCCGCAGTCCACACACGAGATAGACAGTACACAATATATCCCAACTCCCGCACTCATGTAGCTGGTGTCTTCCCAACACAAATCATTCAGTCGCCATCCAAACATTCATCCATCCATCAAACACCGAAGTTGGCAAATCAAGCCGATCTTTCAATTTTAAATTTAAACTGTTTGGTCTCTGGTTGCAGCCCTTTCTTTCTTGGATCGACGTCACTTCCCATTTACAAACTTTTCGTTTTCTTTTCGTCTTTCGTCGATCATTTATAATATAATAATGCAATCATAATTTTAAATTCTCCTGTAATATGATGTAAAAATTTGCTTTACTTACAAGAACGAATTTCCTATATTATATTAATTCTTAAAATGCTTGGCTGCCAAAACGATCGAATTCTTGAAAAAGAACAAAAAAAGACTTGTACACACCCGGGAACCTTGGCAAACACTTCAGTTTTTACAGACCAAACAAGAGGAATCCGGCAGCGAAGGAATGTCCAGATCCACAAGGCAGATAGGTGGGAAAACGAAATTCTGAAATTTCATATTGGATTTTGCAGTTTTGATATCAACATTTTTTAAGAATATATATATATGGTTTGTTTAGGTGCCGTGGAGGAAGGTATTCAGAAGCAAATATTGAAATTTTCCTTCTTCTGATACATATTTTTGAGCAAGATAATTTGCACATTTGACCGAAATCATATTTTCTTTTAAAAGAGCCCTTTTATTTTTTAATTCTTTTGACCATTTGAGGAAGAAATTAAATTTTAAATTAAATTAAATTAAAATTAAAATTAAAAGACATCTTAACCAAATGACTTGGTGACATTGGGAAAATTAGGGACCATTGAACTTAAAGGTTAACATGCGGATGAACGATAGATTCGTAATTATGACCAGTTAGGGCAATTTCTTAAGCTCGGGACTTATATTTATATTTCAGCCAATCAAAAGAGGGGCCGTAGAAAATCATGCAAAAAAAATTCTCTGCAGATTCTTCCTTGTCAAATGAATTCTTCGCATATGCAATTTTTCGTTAATACAACGTTTTATCTGGTAATTTTTACTGGTGTACATTTTGAACTGATGAGTATTTATGCGCTGTCTTTTGGATAAAACATCTAACGAGCATATATTTTATCAAGAATTATAGATTTTTTTAGAAAATTTATCTGATAAATAACAAATGTCAAGAATTTTTCAATGCATTCATAGCATCTACGGAGCAGGAGGAAGAAATTTTCTCGATAACTGACCCGACTGTTCTGATAGGCCACAAGAAGAAATTTCGATTTGTAAAGCAAAATCAAAACAAAAATTTTGTAAACTAGGCAATTGAAATTGTTGAAAACTAGGTAGTTCAAAAATTTTGTAAACTAAACAGTTCAAAATTTTTGTAAACTAATCAGTTGACATTTTTGACAAGAGTTTATTTTTCTTCTTCTAAAGGACAAATTTCTTTAATACTTTACCTAAAACTACCAGGAACAGTTTTCTTAACATATAAACTAAAATATAGAATAGTTCTCACATAAATACAATCGAATTCGATTATAGCGAAAACTCGGTTATTACATATCAAAGTTTTCAAGTCCCCTCGTAAGCCTGTTTATCCAGCTTATTTATCTGTTATAGCGCCAAAGTTTCAGCGGAGATTTCCCATGATTGTCGCTATAACCGACTTCAACTGCTGTAAAAAAAATTTAGCGGACATTGCTTCGGTTATAGCGCCAAAGTTTCAACGGTCCCTTGATTGTCGCTATAACTGACTTCAACTTCGGTAAAGAAATGTAGGGGACATTGCTTCAGTTATAACACTAAAGTTTCAGTAGTCCCTTAATGGTCGCTACACTCTAAAAAATGCCTGTTAATTTACTCTTTTTCGGTTTTTCTCGAAGGACGAAATCTGTTTTTCATTGAAAATGATTTAGTCTGTTTTACAAATGCTCTCTTGGCAACACTCTGTTGAACGCATGCGTACTAGGAGGGGAACATCTGGGCTTTGTACATCGATTTAAATAGGGACTTTAGGTAGATCTTATCAGCTAATCATCGGTCGAGCGGTTAGAGCGCTCGCTTACGAACAAACAACTCGTGGGTTCTACTCCCGGGATGGGGGGCAAAAAAAAAGGCGCCTTTGTATTAACATGGAAAGCACAGTGGCTATATATAATGTGAATAAGTACCAACTTATTCCACTATGTGGCGTATCTAATTGAAGATATATCTATCAAATAAAATAAATACAAATTCATACCACCCGGCGGCGTACGTAATTAAGGGTGGTCTTGATGAGGCCGAAGGTCTCTTTTTAGGGTCAAAGGTCAGGAATTCTCTCTGCTTCTCGGTTGACACTATATTTTTCCATATACTATTATTAAACGGAAAATTTGTAAAAAAAAAAAAGGATCAAAATCAGTTATATTACGTAACTTTTATTAAACAGAAAATTTGTAGAAAAAACAGAAAAGTCTTGGTAACTCAGCTGCCAGGACTTTTTCTGTTAATTTACAGGTTTTTTTACAGTGTATGACCGAGCTCGATTGTAGTAAAAAAATTTAGGGGACGTTGCTACATGTTTTGTTATCATCTCCTTTTTAATCTGGGGCCTGAAAAACGCCCCTTTGATTGTTCGTAAACTTTTACGTCCTTAGAAAGCAATTAAAAATTACGGATTGACGTTTGTAGAATAAGAGAAAGAATAACTGTTACATTTTAAAATCACACACAAGTGTATATAATTTATATATACTGGCATTATAACCGCCGTTTCTTCGGGAAGTGAAACAAATTGCCGTAGAATTTTCCACTTATTTAAATTGTCTCCTTCAACTTTCTTTGAATGAAGTGGACTTAAATACATCAATTGTGAAAGGCAGAGATCACTTTAATGCGCAGAATATGAATTTTATCACGGATTTTTCCACTTTGTTTTATAATTGTGACAGATAAGTGCATCGACGTTACGTTCCAAACTGTAAGAATCATCTTCAGAAGGAAGAACACGTGACTAATTACCCCCGCTTTCCCTGTTTCAAGAACAATTCTCCCACTTAGCTACCCAAAGGGTAAACTGCTATATAGTTTGTAGTTATTGGATATCGTTCCCCGTTTGACTATTTTCCTTTTCCAGATCGGTCATTAATCTATCAACATTCTCTTAATATTGTTAATGCATAATTAATTTTTACAAATTTTGCTCACAGTAGTATTTCCAAAAAACATTAGCTGTTTTATAATGACCAAAAATGCGTTAAGTGGCTGAGTGATTACGTCCTCGAGCCCATTGTGTTTGGTTTCGACGCCCAAGTAAGCTCAATTGGATATAAATGTATTGTGGGGTGATGTCAATCGCCTGACATGATGCCCCTACAACAAACGACTTATAAATATCCATTTTGATCTGGTACTCTAAATTATCAGACACCGAATGATTAGATAACCAAAAATAGCTTGCATCAAAAAAAAAATAATGGTTACAAATTAGAATCGCTAATTAGGGTATAACTTCGGAGTAACATCGACAAGTTTATTTTGTTTTATGAAACGAAAACAGCTAAGGTGATGTTGATTCAAATAAAGTCTTTATTTGTGTCTTGGTAATAACAAAAATAACCCCTATGTAATATTGCACAGACGAAGCCTGAAGATATTTGATCTTCTGCTCCTTCTTTGCTTGCTGGGGTTTTATATACACTATAAACACTAAGGTAGCTGATGTAATGCTGCGCCAAGATCTGCAGCTTTTCGAGGGATTCGAATCTCTTTCATCTAGGGAATTAAACCCCCGGACCACGGATTGGTAAAACAAATGGCAAGTGCCCTCTACCAACGGGAAATTCAAACGCCAATGCTACTCATGGCACAGAAATGCATTATACTTACGTCACCGCATGCCATTTCTCTTAATAATTACAGTATGATGAAAGACGACCAAGTCACATTTCTTGGCTAAGAAAGTATATGTTAAGTATGGATGAGAGGAACTACTTTGAGGATGTGATATGCACAGTAAGCCCAGTTTGTGTGGCTATGGGCATAGCATTACCTGCAACTTGTAACTCGACCTAAGTGAGTGATAGCTACAATGCCCTCTCTCTGTCATTAACTTTGGTAACTTGAATGTTATTTGATATTAAATGGTCTTAATAGTTGATATTAAATGATCTTAATATTTGATATTAAACGATCTTAATATTCGATATTAAATGATCTTAATATTTGATATTAAATGATCTTAATATTTGATATTAAATGATCTTAATATTTGATATTAAATGATCTTAATATTTGATATTAAATGATCTTAATATTTGATATTAAATGATCTTAATATTTGATATTAAATGACCTTAATAATTGAAATATATAAATACAGACCCAGAGCTAGTTCAAGAGTAAAAAGTATTATAGATAAATCTCCAATCGAAATAGCAATTTAATGTATTGCTAAAGTGTAACTCGAAATAATCGAAATATGCTTTTCAGCAGCGAAAGTTTTTATTGAGATTTCAACGTTTAATGACTCGGGGATGCAATTAAAACATTCGAATTGGAGTTTTCGGTAATACAGTCAAGCACATGGTTGAAATTATTATTAAAAGGGTTCGAAAATTTCCCTTTTTTCCTCCTCGCAAATAAATCGGGAAGCAAAATATTCCTTTCAAAGGCCTTTTGTATCGAAAAAGTAATAAGGAGGGAAAATCTTTAACTCTTTGCTCTTTTTAACGGCTCAATAGGAAATTTTCGGATAGTTCGGTGCAAACTTAATTCTTCAGCCAAATGTATTTTTAATGCCTATTTTTCCTGTCTGAAACTTACAGATCATTCTGGATATTATTGTATTTATAGATTATATAAACAAAAATGTTTTATTTATTCAATAAAATCTCTCCTATATTTAGATGCCCCGAAATTTCAAATTAAACATCTAAACACTAAAAATTAAAATTCTAGAAAAACATGGTAACCACCAGAAAAAAAATGAACAGTATCTTAAAAATGGCTATTTTATTATTACCCGTTCATTTGTCTTTTCCTTTAAAAGAAATGAGAATTTTTCACGTTTAAAATTGCAGTTTCGATGTAAGCAATTGGCGATTTCTTATTGTAGAAGACATTGTTTACTACTTTGGATTGTACCAAGTAATGCCCTAAAAACTCCACATTTTTATTTGCTTTAAGAATCACCTATGTATACAAAGACCACCTTCTTCACAAATACAACTCCAGGAAATCATAAAATAAAT
>QLNU02015360.1:185554185-185575704 GCA_006491805.2 Dysdera silvatica | reverse complement strand
CCAACTAAGATTTAGCAGCACTAACGTGTGTACAGACCTGTTTCGTAATCCTCGGTAATATCCTTTCTTTTTTACTTTTCAATGACCTAAAAATTTCTGTTAATCACAATTTTTTTCCACAATCTAGAATTTTCCTAATTTTTGAACTGTCAATATCAGATGCCCCCAAAAACATTGAAAAATTTGGTCAGATCCATGTACTATTTCCATGAAATGAGCCTTATAAGTATAGTCTGCAGCTGGAGATAAAACAGTTTAAAAAATTGATGATTTATTGTATATTAAATAAAATTAAATCTAAATGCTTCAACTGCTGTGACATGAAACCACTAAATGTCATTGTCACTAATGAACCCAAATGCCGATTAGTTTTTACTCCTATCAAGAACCCTTCACCTTCCGCAATTGAAAAATTACAACTTTCCCAAATTATGCACCACCCATATTGGTAATCACTCATCTAGATATGGAAAAAAAAATCCCAAACAGGCCTACACGATTAATTCTGTAGAACTTTTGTTTGTCAACTGATTTTTTATGACGCAAAGACTGCTATGGATCATGATGCATCAAACTAGGTAAGTTTTGTCATTAACCAAATGGGGAAGATAAATGCCTTCATGGAGGACTCCTATGAGAAGGAATTGTGTGATAGGAAAACCACAAAAACATGCCTGCAATAAAATGCCAGATAAACTAATTACATGGACCTCACAATGTTTCAGTTATGAGCACGATGCTTAGCCACAGGCCTAGGTCGGCCCTGCGGAATTATGAGAACGAGGAATATATTTCACCCATGCTTTTTTCAAAACGTCATGGTCGTATAATAATCATTCAAAAACTCAACCATAAAAATTTAAATAACAATGGATATTTAAATTTGTAATATTTTCCCCATATTTTAGTTATACTTGAAATAGCAAAACAGCAAGATTTTAAATTACTTAAACTTTCATAATTCAAATTTTATACAAGTAAATTTTGTTGCACCATAAATCTAATATATGTAATAATTTAAATCGCATTTCTCCATGCATTTTGTTTAATCAATTTATGTCAAATTTTCTGCCATTTCTAATGATGTCAGTTAAAAAGCTAAAAAATACTAAAATTTTTTGGTGAATCCCCACATATGATCATTTAAATCCCTTTTCAGGCATATCCCGGGTGGGAGGGTGGTGGGCGAACCCACGAAAACATTTTATGTTTCTCAGCAAAATGTTTTTCTAAAATTATGTATGGTAAATGAAAACTCGCCCCCTAGGTTCCATTGCCCCCTCACCACCGGGCGAAAAGTCCTGAAAGAAACACTCATTATACAAAAAAAATTCGAATCGATGATTTTCTTCCCGTATTGTAATAAGAAAAATGCGACGCAAGACCCAGACGACTCCAAAGGAAGGATGGTTAAGGTATCATTCCGATGTCGCACCGACAATATAGTCGCTTTCAAGATACAGTTCCTTTTGGATCTCCCTGTATATATTTGTAGTAATTTTTCTTTTTGAAAGATAGCATTAGTTCGGAAAAGTGTTTAATAAATAAAAGAAAAGATCGTTTCGGCTTTTTATATATGGGACCATGATCCATTCTGATATAATTATATATATATGGAGGTTTCACCAAAAGTCGTTCTGCTAATTTGCACATTTTGTTCAGTGCAATATTTCACAAAACTCTGATTTGCCACCATTTTTAAAATATTTGGAGATCAAAATTTCAGATTCAAGGGCAACGAAAGAAAGCTTTTCATCGAGTTTCACAAAATCGGAGTACATGTTTCACGAAATGGTGATAGTTTGCTTTTTTCTGAATTTGGCATGGAATGACATATATTTTGACTACAACTAAGTAAGAAAATAAATCATTACAGTCTACTCTGTTTTTTTAGTAAAGAAACTAACGAATATATCGGCAACTTGGAAAAAATATAAATACTTATCCACTTCATATCCACAATGTATTGCATGAAATTCGCCACGTGCGTAAATTGGCCTAATATGATATATTCTGTCAAATTTTGTTTCAGTCAAAATACATACGAACCATCGTGGTACAAGTGCATACTAAATACCACTCATCATCATGCATAAAAAGAAAACTTAATGTTTAATAAAGTTACTTGCCTTAAAGGTGAATGATCGAAATATGAAGAATACCAATGATTGCATACAACGTGAGCCAAAGTGGGGGGAGAGATTGCAAATTGTGTTGTTGAAGAGCGTTTTAAACACGTTTGACCGACAGGTGGCGCTTCTCAGGAGCTCTATTGGATGGACAAAAGATGTACTATTCCTAACATTCATAAGACGTCGATGAATGACCTCTAATAGACGTAAAAAAAAGCACCTCCATTAGACGTATCATTATAAATGTCTTATAGATATCTATACTCTCTTTCGGATGTCTTATAGACGTAGAAATTAATATGTCTATTAGACATGTGATTTTCTGATCTCATGGCCTTCTAATAGACGTCAAAGATGTCATGGAGTTGTTTCGATGTTATTTCTACGTCTAATAGAGCAAATTGGTTATGTGGGTAGGACTATTAACATGCTCCCAACAGCTATCCCTATTAGCGTTTTAGAATAATCACCCCATACAGGCTTGACTTCGGGGCCGTCAGGGCCGGATTAAGGTTCCGTGGGACCGTAGACAAATTTTTTCGGGCCCCCTTATAGTATAAATTAAGCTTGTGTAATTACACTAGGACCCGCATATGACGAGGATCGTGGGACCAATGAAAATGCTCGCTAAATCCGTTCTGGAATTTAAATTTTAAACTTTGAAAATAAAGTCATTACAGGTAAGATATTTGCATTTAAAAAAAAAAAACACATCTTAAAATTTGCTGGAAACGTCCCGGAAATTTGCACCGGGATAAAATCCTAGTGATAAGGTCTGATTGGCAACGATTTTGAAGTAGCACTTTGGATATTTACCCCGCCGGGTCCCTAAAAAAAGCGGGCCCTAGACATTTGTCTTGTTTGTCTATGCAATAATCCGGCTCTGGTAATTGTGATGGTTCACCCTCGTTTTATCTCCTTCGAGGGTGTTGTAATAGCTCACATAGTTCTCAATCGCAGCATGTTGATAAAATCTCATCGTCGTGTACCCAGAATTTTGTTCTAGTTTTCTTTTTTTTTGAAGGATCCCAATTTCTGTATCTTAGTTCCTTGGGTATCAAACCCCGGAATATGAATCTGTAGAAAAACCGACAAGTGATCGATGAAAGCGGGATTTAAACCCGGATTTTCCTCATGACGAACAAGCGCGCCATTGTAGGATCAAGCATGAAGAAAGTGATCGTGAAATTGATTATTTTTGTGGTTTAACACTTTATTTCTTTGCACTTCTTCGCACATTAAGTATATTTTTCAAATATAGTCTCTTTCACTATTATATGCATTATCCGACTAAAGAGATCTCGGTGAAAGAGACAAGCAATTGCCAAAGAGAAATAAAGATCTCATTCAAATTAGAAAATACGTATTTAATAATTTGTATGTGAATAATTCCAATAATAATAATAATAATAATGATTTCCGAAAATTACGTTTCCTGTTTAAAACTATTGAAATGTTTTATGTGAAAGGAACGACCATGAGCTAAGACCGTTTCCTGCAATTGACGTATCCATTGAAAAGATGCATTCCATCTATAGCGTACGAAAAGATGCACGACCGGTGAGCTTATTGTTTGACAGTTACACGAAAAGATGAAAACAGAGCTCCATGATATAGATTTAAATGAAGCGTGGCGGAAACATTTAAATGACCACGACCCGGACTCAAACCAGAAATCTCCAGGTCATCAGTGAAGAGCAAGTTTTTCAATACACTGAACAGAATGTTCATTATATTTGCAAGCTGCATGAAACTGTGGCGTTAAAAATTCATTTTAACTCGTTTACACCTTGTCTGGCATAGAATGACCCTCGTTTGGCTTACACCATAAAAGAATTCAACCAACCATTGACTCTTTTAGTGCCATTTTTCAAATGGTCCAAAATCGGTAAATGTTTAACAGGGATGTTAAAATTTGTATTATAGTTTTGTTCTTACATAACTGTTTCTTTATGAATAGCACGTACGGCAAACACCCGAGCACTAAGAGTTGGTCGATTGGATTTTGGAATCGTCGTTTTTCTCGATTTGTTAACGTAGCTTCATTAAGAAAGCGTCGTGATTCAATAATGCCTTACTAACAGTGGCGTACTGATAATCCCCGTAAAACGGGGGCCCCCTTTGTCTTCTTTTATTTTTCATAAAATTTATAAGTAAAAAAAAAAATATTATATTTTTTAGTTAATAAGGATTTTTTTTAATCTTTAGGTAAAAAATAAAATAAAATGAACGGTTTCCAACTGTGGCAAACTCATTACGCGTATTTACTTTAGCTGTTTTTATTGTTTTTAAAACTGAACTCAACAGCAGAAAATTATAAAATTAAGACGAGTTTTGAAGCTATAGTACACGCTATATAGTATGAAGCTATAGTATACGCTATATAGTATGAAGCTATAGTATACGCTATATAGTATGAAGCTATAGTATAGGGTTCTGGCGCAAAGCCAGAACCCTACGTCATGAAACGGTGACTAATAGACATGTGTTCTGTTTAAAATATTGGAATGCGACGCTAGTTAATTTCTTACGTTTATATATGTGTCCAAATTAATTTTCGTAAAAGTGGGGCCCCAAAAATTATTGCGGGTGGCTCCGATATTTTCTGTTACGCCACTGATTACTAATCATTTTCAATACACTGAAAGTTTATTGAAATGATGCATGATTTTTCATTCAATTTGATACACATGAATTGCTTTTATCGCTGCCATATCTACTCATAATATTATTATATACATATATATAAGATGAAGAGAGGATACCAGGGAGATTGTAAATTTGTAAAAATAAGTAAAAAGCAAATATATATATATATATCATTGGTCTTAGATGAATTTTTATGGTCAAATCATATACATATATTCGTAATTTATAAAATATACATTCACTATCTGTAACATATTATTAAATAGTTTCCAATAAATTTTCCTTCAGTAAACTTGTTTCCAATTTTACATGTTCAAAAGGTGCTTTAGTATCATTTCGGGGCAGGATTATCGCATAGACGGACAAATATGTCTAGGATCCGTTTTTTTTTTGTTTTTTTTGAGGCCCGGCGCGTGATGACAAAATTCTACTTCAAAATCATTGCCAATCAGACCTTATCAATAGGGCATTAATTTTATCGTTGTGCGAATTTCAGCGAATTCTATTTTTCGTACGCACATTGTATGCAAATACGTTACCTAAATAAACGTAAGTAATTACATAAATAACATAAGTAATAATTACCCTAATAAAACATAAAATTGGTGCAGGTGCACCAACTTTATTTTCAATGTTTAAAATTGAAATTCCAGAACAAACATTTTCGTAGGTCCCAAGATCCTCGTTATATCCAAGTCCCACTGTAATTACACAGGCTTAATTTATAATAGAAAGGGCCCGGTGAAAAGTTGTCTGTCGCTCCACGAAAACCCCAATCTGACCGTGGTCATTTACAACATTGATCTCTCTAATTCATATACTAGACGTTCCAATTAGCAGGGTTTCTTGGGTGTTCATATTGAGCGTTTGAGTTTGAGTTTATACTTATTTGTATTTTCTATTACATCACCATTTGTAATAGCTTCGACTAGAAAAACGTGGTGATTCACGGCTAAAGGTAAAAATTGAAATTTAAAAGGATTCGAACTGCAGATTTTCATTTTGGAAATGGGAGTAGGGCAGAGAGCTAAATCAAGACATGTCAATGCCGTCCTTTATTGTACAGCGGTCTAATTTGGAGCTTCGTATAGTTTAAACTTTGTAGAGTGCTTTGGAAGTTGGGTTATACCTGTTGTATAGACGACATACATTTTGCGCAGTTGTTAAAATAGTTAATGAATACACGTGGCCCAATTGTTACTGAACTATTCCGTGATTCGAACAATCACAGAATTATAACGGTATTTTATCACGCCTACACTGTTCGGAGCGGCCAGTCCTTTGTCCTATCATCTTAAGAGTTGCAGGAGTTCTTAAAGGCAAAATGATGCTTCTTTAAAACAGGAAAAATAAAAAAATTTCGCCAACTACGCTGTCGTATAATGACCCAACAGGGAAAAAGTCAGGAAAAAGACCTTGTGTCTTTTAACCGCGGTGCATTGTTTACTATCTTACGCAAGGGAAATTTCCCAGGTGTCTGTAGCGCATAGAATATATGACCAAGGCCACAGGTAAATAACAATGCTGGGCAGTGTATATGTTGTACATCAGTAGCTTAGGAACAAGTTGCAGAATGTGAATGAACTTTCTAACAGCCTTTAATTTTGAGAAGAGTGTTTAGGCGGTCCATCATTTTTTGTAATCCACTTCCTAGAAAACGAAAAACGAATATTGAGAACGTAATTTTGATCGTACATAAAGTACGAGGAGTGGAATTCGTATGGCGTAAGAGCAACGAAGGTTTTCCTGCGTCAACCAAGGTGAATGAAAGACGATAATGAATATGGTTTATATTAGTTATATGCATTTCAATAATTTCTATCTGTGTTAATAGCAGCGATGTTCCAATTCAATAAAAACACCGCCTTATCCCATTTGAAAGAATCTATCTACCACACACACACGTATCTACATCTTATCGTGTTTGCCAACTTACTGCTTTTGGCGCAATTGCAAATAATAATATTGATTTTATGCAATTTTACAATTCTTAGTCTTCTAATTCTAATATTGCCTTTTTATGTATATGGAATGAATGCTTTCGCTATGTAATAGTGTGTGACCCCAGGCCTGCAGCTTTGGAATATGCCTTATGTCGTTCGTTTCAAAATTGAACGCATATGCATAGTGTTCTAGAAATCTAGTCGCCATCGGCGACAAGATTTTTGTATTTGGCGTATAAGAAAACAACTTTTTCTATTTAGCGTGTAAGAAATCATCTTTTTCTATTTGGCGTGTAAGAAATCATCTTTTTCTATTTGGCGTGTAAGAAATCATCTTTCTCTATTTGGGCATGTAAGAAATCATCTTTTTCTATTTGGCGTGTAAGAAATCATCTCCTTCTATTTGGGTGTGTAAGAAATCATCTTTTTCTACTAGGTTCCTATGTTTTCCTATAGAGGCAAGTGAGTACCCCTCTTCTCTGTCGAGTACGCTTCGCCGCGATTTGTCGAACCCTACTAAAGGTATATTAAACGTATGTAGTTTTGTGCAACACCATTTTGCGCAATTCATACCGCGCATGTTGATTTGGATTACATTAATTGAACATTATCGATTTATTATTATTTTCTTGTACAGGGTGTTCAGAAAACACCGAATCAAAAGTATATAGCCATGATCCTTGTGCAAAATGGACCATAATGACCCTTTACATGGGGGGTCGGAAATAAATAACCACGGAGTTATGGCTATAAACAAATAACAAAGCATGATTGGATAAAAAAGGAAAGTTACGCCTATAAGAGTAATACTTTATTCCTTATCATAAAGTATTAAATTTTAGTAGCAGAGGTTAAGCAGTAACCAAAAAGAGGTTTTCCTGTAGCAGAGGTTAAGCGTTAACCAAACGCGGTACTCTGAGAGATGGAAGTATTATGACTTGCAGTGAATTAAAATTGAAAGTCATTTGGTTTACCAAGTTCATTGGCGGTACTAAGTTGTTAATGACTCCCCACTCCCCTTTTGAAGTAGGTTCATGCTGCTTCTGAGTTTGCCATAGGCTATTTCCTTCCATTTGGAAACTGATGATCGCTATTTCATTTTTTAAAGAAAATTTCATATGATTAATTTTTGCCTCATTAATTGTAAAATAATAGATATTTTTTTTTTTCTCAAAGTACTTACTATAAGTTTTGTGGAAAATGAACAATGACGAACTGGGTCCTTTTCCTCTCGGGCTTTCCCTACTGTGGAGGTTATCAGCACGCTACTGCTGTCTCATGATATATGAATACAAAAACAACAGGATTAAATGCCGGGAAAAGGGGCAGATGGCTTCAAAATGGCTATTCCCCTTCCTTATTGCCGTACTTCTGCTCATTTTATAAAGAAATTACCCCCACCCCACCCTATGATAGCGGCTATGGGAGAGTTCAAGTATTACGTAAGCAATATTTTGGCCATTTCAACCCTCCTCCCCCTCCATAAGCAAAAATTAACATTGGCTAACATAGGAAAATAAGCACAAAAGCCACCCACTCCCGCAAAGTTGCTTACGTAATACTTGAATGCTCCCTATGCCAAAAGATACATTTTTTATAAAGTTACCAGATTTAGAAAAAGATTGGTATTCCATTGGCTTTCTTTGGTGATGAAAAAACCTTCACTAGGTTGCCATACTTCGGAATTCCAATGACGTATTTGGACACGCAACTAAATTTTCAGGTTTGAAGTTAACGAATAAGATCATTTGTGCTTAGCCGTGCCTCTCCAAGAATTTCTTTGGTTTGCTTTTCTAATGATGGGCGTGTCTGGAGCGTGATTCGTTCATCTTTGGCCTTAATTATCTCATTAAATATTGATTTTAAGCAAAAATTGCACTGGACATTTTTTATTCCTTTTTTCACAAGGAATCGTGTAGTGAAATATATATATACCATCATCATCATATTCAACCATTATCTATCCACTGCTGGATGAAGGTCTCTCCAAATGCTTTCCACACGTCTATCATGAGCAATTCGCTTCCACGTCACCCCAACCACTTTTCTTATTTCATCCACCCATCCATCTAGTTTGAGGACGTTTTCTAGGTCTTCGGTGGTCTCCTGGAACCCAGTTCAGAATTTCTGTTGTCCATCGGTGATCAGTACTTCTTGCAATATGCCAGGCCCATAGACATTTCAGCCCTTTTACTTTAATAATGATGTCCTCCACTCTAGTTTGCTCTCTTACCCAAGTGTTCATTTTTCGATTTCTCCTAGTTATTCCAAGCATGCACCTCTCCATGCTCCTTTGAGTTGTCTGTAACTTTCGTATTGCTCCAACTGTTAGACTCCATGTCTCTGATCCATAAGAGAGGACTGGCAATACACACTGGTTGAAGACTTTTCTTTTTAGACATAGAGGCAATTTCCCCTTCAGGATAAAACTGTTTCTTCCAAATGCACTCCAGCCGAGTTTAATACGTCTGTTGAGTTCTTTCATAATGTTGCCATCCATTGAAATCAGTTGGCCAAGGTAAATATATGAATCAGCAATTTCTAGCTCAATGTTGTCAACTTGTATTTTTGTTTCCTCTACGAAATTATTGAACATGATCTTAGTTTTTTGTAGGTTCATCTTCAGTCCAACTTCTTTACTTCTAGTTGAGAGCTCCTGTACCATGTCTTGGAGTTCTGATGGGTTCGTTGAAAAAATAACAATGTCATCAGCAAACCGCAAATGATTTAAATATTCACCATTTATTTTTATTCCCTTGTCATTCCAATTTATCTGCTGAAAAATCATCTGTAAAGCTGAAGTAAAAAGTTTTGGAGAAATGGTATCTCCCTGCCTCACACCTTTACCAATTTTGATAGCTTCGGTATCTTTATGTAACCGAAATTTTGCACTTGCATTTTTATACACACGTTTCACCATGTCAATGTACACATCCTCGATGTCTGCTGATCTTAAAGAGTTGATGACTGCTGATGTTTTAATAGAGTCAAAGGCCTTCTCATAGTCAATAAATGCCACACACAATGGAAGTTCATATTCATGTGTTCTTTCAATTAATTCTCTTAATACTTGAATATGGTCCACTGTACTGAATCCACTTCGAAATCCAGCTTGTTCTCTTGGTTGAGCTGCATCTAATTTTTTCTGCAGGCGATGTGTTAGCACTTTTGTGAAGATTTTATAAATAGCAGGTAACAAGCTAATTGGTCGGTAATTTTTCAAATCCTCTTTATCACCTTTTTTATGCAAAAGAATTACTGTTGCAGAATCCCATTGGTTTGGTATGTTACCGCTGTTAAGACATTTGGTAAAGAATTTTGCAAGTATGTCTTCTACATATTCTCCAGCTTCTTTTAGGATATCTAATGTAATACCATCATCACCAGGGGCTCTTCCTTTCTTCATATTTTTTATTGCAAATGAAACTTCTTCTTTTAAGATTTTAGGAGCTGTTCCTTCGACTATTTCAATGTCTTCGTTTAATTCACTGTTACTTTCGTATAGATTTTTGTAGAATTCTTCAACTCTTCTAAGTATTTCTTCCCTATTTCTTGTTACGGTGCCATCCTCTCCTTTTAATGCAATGATGTGTTTCTTCCCAACAGATAAACTTCCTTTAACAACCCTAAGGCTCTTGTTATTTTCAATGGCTTTCCTTACTAGCTCACAGTTGAATTTTCTTATGTCTTCTTTCATGCTTTTGCGCAGAGTTTTACAAAGTTCTATGTACTCAATCCTGGAACTGGTATTTCGATTGTCCACCTTCATATCTCTTCGCCTTTTCATGAGCTGTTTCGTCTTCTCAGATAATTTGCTATTGTGCTTTTTACAGGTTACACCACCAATTTCCCCAGCAGTTTCAACTATTGTCTTAACAATGTTTTCATTTGCTTCTGAGATATCACTTTCATCAATAAGTCCTTCCAGTGCAGAAAAGCGATTTTTTAATTCCAACTTGAATGCCTCGGTATTTACTTTCAGTTTCATTAGATCCACCCTCTTACTTACTTGTTTCCTAATGAGCTTCTGTCGTTCTAATTTAGTATTTAAGTGCACTTTACATCTCACCATTCGATGATCACTTCCAGTATTAAATCTGTTCAGTACGCTGCAATCTTCAATAATTGATTTCTTGTTTGCCAGTATATAGTCAATTTCGCTGGTTCCTCCATTGGGGTGTTTCCATGTCCATTTTCTTTGTAGTTTCTTCTTAAAAAATGAATTCATGATGCTCTTGCTAAGGTTTTCAGCCTACCCCAGAAATTCGATGAGTTGATCTCATACGTTCATTCCTTTCCCATATCCGTTTTTACTGTGATGTCTCTCCTTGTTCCTGTTGTCCAATTCTTGCATATATATATATATGTATATATATATATGTCTGTGTGTTGTAATATTTTGCCTTCTGAAACTAACACAAAGCCAATATATTTATTGTTGTTGCCAAATAATGGCCAACAAATCAAGCCACCGGGGCGAGTATTTTGTAATTTCTCTTGGGGGATTTAATTATGGGTACTAATTTTCGACACCCGCGTTTTAGCTCAAACTAGATCATTTAGAGTATAGGGAAAAACGAGACGCCGTACTTGGCCTACAGTCGTACTAGGGTCATTAGCACGATTGATAGATATGCAGATTTGTATTCAGGAAAAAAAATTGCAATATAATTGAATTAATTACAACTAATATTTGACTTTAACTCTCTTCAAACTAAATTTTGACTTTCGTTAAAAATACATTTTGCCAATAGATAGCGCTACTAATTATAATGTAAATTGAATTTTTGGTCTATTGTCTGACGTAAATAATGTTACACATTCATTCGAAGAATTCGGAAGACATGCTCATCTTGCGCTAACTGTGTCTGTCTGTCCAAATAGCGCCTACCTGTCATATGGCCTGTTGGCCCTTCTTAACTGCTGAAGCGTGAAACATACAGCTGGTATCCCATAGGAACCTTTGTGTCGGGAAGAATATATCGACTATGATGAAATTCCGCGATGAGCATGAATCGCCCTAGGTTAAGGAAATGATTAAATACACATTATTTTAATATTTAGAAATAGTTGACCATGAACTGCATGTAAACAACTGCAGTGAAATTATCAGAAAAGTTGTTTTTGCTTGTACTGTGCTTTACAAACTCGTAAAAAGAAAATAAGGCTATTTTCAATTCAAATTATTTTTTACAAGCATTGAAGAATCAACTGAAATCAGACTTAAACCTCTGATTTATTTAAATTAAATTTAGAATGTTGATTAAAAAAAGATATCGCATTTTGATTTCAATCATAAATTTTTTAAAAGGGCGCATGTTTAAAATCATGATTTTAATCACTGATTTAAACAATATGATTAAAATCTTTGACAATATATGCACAATGCAAAATTATTGCACAGAAATATACGCAAGTTCACATTTCTGTGAAAAACTGACTTTGAAGTTAAACATTCCTCCATATGGTCTGGTTTTGCCCTATTAGTGCTTTTAGATAATTTTGATAAAAAAAAACAATTAGATATATCAAATATAATTCATAATAAATTCTTATCTATCAGATGCACGATTTAGTAGCTTCTAAAATTTTGGAGCATATAAAAATGAAGAAACGTCATTAAATGAAAATATGTTGTCCAGAAAAATTGCGCAGTGTAATTTCAGTCGTTTTCAAAACATTGACTTCATTGAACTCGGACAGTTTCATTTGTAAAATTGAAAACATCATATTTCGTTTTATCTAATTATTTGGCCAAAATATTATCAAAATCAGATATTTCGACTTACAGCTTTGCTTGCATCCGTCAACAGAAACGCAACTTCAAAACAAGTTTACACAGACAAGTGAACATAATATCAATGATCACGAAATTTGAAAGGGAAATTCAATGAATTCGGAGCTTTTATTTCTGGCATAACAAATGTTGCAAATATATTTTAAGATATTTATCACAAAACCGATAAATTGAAATTATTGAACTTACTTTAATCATCTTGTCATTTCCCATCCTAGCATTTTCGAGAATTAAATTTTAAACTTTTTCTATGAACAATTTCGTTAGAAATTGTTGTTTAGAATATTATAAATACATAATAGGTCTTCCACCGTCTCCACTGTTGTCACCATGCGTGATAAATCCATGGTTTCATGTTGACGCAAATAAAAACATAATCATCCGTGGCGTGGAATAAATCACAGGACTCGTCCGTCTTCCACTCATCTACTGTCCAACTCGCATGTACTCCGTACCAGAATGGAGTTTCACGTCGATCAAGCTTGGTTAAGAAAGAACATGCATTGAGCGTCTGCTGGTGTGACTTATACGTCCAGCCCGTGTTATATCAGATGTAGGCCTTGCAGCAGAACGCGCTTGTCTTGCATATGTGCTATGATCCCGTGTTCAAAATAAAATTGCTTAACGGATAACTTCTCACCGCGGTCTGAGGGTTGCTTCCCTAGGCTTTAAATTATTTTCACTGCATGATACACCAAACCAAGTTCACATGCGACAATTCTATTACATTCACTGCTGTTGCTAAAGGTAACAAACTAATTTGAAAGCTTATTTGCGTTTCCAAGACTATATTTTTCTAGTAATATTTGTGCTTTGTAGAGAGAATGTGGTTTCACATTTCTTTGCCACCGCAGGGGATACTAAAATATTTTCTACATAACACACAAAACGCCCGATGTTCATCTGGTCCCGATTTAAACCATGGAAAAATCCCTTCCAACTTTTTAAGATACACCTGATGATGATGGCAGGATTTTAATTTCTTCTTTGGTGGAGTATTTCTATGGGTCATCATCGCTTTGCCGCATTTTAAAAATTATATTTTCCTTAGTTTTTCCAGAAACTAAGAGAGTTTATTGGAAACCACAGGCCGCGTTGATCTATTGTTTGCTATCCAAGTGTTGCCAAAATCGATGTTTAAGTGCTGCCAACAATTTCCCAGGGCCTCGGTGATCTAGTGAAATCGTTCCCAAGAATTTGTTTGTAAGAGTTTTTGAAAAAACATACCCATTTTTAAAACAATAAGCATCTATGATATTTTTTAGAGTGAACGATGAAGTTAAAGGATAATCAACCACTTCTAGCATAAAAGAAACGGAGAAGCAAAATCTGGCTTAAAAAACGGAAGAATCTGTAAAAAGCGGAGCATCTGGTAACACTACTCCATATACTCATTCGCCCGTTGTAACCAGAGGCGTGGATGGTTCAAATTTTTGTAAAAATATTTTTAATCAACTTCACTCTTCTTTGCTAATTTTTATTGCTTGTAATCGATTAAAAGCATCAACAGTCACAGTGTGGTAATTAATTCAAAATAATTTATAAAAAATTACTTTTCTCAAGAAAAAAAACGGAAAAGTTTAAAGTTATGGCTACATCCTCAAATTCTGGTGCGCACCTTTTGTCACAAATCAGAAACTAAAATATCCCGAAAAATGTATAAGTACCTATCGCAAGGACATGTACTGAATTGGTGCAACTAATGCATGGGGTACTAATCGTTTATATCAAAATTGCCCTATGTTTCTGAAAAAGTTATTCAATAGCGAAGATAAGGGGCTTTTTGGAAGAACAGCAAAATTGACGGTTTGTGTGCGCATGTACTCATTCTCTCTTATTTTTAAGAAAAAAATGTCTGCATTAAAATTATCTGTTTTAATAGAAATGCTTTTTCCTTCTTTGAATAATGGTATTATATCATAACATTTGCCTAATAATACTTCATGATCTTGCTAATGTACAACTTTAGCAAGATCAAGAGTAATCTTGCTAATGTATATTAATAGAAATAATTTTATAAGGATAATCACAATGCTTTCCGCAGAATTCTCAAATTAAATATTCAGTCCTTTTCAAATCATTGACTTTGCAGATAGTATACCGTTTCGTTTTCAAAAGGTGAAACGTCATATCTCGTTTCATCGATTTTTTGGCCGCAGTATTATCGAAAGTTGCTATTTAGAATCTGAGTGTTGTTTGCTTTCGGCAGAAGAAAAACAACATTCAAATTAGTCTATTCGAATTAGACCAACATAATATCCATAAACACAAACTTTGAATGAAAAAATCTGTTTCCGATGTTTTGTTATGGAGGCAGTAATATTTTGCCAATTTGTTTCATACTAGTTACCATAAAACCGATAAAATCAAACCTTGAAAACTAATTACGTAAATTGATTTCTGTCACGCAATATGTCAATGAGGGAATTCTTTTCAGTTGTAGTTGATAACTCAAAGACAACAGAGTCAAAAACTTATGAAGCGTTTGGACGCAAGAGACAAGTTTACACAGACAAGTGAACATAATATCAATGATCACGAAATTTGAAAGGGAAATTCAATGAATTCGGAGCTTTTATTTATGGTATAACAAATGTTGCAAATATATTTTAAAATATTTATCACAAAACCGACAAATTGAAATTATTGAACTTACTTTAATCATCTTGTCATTTCCCCTCCTAGCATTTTCGAGAATTAAAATTTAAACTTTTTCTATGAACAATTTCTAACGAAATTGTTGTTTAGAATATTATAAATACATAATAGGCTTTCCACCGTCTCTACTGTTGACATCATGCGTGATAAATCCATGGTTTCATGTTGACGCAAATAAAAACATAATCATCCGCGGAGTGGAATAAATCACAGGACTCGTCCGTCTTCCACTCATCTACTGTCCAACTCGCATGTTCTCCGCACCAGAATGGAGTTTCACGTCGATCAAGCTTGGTTAAGAAAGAACATGCATTGACCGTCTGCTGGTGTGACTTATACGTCCAGCCCCTGTTATATCAGATGTAGGCCTTGCAGCAGAACGCGCTTGTCTAGCATATTTGCTATGATCCCGTGTCCAAAATAAAATCGCTTAATGGATAACTTCTCACCGTGGTCTGAGGGTTGCTTCTCTAGGCTTTAAATTATTTTCACTGCAAGATACACCAAACCAAGTTCACATACGACAATTCTATCACATTCACTACTATTGTTGAGGTTAACAAAATAATTTGAAAGCTTATTTGCGCTTCCAAGACTCTATTTTTCCGTTAGTATTTGTCCTTTGTAGAGTGAATGTGGTTTCACATCGCTTTGCCACCGTAGGGGATAATAAAATATTTTCTACATAACACACCAAACGCCCGATGTTCATCTGGTGCCGATTTAACCCGTGGAAAAGTCCCCTCCAACTTTTTAAGATAAACCTGATGATGATGGCAGGATTTTAATTTCTTCTTGCTGGAGTATTCTATGGGTCATCATCGCTCTGCCGCATTTTAAAAATTATATTTGCTTAGTTTTCCCAGAAACTAAGAGAGTTTATTGGAAACTACAGGCCGCGTTGATCTATTGTTAGTAATCCAAGTGTTGCCAAAATCTACGTTGAAGTTTTGCCAACAATTTCCCAGGGCCTCGGTGATGTAGTCAATTCATTCCCAAGAATTTGTTAGTTTTTTCAAAAAAGGACACTCTTTCGTAAAAAATAAGCATCTATGATATTTTTTAGGGTTAAAGATAAACTTGAAGGATAATCAACCACTCCTAGCATAAAATGGACGGAGAAGCAAAATTTGGCTTAAAAAACAGAAGAATCCGTGAAAAGCAGAGCATCTGGTAACACTACTGTCTATGCTCATCTGCCCATTGTAACCGGAAGCGTAGACGGTTCAAACTTTTGTAAAAATATTTTTAATCGACTTCACCCTTCTTTGCTAATTTTTATTGCTTGTAATCAGATAAAGGCATCAACGGTCACAGTGTGATCATTAATTCAAAATAATTTATAAAAAAATATTTTTCTCAAGCAAAAAAAAACCGGAAAAGATTAAAGTTATGACTACATCCTCAAATTCAGTTGCACATCTTTTATCACACATCAGAAACTGAAATATCCAAATGCATGGGGAATTAATCGTTCATATCAGAATTGCTCTATGTTTCTGAAAAAGGTATTCAATAGCGAAGATATGGGCCTTTTAGGAAGAACAGCAAAATTGACGGTTTGTATGCGCATGTACTCATTCTTTCTTGTCTTTAAGAAAATAAATGTCTGCATTAAAATTATCTGTTTTAATAGAAATGTTTTTTGCGTCTTTGAATAATAGTATTATGGCATAACATTTGTATAATAATACTTCATGATCTTGCTAATGTACAACTTAACAAGATCAAGAGTAATCTTGCTAATGTATATTAATGGAAATAATTTTATAAGGATAATCACATGTTTTTCCGCAGAACTCTAACATTAAATATTCAGTCTCTTTCAAATCATTGACTTTGCAGATATTATACCGTTTGGTTTTTAAAAGGTGAAACATCATATCTCGTTTCATCGATTTTTTGGCTGCAGTATTAGCGAAAGCTGATATTTTGAATGAGATTGTTGTTCGCTTTCGGAAGAAGAAAACAACATCGAAATTATTCTATCCAATTAGACCTCTATGATGTATATAAACACAAACTTTGAATGAAAAAATCTGTTTCCGAAGTTTCGTTACAGTGGCGGTAATATTTTGCCAATTTATTTCATACTAGTTACCATAAAACCGATTAAATCATCCTCGAAAACTAATTAGGTAAAATGAATTCTGTCACGCAATATGTTAACGAATTCTTTTCAGCAGTAGTTTATAATTCAAAGGCAATAGAGTCAAAAGCATCTGAAGCGTTTGGACTCATGAGGCAGAGCTGCTCCACTGGCGATTATGGCGATGCATTTTTAAAGTTGCAGTTTTGAAGGTGAGTGATATATTATTTGCGATAAAGAAATCGGTAAATGACAAATACGTTAACACATACGGTGCAGAATTCCAGTTTTTAGAAATATTGTCTAAATTTGTGAACTTTACATACGAATTGGTGTCTCCAGCGGAATATTCATGGGGTTACTGTAAGTGCAAATGGGAGTCGCAACGGTTTGATAGGCATGCTGCAAAGAAAGGAAGCTGACTTAGCTATTTTAAATATAGCTTCAACTTAACTTGTATCGAAAGTAAGTGACTTTGCATTCCCGAACATCGTGGATATTGGTACGTTTATGATCAAGAAAGTCGCGTCCCTTATAAACAAACTCTTATTTTGCTTATCCGCTATAATCCAATATGAATATGCATAGCCGTTTCCATAATGGTTTATTATGTGCTTTTATTACTTCTTCGGCCGTCTAATTTACTCAGTTTGCAAAATATTTGTAACTTTCTGCTGAAAACATATCTTCCGCAGAAATCTTAATCGGAAATGGACCTATTACCAAAGGTGTCAACAGAGTTGCAATCAGAATGTTTTTTGCATTATGACCTTTATCGCTTCGAATATTAATGTTTTGTTTCACTGGTCTGCTTTTGTCGTTCTTGATATTACCAATGATGGAGAAACAGATTGTAACTTTGGAACAACTTGCAAAAGCAAGTCGAACTAACAGTCAAAGTGACCGCTTTTCTAAATTCACATATGGTTACCGCTATAAAACAAGCAGGAACAAAACTGGAAATAGATTTGGGAAATTATATCCGTAAATACCCGGAGGCGGCTGCAAAGGCAAAAATAATGAAACTAATTAAATTAACCATTTAATGTACAATATTGATTCCACATATTGTCTAAAATAGCTTTATAATTTTTCCAATCATATGAACATATCTTCTTTTTTGTAACAGAAGTTTTTTGACCTGTAACGATGTTTTTACGATTTCAAAAGGCACTACAAAACATTTTTAACTTTATTATTATTTATGTACCGGCTAAAATAATGTTTTACAAGTGACCTATCTATCTATTTAGAGGCAGAAAGACCATTGCTATTCTTACACTATAAACACAAAACCATCTATTTATATTTTAAGGCTGGTAAAACTATCTCAGTCGATATAATTATTAAATGTTTTACTTTATTTTTTTTAAATCTTAAATTCACTACTTTTTTTAACCTATTGAACTTATATTTTCTGATAAGGTTGTCCTATGATGGGCAGATGGAATCAGTTTTATATGTTTTTGACAGTGTGCCTCTCAATATTTTGTGTTATACTATAATCATTTAGATGTACTATTTAGCCGATGTCAATGTTCTTGAGAACTGCATCCAATGTATCTGAAACTCTAACTCCGTTAATTTAATACATATGGTTATGATCTGTAATAATGTGTATGCAACTTAAAATAACGCAGAAATTTCTGTCAAACAATTTTAATTTCATTACGAGTTATTCAAACGTTGAAATTTCGTTTATCAGATCTTGTTCCAATGGCGGCCTAATGAGATCTATTTATTTAAGCACAGAATGACCTTGGCTGTCATTGCGTCATAAAGATACAGCGCTCTATTTAAGTATTTGAAAGCATACCTCCCAATGTATGCTTTATTTAAATGTCAGGAACGATGCACCCCTGTGGTAATTTACGGTGGTACACCGGTTTTTCCCATTTTGTTAACTTTCTTTTTTTTTCTCTTTTTTTCTTCTTCTTCACCTTTTGTTTTTCCATAAATGAGTTTCTCCTTTGACCAGTGGGGCCAATACTGCCAACCCTCTGATTTCGCCAATACTAACATCTCTTCTAATGATTTATTTCTCTTGCATGTAAATACATGTAGCCTAACCAATAAAGTTTCTCTCTTGTATAACCTCTTGAACTTGATCACTAACCCCGTTCACTACATTTGTATCACGGAGCAAGGAGACCTGGTTTTATCGGGGTTAATATATCCAATATAATGAATTATAATTTATTGTTTGAAATCGTTCTGATGCATGATGTGGTGGTGTGGCGATTTATGTGCACCACAGTTTCTCTTGCACAATTGTTCCTCAATGGAGCGATATTTACCCCGAAATCGAAATTGTTACTATACACTCGAATCGAATCTTTATAACCTGCATTTACAGACCACCTAGCGGAAATGCTGAGGAATTTTAACTCCATCAAAATTTGCTTGACCCCATTAATATTGCTAAATCAAAACTCATATTTAGGGGCCACCTCAATATTAATACCAGTTCAATTCATAATAGACATTTCTTTAATTTCAATGATATGATCTATGCTAGTGGTTCTTTAAATTACTATTTAATTAACTACTAGAATAAATGCTAGCTCTCAATCGTTAATTGACTTTTGTATAACAAATATTTTATATATAAACTCTGGATTGATTGCCCGTCATATTGGTAACAATTTTCCAACATTCAATATTACTAATCTTTCAAATCTTCATTTGCAAAATTTTAAGCATAAATTTATCCTTCACGACCTTTCTGAAAGCAATTTAATTCTCTTTAGAACTCGTCTTTCTAATGCAGATGGGTCATCCATCTTTGCCCTAACAGATAGCAATGAATCCTACGACCGCTCCCTTCAAAATTTTAACTCCTTTTATAATGATTGCTTCCACTTTAAAACGATCATTAATAATAGCAAAATTAGAAAGCCATGGATAACTAATTACCTTTTACGAGAAATTAAGAAGAAACTATTTTTTATATTTTTGAAAAATAAGTCGCAGACTAACCTCTCTGCCTTCCGCGTTTTTAGAAATTATTCGCTGCACCACTTCTTGTGTTCTGTCAAGCCACGAGAGTTTACAGGTTGTCTATGTGATGTAGAATTATCTCCGGGACAGGCGGACCTTACTGCGCCACTACCCAAACGACTTGTAGCATTGCGAGATTTCGTATTTGTAGATGCGTAATCGAATTATTTATGAATAAGATGAACGTTGCTGTGTCACTACTAAACGGACTTGTAGCAATACGAGAGTTCAGTCGGAGTCGGTAGGTATTCGAATTATCCCTGAATGACCTGAACTTCTCTGCGCCATTGCTCAACGGACGCGTAGCAATACTAGAATTCAAACGTTTTCGAAGCAGATCTTCTGACCGGATACTGCGGCCTATTTTGAACTTGGGCGTGAATCGAGCAAGGTTCAGCGCGTCAAATTTATTAACACACATGAGCTGTTGCTGACTCGAACTTGTGAGGTTTCGAAGCCGTGCCTTCTATTGCCCGGCAGGTAGAAATATACGATGAGTCTCTCTTCCAAGTTATACGTCCCTCTCCCTCGGATGCTATACACAGACCCTTTTTCTTTTCTTTTCTTCATCCTCTCCATGTGAAACATAACCCGCCCATCAATCGAAACCAATTCCCCAATCAAATGAGACACTAATTCATCTAGAAAATATATTGGCTATTAAGTAAGATGGTTATTCTCTTGCGTGTTTTCGATGGCTCGCTTTCTCGAGGGGCGACATGCGGTTTCTTGATAACTCCTCCCCTGAACTTTACGATCTGGGAAAATATAACCTTATATATAATTTGACCCTTTTTACCATTCTTTTGTTTAATTTTCGTACGAATCGCCGCCCAAAGTCATAAATGATGTCTGACTCTCCTTTCTTTCATAGATTTCATGGATCCAGAGCCAAGCTGGAAAATTATGAATGTTTTTGGCTCAAAAATTCTATCCTATACCTGACACCATAAGCGTATTTACTAATATATGATGACGAGGTCAAAATACCACCGAGTTTAAAATTTCAGCTATTATCCCTGTATTTAAGAAAGGCTGAAAATCTGAAACATCTAACTACCGGCATATATCAGTATTAATAGCCTTTACAAAGGTTTTCGAAAAACTGCTTTTAAGAGAATAGATAATTTTTTTAAAACAAAAACATTATTCACGATAATCAATTTGGGTTCATTAAAGGAAAATTAACCGAACAGGCTTTATCAGCAGCTACAGATTTTATTTATTCATCGTTTGATTCTAAGAAATCAG
>QLNU02015360.1:185540171-185554085 GCA_006491805.2 Dysdera silvatica | reverse complement strand
AATTTAACGAATAAGAAAGCTTGTGCTTAGCCGTGCCTCTCTAAGAATTTCTTTGGTTTGCTTTTCGAATGAGGGTGTGTCTGGCGAGTGATTCGTTCATCTTTGGTCTTAATTATCTTATTGTATACTGATTTTAAGAATTTTACTGGACATTTTTATTCCATTTTTCACAAGGAATCGTGTGGTGAAATATATATATACCATCATCATCATATTCAACTATTATCTATCCACTGCTGGATGAAGGTCTCTCCAAATGCTTTCCACACGTCTATCCTGAGCAATTCGCTTCCACGTCACCCCAACCTGTTTTCTTATTTCATCCACCCATCTAGTTTGAGGACGTTTTCTAGGTCTTCGGTGGTCTCTTGGAATCCAGTTCAGAATTTCTGTTGTCCATCGTTGATCAGTTCTTCTTGCAATATGCCCAGCCCATCGCCATTTCAGTCCTTTTACTTTAACAATGATGTCCTCTACTCTAGTTTGCTCTCTCACCCAAGTGTTCCTTTTTCGATCTCTCCTAGTTATTCCAAGCATGCACCTCTCCATGCTCCTTTGCGTTGTCTGTAACTTTCGTATTGCTCCAACTGTTAGACTCCATGTCTCTGATCCATAAGAGAGGACTGGCAATACACACTGGTTGAAGACCTTTCTTTTTAGACACAAAGGCAATTTCCCCTTCAGGATAAAACTGTTTCTTCCAAATGCACTCCAGCCAAGTTTAATACGTCTGTTGAGTTCTTTCATAATGTTGCCATCCATTGAAATCAGCTGGCCAAGGTAAATATATGAATCAGCAATTTCTAGCTCAATGTTGTCAACTTGTATTTTTGTTTCCTCTACGAAATTATTGAACATGATCTTAGTTTTTTGTAGGTTCATCTTGAGTCCAACTTCTTTACTTCTAGTTGAGAGCTCCTGTACCATGTCTTGGAGTTCTAATGGGTTCGTTGAAAAAATAACAATGTCATCAGCAAACCGCAAATGATTTAAATATTCACCATTTATTTTTATTCCCTTGTTATTCCAATTTATCTGCTGAAAAATCATCTGTAAAGCTGAAGTAAAAAGTTTTGGAGAAATGGTATCTCCCTGCCTCACACCTTTGCCAAGTTTGATAGTTTTGGTATCTTTATGTAACCGAAATTTTGCACTTGCATTTTTATACACACGTTTCACCATGTCAATGTACACATCCTCAATGTCTGTTGATCTTAAAGAGTTGATGACTGCTGATGTTTTAATAGAGTCAAAGGCCTTCTCATAGTCAATAAATGCAACACACAATGGAAGTTCATATTCATGTGTTCTTTCAATTAATTCTCTTAATACTTGAATATGGTCCACTGTACTGAATCCACTTCGAAATCCAGCTTGTTCTCTTGGTTGAGCTGCATCTAATTTTTTCTGCAGGCGATGTGTTAGCACTTTTGTGAAGATTTTATAAATAGCAGGTAACAAGCTAATTGGTCGGTAATTTTTCAAATCCTCTTTATCACCTTTTTTATGCAAAAGAATTACTGTTGCAGAATCCCATTGGTTTGGTATGTTACCACTGTTGAGGCATTTGGTAAAGAATTTTGCGAGTATGTCTTCTACATGTTCTCCAGCTTCTTTTAAGATATCTAATGTAATGCCATCATCGCCAGGGGATCTTCCTTTCTTCATACTTTTTATTGCAAATGCTACTTCTTCTTTTAAGATTTTAGGAGCTGTTCCTTCGACTATCTCAGAGTCTTCGTTTAATCCACTGTTTCCCTCATACAGCTTTCTGTAGAATTCTTCAACTCTTCTAAGTATTTCTTCCCTATTTCTTGTTACAGTGCCATCCTCTCCTTTTAATGCAATGATGTGTTTCTTCCCAATAGACAAACTCCCTTTAACAACCCTAAGGCTCTTGTTGCTTTCAATGGCCTTCCTTACTAACTCACAATTGAATTTTCTTATATCTTCTTTCATGTTTTTGCGCAAAGTTTTGCAAAGTTCTACATACTCGATCCTGCAACTGGTATTTTGATTGTCCACCTTCATAAGTCTTCGCCTTTTCATGAGCTGTTTCGTCTTCTCAGATAATTTGCTATTCTGCTTTTTACAGGTTACACCACCAATTTCCCCAGCAGTTTCAATTATTGTCTTAACAATGTTTTCATTTGCTTCTGAGATGTCAACTTCTTCAATAAGTCCTTCCAGTGCAGAAAAGCGATTTTTTAATTCCAACTTGAATGCCTCGGTATTTTCTTTTAATTTCTTTAAATCCACCCTCTTACATACTTGTTTCCTAATGAGCTTCTGCCTTTCTAATTTAGTATTTAAGTGCATTTTACATCTCACCATTCGATGATCACTTCCAGTATTAAATCTGTTCAGTACACTGCAATCTTCAATAATTGATTTCTTGTTTGCCAGGATATAGTCAATTTCACTAGTTCCCCCATTTGGGTGTTTCCATGTCCATTTTCTTTGCGGTTTCTTCTTAAAAAATGAATTCATGATGCTAAGATTTTCAGCTTCTGCAAATTCGATGAGTTGATCGCCACGTTCATTCCTTTCCCCATATCCGTATTTACCAACCGATGTCTCTCCTTGTTCCTGTTGTCCAATTCTTGCATTGAAATCCCCCATGATGAGCTTGATATGTTGTTTCCCTTTGGTGTGTAACTCTTTGATTTCTTCATAAAATTCTTCAACCTCTTCGTCGGTATGGCTTGATGTTGGTGCATATACCTGTACTATTTGAAGTTGGTATCGCTGGGTTAGTTGAACAACGAGCCTCGCTGCTCGATCTGACGTGCTTTCGACTTCAAGAAGGTAGTCTTTAATTCTTTTGTTGATTAAGAAGCCAACACCACTTGTTCTTCCAGTTTCCGTTCCTCTATAATAAAACAAATGTCCACTTTTAAGTTCCACCAACTCTTCACCTTTTCTTCTAACTTCACTGAGTCCTACAATGTCCCATTTGATCTTGTCAAGTTCTTCTTCCAATTCCTGAAGTTTTGCTTCAGAAGCAAGGGATCGTCCATTAAACGTAGCCAAGGTCAATAACAAACGGCAGCCTGGGCCATTCCAGTGATTCTTAGCACCCCCTGCTTTCATGCCACACTGACCGCTGCCTTGATCAGGAGCACTCCAGCACCTGGAGACTAGGGGCCATGGTTTCTGGTGTGTCAACATAATGGAGGAATTAGCCATAATTTCACCACGCTGGCTAGACGGGTTGGTGAATTAGCCCTCCCCTTCCGCCTTTCTATCCGTGTAGCAAATATTAATTTGCCACATAAATAGAAAGCTCAGCCTGCACCACTTGAAGGCGGGGTAGGACACTAGGTTACTGGCCTGGCCGGTTCCACACATCGTCACATACGTTCAGCGTGTGGGTCTCCTTCCAGTTAGATACCAGCAACCCTTTTGCAGGCCATATATATATATACAGCTATGCGTTATTTACATAAACGCAGTACATATAAAACATGGAAATACGGAGGACTCTATGATTATGATACACTATAACATATCAATGCTTACACTTCATTTTAAAATATACTGTGAAATATTGCCTTTTTATGTAAATTGTTATGTTTCAGTATATCAAATTGTTTATGTACGTATAAATATAATTCAGGTGCATTTTGCGTTAGGTCATATAAATGTATACGTACCATTTTTTCCTTATTTTAAACTATCTTCGTTCTATATATGAGGTGATCCAGAATGGCTATACTACCCTTATTTACTTGAGTTCTTCTCAACAGAAAAAAAAATCACTGATATCTCATTTTATAGATTTTTAAACCCGCTGCCGCCATATGTCATAGAGAACGCCATAAAAATATAGTTGGGTATGTTAGAAAATACAAAACGTAAGTTTTATCTCTTATTTGCACCCCATGTATTATTCTAAATCAGTGTTTCCCAACCTGGGTGGTAGCGACCGTCAAGGGGGTCGCGGGTAGGTTTCTGGGGGGGGGGGTTCGCTGTAACTATTTTTAGTTGCAATTATTTTTATAAGGAATTTCATACCAAATGGTCCCAACGCTTTTATATTTCAACATGGCTACACATATTGCAATATTCTACTAATGGTTGTTAACTTTATATCTATAATATATATAATTAATGTAATATATATAATTAATGTAATTTACATAATTTAATATACATAACGTAATGTATATGTTACCGGCAAAGTTTGAAATCCGGCATTCTATAGAATGCCTAGGCATTGTATATAATTCCTAAAACTAGCCGGCAATGTATGAAAAGATTCATATTTAACAAATTTCCTAGGCATTCTATAGAATGCCAAATGAGAAACCGGCAAAGTATTAAATACATCTCCGATTCATTTCGAATATCACGTGGCAAGGCACGTGACTTTTAACGCGCGCCTCAGGCTCAGAATTTGTCAGTTGCACTTTGCGGTTTGTTCGGGAGTGTCAAAATACGCAATTTTACTTAAATTTGTTCAACAAAAAATTAGTTTTTTACTGTGCTGCATGAAAATGGAGGAGCAAGCTGTAGTGTTGGAGAAGGAGTCATGGTCTATAGACATGCAACGACGATTCGAAGATGAACTGCCTAAGCTTCGAGTTAATGCTGCAAAAAATAGTTTGTTCCTAACCGAAACTACTTACCAGAAGTTAATAAATGATGTAAAAAAAAAGCCAAACAAATTGACTACTAAGAAGGAACCCAGGGACTATTGGTTGCCGAATCGCTATGATGTGATGATTGTGGAAAACAAAAGTAAACTCATTTATCCTGTTAAAGAAGACGTCAGTACAATACAGTATTACGTCACGGACACTGAGTTATTTCACGTACTTCATGAAACTCATTTGGCTATTGGACACGGAGGATGGGATAGAATGTTGAAAGAACTTTCAACCAAATACAAAAACGTTACACGTCATGATATTGAACTGTACATCCACCTTCGTTAGCCCTGCCATAAAAAACAAAAAGGTATTAAAAAGGGCACCACTGCTGTTAAACCTATGATTTTTTTTTTGAATTTAATTCCCGTTGAAAGGTAGATTTTATTGATTTTCAGTCTCAGCCAGATAGAGAATACAAATTTATTATGGTGTACCAAGATCATCTCACAAAATTTGTGATTCTCAAGTCTCTAACGTCAAAAAGAGCTGAAGAAGTAGCCTACAACCTAGTGGACATATTCTCGTTGCTTGGAGCGCCATCTATATTACAGTCTGACAATGGTAGGGAATTTGCCAATAATGTGGTGACCAGCTTGAAGGAGTTTTGGCCAGCACTGAAGATCGTCCATGGGAAGCTTCGCCATTCACAAAGCCAGGGTAGTGTCGAAAGAGCTAATCAAGATATCGAAAATATGCTCTGTACTTGGATGCAGGACAACAAATCTGACCGCTGGAGTGAAGGACTGCGTTTCGTTCAATTTATGAAAAATAGAGCTTATCATTCTGGGATCAAAAGAACACCATACGAAGCTCTTTTTGGCTGCAAACCTAAAGTAGGGCTTACAACGTCTTTTCTACCCGAAGATGTTTTAAAAGACATAAATACAGAAGAGCAGCTAGAAAAAGTAATAGAAAGCGTCCAAACAATGGAAAAAGGTGAAACTAATCAGATTATGCAAGAAAAAGGAGCCTGTTTAAAAAAACATGGATGAGATTATAGTCGATAGTGGATTAAACCAACATGATGAAGACATGCTTACCGAAGAGATCTCCGTTTCTGATACCTATTGCGTGTGTTTAAAGGAAACGAGTGATGCACTTGCATGCAAAAAGTGTCGTCAAAAAATTCATACCTTCTGTGGCCATGCTAGTAAAGATGATGAAATGGATATTTTGTGCACCCTTTGTTTCAAAACTGAAAATGCTATTGAAGGTAAAATAAATTCTAAAATCAATCGGAAAATACAAGCCAAAAAAATGAAAATGAATTCGGAAAAAAATTTCCCACTGCTTCTTTGGGAACTACTGTGCGAGTTCCTATTCCTGACGTCGACAAGGGGCGAGGTGATTCGCGCAATATATTGGCAGTTGTAATGAGTGTGACAGAGGATGGTTTCTACCGACTTGGAACTTCTGAAGGAATTTTAAAACAAGTATATGCGAGATCACAATTCACTTTATGCCCTAAGAACTTGCTTAGAATTGAAGATATTCCTGACCACGAAATTCCTCTCCGGTCAGTTACAATTTCTCAGTCCAGTGGAAGCGGCCAAAGATTCGTCAAATGTATGTGTAAAACAAAGTGCCAAAATATGAAATGTCTTTGCATGAAAAATGTAATGAAATGTAATTCAAAATGGCATTCAAGCCTACCGTGTTGCAACAAGTAGGTTAATTTTAATTTCTTATTTTTTATATGAAAATTTTGTTTCCCTTAATAAGAAAGGCATAAATTTTGTTTTGTACAACTTTCATTTTTCTTACGTATTTTGAATAAATTTTTTTAATGGCACTCTCATTATTTTTTCAGAATAACATTTGTATTTTTGAGGAATGCACGTCATTTATATAATAGCCTTATCAGGACCTTTTTTCATACTTTGCCTAAATAGCATTTGTCATTCTATAGAATGCCTAGGGAAAGTATGTAATAATTCTCATATTTCATACTTTGCCTAAAAACGTCCCTCATTATATTCATTGCCTAGGCATTTTATAGAATGCCGGCGTTTCATACTTTGCCGGTAACATATATATATGATTAATATAATTTTGTGTTTAATGTGTTTTTTTACTCTGTTAAAGATGCTTCTGTTATGCAAATGTGGCGGTGGCGGACAAAGGAGTGGTCGCGGATCTATTGGTTACTAAACAAGGGGGTCGCCGATTACTTGACTACTATAAAAGTAGGTCGCGTCTTCAAAAAGGTTGGGGGAGAGAGAGGTACAGAGAAAACCACTGTTCTAAATAAAAGGAAAACTTCTTCAATTGTAGTTTTAACAAGACCAGAACAGGTTAATTATGGCAAATGGAACTGGAGATATTGTGAGTTTAATTTTAACATGTGCATCGAATCGTACAGCCTTTTTAGTGTAAAAACAAATTCCAGTTTTTGTGAAAGTTCGGTAATTACAGGATAAATGAAAAAAAAATGCAATTCTTCAATTTTTACGTAAAATTTTTTTAAAGAGATTCTCTCTAGAAACGTTTTGTAGCCATAGCAAGGTGTCCGAAGAAATATTTCTTCCGACACCTTGTTAAGCTTACAACCGTCTTTCTACGAAGAAAACGATCTTTGCATAATAGCTGATTAAAATGTTTCGGGCAATTGCAAAAAACTAATAACAATAAATTATTTTAGGAATTAAACATCTTCTTTCGTGTTTATTCTTTTATTTTTTTGCCTCTAATTAGTGGCCTTTTACAAAAATTTTAATTTGTTTTCACCCATGAGATACTATGCCACTCGATTCATTTGTCAAAATTTAACTCGTAATATTTCTAGTTCTATTTACCGCATAAAATTCCTTCTGGTCTTATTAGAAGCATAATTAAATTAGGTTTCATGATATGTAAGATGAAATTTGAAATAAGAGAGAAAAGCACGTTTTGTATTTCTCACACACTCTTCATATTTCTGCGAGATTCTCATAGGAAGTAGATAGCATTTTCCAAACTCTTTAAAATCAATGAACTTTTTTCGTCCAGAAGCGTTCAGGTTAATAAAGGTGATACGGTCATTTTGGGACACCCTGTATATATAATACTTTTTTGAAATTTCCAAATATTACTTCCTTTGCTCTTCTTATCATCACTTTTTACTTTATTTAAGGTTGCATTATTTGTACAACGCTTAATTCGTATACAAATATTATATCACATTTATTTATTAACTAAATGTTTTTAACGTTTGTAATTAATAATTTTCGCTTATTTATTCTACTTTTTATCAATGTTTTATGTATATTTTCAATTAGTTTCTCTTAACCCTGAATTTATTTTATTGCATTATATTTTATTCTTTTATTCTTTTTATCTCTTAAATTATTTAATTTTTTTTATCCTTTAAATTATTTTATTCTTTTTATCGCTTAAATTATTTTATTCCCTTTATCTCTTAAATTATTTTATTCTTTTTATCTCTTAAATTATTTTATTCTTTTGATCTCTTAAATTATTTTAACCTTTTTATCTCTTAAATTATTTTATTCTTTTTATCTCTTAAATTTTTTTATTCTTTCTATCTCTTAAATTATTTTGTTCTTTTTATCTCTTACATTATTTTATCTTTCTACCTCTTAAATTGTTTTATTCTTTTTATCTCTTAACCTTAATTGTATTGTAATGTATTATATTTTTACATAAATTTATATAAATGTGATTAGTTTAAATTATACATAACAACAATGTAATTTAAAGTATGCATCAATCGTTACATGAATGATTAAATTTCATTGTAATAAATTTTTGTATTTAAATTTACAACGGTCGTTAAGGATCTCCTCTAAAATTACATGCCTGGTGCTTTTCCTGGAGGAGTATCATCAAACATACTTTGCCATGAATAAAGCTTATACCCAACAACACAACCAAGACCCAAAAGCGCCAGAAAATAAAAATAAAAAAAAAATGTTTTCGTTACTCTATATATGCCTATTAAAGTAATGTGAAGATCGCATCTCTGAGAAATTCCATTTTCCAGAGCAGCTTTAGTTTCTAAAAAATGCTACAAAATCACTCACTGCATTGTAAAAGAATAGTTTTGGAAAATCACAGTTTCCAACAACAAAAATGTAACTTTGAGTACGTACGTGCGAATTTAAGATTTCGCAACAAAACTGCCAAGTTTTTTATATACCTAGCGCTGCTCTTTGATAAACGCAAAAAAATATTTTCAACGTCATTTTAGAGAATTTCTTTTCTTCCTTTACAAATAGTTTGAAGCAATCAATTCATGGCTATTCTCCGATGACAGGTTTTTTTTGGTTAAAATTGTAAATAGGTAATTTTGTGTAAGAAGTTTGAATATGCTTCGAAATAAATGTACCAGGTATTACCAAAGATAGTAATGGTTATATAAACTGTTGTTATTGAGTGTGTATGCACATTTTTTTTTGTATTAACTCAGTTCTTATTTCTCTGAAAGTAAATAATATATTTTGTATCATATTCATTGTGTCTAAATTACCTAATTTCTAAAGCTAAATAAGGTAATGATAAGAGTATGTTCAAAGTAGATAGATTATATGCTGTTTAATAAGCAAATGATAATTAATATAATAATTAATACTTAAATAAACAAGCAAACGAATAAACAAATGAATAAATATAAATATTAATTGCTGCTAAGTCTTAAGATATTAATTTTACTGGATATCACGTGCGTATGTGACTTAAAAATAAGCAGTATAGTTTTGGTCAATATGCTCACTACTTTACGAGTGTGTAGTTTTGCTAACATTAAAGGAATAAACCGAGGGATCAAATGTTTAATTGATCGTTAATTTCAGACGTTAGTCCTGACTTAACGTCTTGCTATAAATCAATGTTTTGTTGCAAGTCCCTAAATTCGAGTTCTAAACACTACTTATGGAAAGTACTGCTGCTATGTTCTTATTTATTTAAATCAAACAAGAACTGCACCTAAATAGTTTGAACACCTATTCTGAACCTCTTGGTGGTGACAACGTGCTTTTAAAGATGTTAAAGAAATATTTTGTAGGCCATCAAAATATTTAAATAAATTGTGTTTACTTGAAATGGTAAATAAAACTTTGCAGCTATCTTTCGTATGTAAAATTATAACTTTCAGTAGGCTCATTATAAGTCAATTGAAGTATTTATTAGATCTGTCACTCCAGTGGCAACGGTTATTTTAATGCTGCTTTCTGCAAACAGCAAACGTTTAATAATAAATTTAATTTCGGATGCAAAATTGTGCTATATGGAAATGTATGTGCAGAAACGTTTGGAACCTTTATTTCTTGTATTTGCCCTTCTACTAAAAAAAAAAAAAACAAAATATTTGCATTAATTAAAGACTAATTCAAATTTTCACTAATGAATATTTTAAACTCTTCCTTGCTGATCAGAACTTGCCAATGTTGCCTTTTTATCTTTACTTCTTTTATCTGAAGATTTATGGAATGTTTGAGGAAAGTTCATATGTGAATGGGGGTAAATTATTCTTAGAACCTCTTTTTATTATTTTATTATAATTTTCAATTACCTTTCCCCAATTATCTAGTTATATTATCATCATTTTGAAATTTAAAGTTTTCTAAAATCTTATGACAAGTGCGCCTTATTCACGAAAGGAAGTGTTATGATATACACCCTATAACAAAAAAAATCGACGCACCAAGAAAGAGTTGTCCGATTGTAATGAAATTTCGTATGCAAAGACATTTTGACCGAACATGCAAATGATTAAAATTTGGTGTCCAATGAATGAATAGCGGGAACTCCAGCGCATCGGAACTGCGCATTCAGCAGGTGTATATAAGGAGCGATTCTCAATATGTGGTCAAAATTTCTGTTGCATTTTGACTGCGGATATCTTACGTCGACTGTAACAATGCCTCGCCGAAAGATTCGTGCTCATTACGAGCATATGTCAGAGTTTGAAAGAGGTTGTGCTATCGGATTGAAAGAGGCTGGTTGGACGAATCGAAGAATCGCTGGACATGTGGGTCGAAGCGATGCGGCGATTGGACGGTGCTGGCAAGAGTGGGTCAACAACGGCAGATGTCAGCGTCGGGACGGCAGCGGTCGACCTAGGGCCACAACAGAACGGGAAGACAGAGCAATTGTCAGAGCAGCTGTCACAGCACCGGATTCGTCGTTATCAACTATCCAACGTGTGGCCCGCACACATGTGTCCAACATGACCCTCTGCAGACGACTGAGAGAGCGGAATTTACGCTCGCGCCGACCGTTACGCCGCTTACCTCTCACGCCTTTACACCGTCAAGTCCGATTACAGTGGTGCCGGGCTCGATCAACTTGGAACTGCGCTGACTGGGGACGTATAGTCTTTAGTGACGAGTCCCGTTTCCAACTGTGTCCTGACGACAACCGCAGACGTGTCTGGAGACGTCCAGGGCAGCGTGGGGATCCTGCCCTTACTATCGCACGCCACACATGCCCACAACAGGGCGTTATGGTCTGGGGTGCCATCTCCTTTGATAGCCGGACCCCTTTGGTGGTCATTTCTGGCACACTTACAGCACAGCGGTACGTAGACGACATTCTACGACCGGTTGTGTTACCGTTCCTTTTGCGACACCCTGGACTTACGTTTCAACAAGACAATGCCCGGCCGCACACGGCACGTGTTGCTATGAATTGTCTTCAAGCTTGCCCAACACTTCCTTGGCAAGCTAGGTCTCCTGTTCTTCACATCCACCAATTTTTATCGCAATCGGACAACCCCTTCTTGGTGCGTCGATTTTTTTTTGTTATAGAGTGTATTTACCAAATTTTCGGACGCGCCTTATGGTGATTATACTACAGGGAAATCAGAATTTGGATAATATAAATACTGTATGCTTTCAATAATATTAATAATATTATATAAGTGATCTTCTTTAAAGGGAGTTACGACGATTTCGTGTGTTAAGTCTTCTTCGTACTTGCTGTTTTTTTATTGGTCTAAGTTTTACTTATTTGATTGCAAGAAATATCTCTTTTCTTTAAAACACGAATTGAATATCTTTGAAATGAGTTAAGAGCAAGATCCTCTATCGTCTCCTGACGGACAAGAAATTTGAAAAAATCTTAAACTTAGGAATTATCATCATTAATGAAAGAAAATGTGCTAGGTGAAAAAATTATGTTAATGTGCTTGTTTTATTACATTTTTATCGCTCTCATTTTCAAGTTTTATGGTACATCTCCATTTTTTGAATCTTTGAAAAAGATTCAAGTCCATAGATATTTTCATAATTTATATCAAGAGGAAAAAAAATTGAGTTTATTTTAATTTGGTTCGTTGATTAGAAACTGTAAAGTAACAAATTTTCTTCTAGCCAGTATTTAGAAAAGAATTTCCCGAATTCTTTGGTAGCTCATCGTCATCACTGTTTACTGATTGTGGGCCAACTTAGGGGGGAGGTGGCAGGGGGAAATTTGGGGACCTTCTCCGAGAGAAAATCGTAGAATATATCTGTGAAAAAATGGCAAAATATTATAAGTAATTTTTTTCCAAAAAATTTAGTTTCTCTCATTCTGGAGTCCCTTTTGTTAATGTTTGGAAGGTGCCAAAGTTTCTTAAGTCGTTTTCTTTCAGTTTATTAGAAAACAACGATGGCAAATTGTTATAAATCAAAAGCCACAGGATCACATGTCGGCAAAATGTTATATACAATTTGCCATCTTTAATTGACGGTTTTCGTCTTTCGGAATTTCAGTTTTTTTACGGACGATTCATTTGTTAGTTTTCTCGACGCATGCCTTGCGTAATAGAAATTCGGTTAGGAATCGAAGATTGTATTTGTACTTAAGCAATTTCAATTACAGTAGAACCTCCATATAACGTACTTCCGTATAGCGAAATTCTCTATATAGCGAAGTTTTGGTAAATCCCCATGATCGTTACATATGAAAGTGTTTCTATATAAAGATATAAATTTCTATATAACGAAATTTTTAATGACCAAAACAGAAAATCGAGTAGTCACGTCAGCGATATCACCTTCCCTAATATTGTGGGAATACAATACGGTTTTAAGGTAATTGGCAAACAAACAGAATGAGGCATGTCTAAGGGACTTTAAACTCCCTAATAAAGAGTTTTCCTAAGCACACATATCTGTATCTGATTGCCCCATACAGTGCGAAACTGCTAGGCTGGGAACATACCCCAATTGTCCTTGAATCCACTGTATTATTTGAATAGTATTATTTGTCGCGCTTTTTTGCTCGTTTGATTACCAGAAATCCAGACCTTGCAAATTTCCCCACAAGGGTGTGAATAGCTACGTTGGCTTCTAGTGGAAAAAATTCGTCCCTTTATTGTGGGGGGGGGGATCCAACCTACAGGTGGCATGTATGACAGAAATGAGTATGAAAGAAGCATTAGATGCATTTTTATTTTGAGATAAGTATTGTTCAACTCATTTTTTTATACGCATGTATATTTCACACTTAAAAACATCTATTTTTAAATGGTTGAATGTTATTTATGAGAAACAGTCGTTTACTGAAAAACGGGATTTTAATTGTGGTATATTGCATTTCTTTAACTGAACTGTGTAGGAATACGAGCTTTTAATTTATTCTTTCTTTGTATTTGTTCGGAATGGCGTTTCAACTGCGTTCTTCACTTTTGCCTTCTGTTTTTGTGATTGACCAAAAATTTCTCTTACCTGGCCACATCAAGTTGAAGTGTGACATTGACCATACCAGGATCGAAACGATTCTAACATGCAGCCATCGTGATTCCAAGAGACTAGTACTCTTTCGTCCGATTAGTGTCAAGTAAACAGGGTCTACGAAAAGATGGAAAACGCTTTCATGTGAGTCAGATTTTCTCACGTTCTCTTTACTTTTGAACAAAGAGAGCATTTTGATAAAAAAGACTCAAATGGCGACAAAGTAGAATGGATGAAAATAAAATGATTGCGCTATAAGTCGACTTTTGAGGTAATCAAATATAAATACATTCTCGACGAATCAGCAGAACTTCAGATAGTAGGCTTCAGGAGGCATAAAAAGGGAAGGCTGTTGTCATTGAATTCTATCTACATACCTCTCCCTTATGTTGGGACACTGCCTCTGAAAAAAGAAGACATACTGTCAATTTTTTCTCTCATTGATGAAGACTGCCATGATTTTTACAGGAACCTGCGTACCGATAATGTTTTTGCAGAGTTTGATGAAGCTAAAGCTCTTATAACGGCTGTAAAATGGATCCATGTAAAACAATATAAAATTGCATATTTTGTTATATTCTTCGAGTTTATCAATAAACCATTCA
>QLNU02015360.1:185495587-185536695 GCA_006491805.2 Dysdera silvatica | reverse complement strand
TGTTCGATAGATTTTATTTATTTTTTGTTAAAATTAAAATTTATTTCAATAAAATTGAATTTGATTTATTATATACCAAGAAGAGATAATACTTCAATATAAGTTAATATTGTTTAATGTTTATGTTTCAATTTATGAGTTTGTTTTTCAACATATTTACTGTCAACATAAAAATTTTATGCATATTGAACAAAATTTTATGTCTTACTACCATCATGGCACAGGTAGGAAGAGGCTGCAAAAAAATAGCATCGGGGCGGCAAAAAAAGTAGTATAGGGATGGCAAAATAGTAAATTCGCCCATGCAAGAATTTATTGATGAACGTAGTACAGAAGTTGCAAACAACTCAAAGTTGTATGGGAAGTTGTGTGTATGAAATAACTAGAAGAAATGGGGGAACTAACGCGTGGTATGAGGGTGCAGACAAGAGTCCAAGACATCGTTATTAAAGCGAAATCCATCAAAGGACTGGGACAGACATGTTACAAATAGAACTAATTAACAATGAATAACCTTAATTATCAATTGGACTTCCAGGCATCATAAAAGGTTAAGAAAACGAAGAAGTTGGAGATAGGAAGTAGTTTGCAATAACGTGATTACAATCAGTTTAGAAAAAGGTGTATGCAGAAAATTGCAGAGATCTTCAATCGCAGTAGATAAATGACATTTGAACATACCATTATTTATATATATATATATATACATTTTGCGTGTTAGGAAAAGTATGTAATATATGTACAATCCTTAAATATACACTTCAAACAGAGCCTATTCAAATTCATCCGCAAATATAAAGGTTTGCTATAATAAGTATGGATCTAATTCAAAAGTAATAAAAAAACTTTCATTTTCTCTGGATATTCATTTCTAACTCTAAATCCTAACTTAAAAAAAAAAAAAACTGTCTCAATTTTTCTTTATGTGACTGAAGTCCTAAAGTAGAAAATGAGACTCTATGAGGTGTAGTAAATATACAGTGTGTCCGTGAAGTCATGGTGCACTTTTGACCGGTCACAGGAAATCAACGAAACAAGATAGAAATGTGAAATCTTCACCAAATAAAAGGAAAACTATCCAAGTTTCATACCTATTCAGTGCAGTTTGATGTGGCCTCTATTTGTTGCCCTACACACATCTAAATGATATTCAAGTTCTTCCCACACACGGTTAAGGACGTCTGGTGTAACAGAGTGAATAACGTCTGTGCACTTTGGTCACGGATTCGAATTTAGCAAGCCACAGAACACACTGAACTTTCCTCTGTAACGTCCACATCTCGACTGGCGTGGGCGTGGGCTGATCCACTGCCGCGCAGTTCGTGGTGTTGCGTCATCACCTGTGTGCGCACACGCTTGCACATCAGAGTACAGAAACTTGGAGAGTTTGTCTTTTATTTGGTGAAGAGTTCACGTATCTATCTTGTTTCGTTGATTTCCTGTGACCGGTCAAAAGTGCACCATGACTTTACGGATACTCTGTATATATGGGCGTACTCCCGCTTTAGTCGGCCACTGCTTTAATCGGATCCTTCCGTCCACTCGTTTGGAACTGCAAGGTGCTATGCTTTTTAAGAAATTAACGGAAATCAATGATTTTTTTTAAGTAATGAGCCTTTGCTCATGGTTTACGGAAAAATGGCCCCCAGAATTTCCCCCCGTGGACATTTCGTCCCACGGCCATTTTTATCTCCCTGTAGATGATGAGTAAGCTATACAAATGTAAATAATACACAGAACTTTTTAACAATAAAACCCCTGTCATCCGAACTTCGCGTAACCGAAATGACCTTCTGTACAATTTGCATTTTAATTGTTTTTTTAAGTGGACGCTCGTTTAATGTTTTTTGGCAAAGACGCTCATACAGTCGAAATCATTTATAACAAACCTCGGTCATCCGAACTGCGCATAAATAAAAATGACCTTCTATACAACTTTTTTAATTATTTTTTCAAGTGGACACTTAGTAAAAAAATAGTATAGAAGGTCATTTCGTTTAAGCGAAGTTCAGATGACCTCGGTTCGTTATAAATGATTTCCACTGTATAATCGTTATTGTTAAAAGCATTGAACGCGCGGCCACTTAAAATATAATAGAAAACAAATTGTATAGAAGGTCATTTTGGTTTAGTGAAGTTCGGATGACCGGGGTTCTACTGTTAAAAAATTGGGTGCATTATTTACATTCTTGTAGCCTACTCATTATCTACAGGTGATGAAATGTCCGTGGAGCAAAATGCCGGGGACCACTTTTCCGGATCCCTTTCATTATGTATCCATTTAATACTTCATGACGTACTTACATTTAAAATTGAATTTTTTTTCCTTGTTTCATAATTTTTTCGTTTACGTCCTATTTTAAAACACATACCGTATTTTGTTGTTGCATGTTCTATCTTGTTTAAATAATTATTATATCATTTTAAAAATAAATTAATTTTGAGATTTCATTATTATAAATGAATTTTACCACTATTTCCCTATGAATAGCTCAATTTTCGGATAAACCGGCCAAATCACAAACCGGTTAAAGTTCCGGTTTCGTCGTAGGCGGTGTTGGTTAAGAGGATATCTACTACACATAAATCATTCATTTAATATTATTACCTTTTTAATTCTCAGAGTCATCATGCCGTTTGAGATGTTAGCCGAAAAGTTAATTAAGAAAATGAACTTTTACTATTATTAAAAGACAATATGCAATGAATTTCTCCTTTGGATATGATAAATATCAAATAATTAAAAAAAAATTGTTGAACAATATATAGTTGAAACTTGATTACAATATATCTAATATTTTTAGTATAACACGCTAATTGAACATATGTACGAGGAAATTTTATCACGCTTATTTGCATGGTCAGTGCATCAGGAGATTGCTCAAATTTTTGTAATATACGCGTTTGTACTGCAATTGGATTTTTTCGTGTATGCACATATAGGCTTAAGATAGAAGTACTTACATTGCTCCCATTTCAAGCACAGGCATTTGTTTCCTTATAAGGTTCAACTACTCACACGATGACACGCGTAAAACAACGTAAATGATCGCAGAGCACGAATCCCTTCCTAATTATTGTAAACTGAATTTGGCAAGTATTGAACTCCAGAAGGAAAATAATGATAAAATAATAATACGCGTCTCTCAGATCCGATTACGACTAGTATAATATCAATCCACGTACTCTAATTTGTGTCAAATATTATTTCATGTGAGCACGCTCTGTCATGGAAAATCAACGCTCGCACTTTTAAGGTTATAGAAATTAATCGATGACGCAGTTAGCATGAAATAATGGAAATTAATTCTTCTCAGAATGAGAGTAAGTTCTAATGTGTGTGTAAAGAGTTTTTGCTCTCTGTAAATTGAGGAGTGCTGTTACCCAAGCCACCACGTGGTTAACGAAGCGCAGTTTAGTACTTTATGTAACACAGTCATCATGGAGCGTACGAATCTATCTGTATGAAATAAGATTTTAAAGGCTTTTATATAGGAACGAAACAATTTTATTGAGCTTTCACACTCTTCATATTTGTATCCTGTACTTAAATATCTTTGTCAACAAATATTTTATATAATTAAACTGTTTTCGTTTGAACCTTATCTTTGCATGTCTTGACTCATAGATTCGGATTTCTAGACTCCTCCAATGGCTGAAATGTCGACCGGAATCAACTTTACAACATATCGATAGATGGCATCGATATATGCATACGTTTGTTTAGAAACTGTTGTTCAATCGATATTGCGTTTTGAACACAGTCTTCTGCGTTTATATTTCATAATTTAGACCTCCTCTTTCGGTTTTAAACTGATGTAATACGTATGGAGAACACATGGTTCACTGTTTCATTGTTAATGCAGTTTACTGGACAGACATTAAGAGCAAGATGGATTTAAACGCAATGTGATTGTGAGATTATGTATCGTAGTGGCTAACATTTTTTACCATAGAGACAGTAGTACAGTGCTCCTCACCGTACCATCACTTAACCCCCAGCTTACAAGCGACGGAAAAACCTCCATCTTCATTGGATGTGTGGAAGAAACGAATATTGTTGTAGCTAGTATAGGAATAATTATGTACTAGATTTGGGAAAACCATTATTCAGTTCGATGTGCCAAATAGGTACTGGAAACTAAATCTGAAGGATTTGTCGTCACTGGCATAGCTCACGCTAACAATTCTTTTTGTAGTGATCGTCTGACGAAGTAGACTATTTAAATAAAATATGGTTAGTTACGTATTATATGTTTACTTTATATAATGCTTACTGAGTGGTGCCTACGTAAGTATACAGAGACCCAGGCATGTATATTTAATAAAATAATATTTATCCACAGCAAAAAACGCCATACAAAACCAGCTAAAAATCGTTCAGAATGCATAAAAATTGCAAAACAAGAATAAAATCTTACACTGCATAAAAAAATATTTGTAGAACCAATGTTCTAATTAATTTCATGATGTGAATATACACTGGCAAAAAACTCAAACGTAATGAAAGAGAACTTTTAATTTACTCACTTACTTACTTACTTCTTACTTCTAAAAATTTCGAAAAGAAATCATAGATTTATAGAAAAGTTACACCATCAAGACAAGATTAATCATCTACTAGTGAAGTCCCGGTTATAAATTATGACAAAAAGTAGTTTCTTCCTTACAAAAATTTACATCGAATTCCCATTTTTGAAAATAAAAAGGAAAGGAATTATTCCACAGAAAAATTACGGCTCTTTCTTTGCATGCCCATTAAGCATCGTGCTTCATCGGAAGTTAAATATCATGTTTTTATAAAATCTTTGAATCTTCCGGTGGTGAAATAATCTGGGGTTGTGAATCTCACGAGTTCTCATAATGACCTACTAATTTGATAAAGCCTTTTTATTTTCCAAACGCATCAATATTATTCGTGGAGAGTGAAAGCATGATTTTGATGTTGAAGTTAACGAAAGGGAAATTACGTTTTTCCGTAGGTGTACCATGCTGCTTGGACTAATGGTTTTAGCGACCGTAGTTATGGTAAGTATATTTATAGCAATTTGTTTTTAGACTTTAGTAATTGATTGCTTGGCTTTTTCTACTGGGCAAATAGGAACCGCCCTAAAACTTGCTTAAATATTAAACTTGAAATTGATCTGTAGTTTATTCGTCGTTTTCATTCTAAGTTATGAGCTAGCAAAGTATATTTTAGCTTCCTCCCAATGCCCCATAACGTTTTTAGTACACAAAATATGTTTCAGTGTAACGTCTATTGGTATCAAAAATTTGTCTTCATGTAGATACATATTTTGTAATTGATAATTATTTTGCAATTAATCATTATTATAGACGAATTCGAGAATGCCGCCACATTTTGTATATTTATCAAAAATAAATGATGGACATGGAACCAATTATCCTTTGTAGGTGCAGCTGTTTCTTTTAACAAAAAATGTATTTATGTCATCATGATCACACACATGCCTTCTTTGTATCAATAAAATTTCAGAAGTTATGCTGCTAACTTTTTTCTAATTTTTTATTAAGTATGAATTGTTTCCATTATTTAACGCTTACAAATTTCATCCTGATCAAACTATATACAATAAGTTTTAGTATAAAGTAATGGTTGTATTCCTAAATTAGTACTCGTAATGCAAATCCTTGTTTTAAAAACAGGAAGACTTTGTGAAAAGTAGAGTTAGATGTAGATCTATAAAGATTTTATTTGTGTGGCTGAGCTGTTTATTTAAATTAATAAAATATTTAAATTAGTGCAATAACAAGAAAAAAAGCCAGAAGAGTCACGAGGACATTCTTCGAGGGTTGAAATTTTCGATGTTACATTGAGCCTTTATAATGCGGTCGATACCTTTCTTTATGTTAAAATTCGTTCAAAATTCAACCACACTTACCTTGTCACTTTCCAGGCAGTACGAAACTTTGCAAGTGTACGCTATAAATAATAATATCTTTAGAAGTTTCTATGGTTTTCCGATTTATATGCTATAGTAGAGAGATAGTATTTAGTGACAAAATATTACCTTGATGTATGGTGAGGACTCGAAAATGTTGGAATAATGCCCTGGTGCATTACTAAAAAAAAAGGCACGATAATTTTAAAATCTATATTCTTTTACTTGCAGCATTTTTTAAACATGTCAGGTGGCAATCATTTTGGCGACACACCACACTCATTTAATGTAAGACTAATTTCACAAAATATTTGGTGCAGATGCATAGAGACTTCTTCTTAATGTATAGTTCGTTCGCCAAAAGTTGACCGATGGTACCTTTAGAATTCACGGGAGCTGACGTCACAAACGGGTTGGTTCATTACAACAGAGGGGAAGGCGTCATTTCAGAAATGATTCTTACCGAACGTTTGTCTGCGCCAAAAATCAGTTCTGAAATGACGTCCTCCCCTCTGCTGTAATAAACTAGCCCGTTTGTGACTTCAGCTCCCGGGAATTCTAACAGTACCATCTGTCAACTTTCCGAGAACGAGCTATAACTGCATAAAGTATTTTGCGAAATTATTTTTTATCGATTAAAAGGTCTGTAAAAGTTGGCTCAGTCGTCCATTTTTTTTAAATTATTCGCCAGTTCGCACTTAAAGTAACAATAAGTATAACATAAGTATACATAAGTATACATAAGTATACATAAGTATAACATAAGTATAACAATAAGTATAACATGAAAAAAAGTATGAATGCTCAAGATGAGGAATCGCGTTGTAAGTAAATTGAAGAATTCGCGTTCTGCGAATAATTTTTCTCTATAATGAACCGCGTCATAACTAATTTGTATTGTAATAGCAAGCTTTATAAGAGTACTTGCTGTACATCAAGTAGTCGATCACAATACTGCAAAAATACCAATAAGGTAACCGAAATACATGAAGCCGATATCAGCCTCTATTGCGCAGCAGCAAAAATGCTCACACTTCTAAATTTTAAGACTATAAAATTAATATTATTTTTATTCCGTTTAACAGGAACACTGAAAAAGGGTCGTGTTTCAAGGCTAATAAGGTGGCCGCCTTAAAGAAATGATACGGTTTTATATCTCTTAACAATGGTGACATTGAATTTCAGCAATAACTGACGTCAAACATGTAAGGTTTTCGAAAATTTCAAGCCTGTCCGTTTAATTTCTTATTCAAACGGGCTCATAAAAATCTCCACCCAGTGGCTGCAGATTGCAGAGACGGCTATCGGGCTATATTCGAACTTCTGAAAGTTTGTGCTAGTGTAAATATATCATCGTACGAAACTCACGTGTAGTCGCCAGTCACGTCTTAAAAGTCCCAATTGCGACTTAAAGAACAAACATTAGTTTGTTTTTTCTTCGATGAAATGAGAACTTGGTCTTAACATTTGAAGTCTACGTGTTTAACTGAGTTTTTCCAGTGAGAAGATACGAGACTGGACCAGTTGATCACTTCATTCACTCCATGCTTTTCTTGAAAAGATTTAGGCTTCGACTGATGTGGATATGCCTTTATTCCTGCATTTAATGACGTTAAGACTTAACCCGAGGGCGATTATTAGATATTCCACTGCATTATCTTCGACAAATGCTCTCGGCTGGAAAATCATTTAAAGTTAGTAGAATGAGGGAATTAATTTGATCGGAATTTTGATTAATTTAGTATTGAGATGATATTTCATTTTGTGGCTTCCAGTTCTCTGTTTATTATATTGATATAATGCATGTACAAACCACAACAAGAATTCATGTGCATTTTAAAGTAAGAAAGCGATGATGAGATATTATGTTTTAACATGTTTTTACGATCATTTGGCCTATTTATACGTATTAGTAAAAATAATTATTTTATATTTTTTTAAATTTTTTTAAACTTACATTTTTGTATCATTTTCTAGTTTTTGCCTGTAGTTACTTATTTTAAGCGGATAGCCCGTGTGATAGAGAAAAGTGTCGCCTTCTTAAAATTTACAAATAACGATCCGTTAAATAGATGTATTCCCAATGTGAGAATACTTATTATAGATGATTATGTGACGGTTGGTTATATTTGAGGTTTTAAAATTTTGATATTTACATTATGAAAAGAGGTTTAATAACAGCTTAAATAAAAGAAACATTGGAAAAGACAAAGGTATCACAAATGAGGTAGAAAGGTTGTGATTATTTATAAGCAAGTGTATAGCTAAATATAGTAGTTCTCAAAATTTGAAGACAACGTACAAAAGCGAACATAATTCATAGCTTTGTAAGAAGACACAATACTGTGAATAAAAGAGGTTTATTACATACCTGCAGGAATCTTAAGTGATTCTTCCGCATACTGTGAATTGTGCATAGCTTTGTATATTATCCTCCAATTTTGAGCACTAGTGTCATTGTTGATTCATATTATTTATTGAAATTAGCAAAGCTGGACTGTAATAATGAGAACATTTTCGTGTTATAGCACATGGCTTCATCTCAAGAAAGGGGTTCCAATGCCCTAAGGCAAGGTGAGACAACGAGACGTGTCCAAAGTGAAATCATCACATCAAAAACACGAGGTAATATCTAAATGTTTTATGTAGAATCTTGATACGATAATGGTAATAAACTAGTGCAATAAGTTATACAATTAATATGAAGGTACTAGTTGTACACTGTTCAAAACAATCAGGCAATAATGCCGATTCGGTACAAAATCGTAACACAGACAACAACAGCACGCCTAAATTTATTAAGCAGATTATAAATGTGACGTAAGCGTAGACAGCACACTTGTACATATGTAAATTATTACTTGTGACGTTAATAATCACATGTCCACTAAGGTGGACAAAAGCAGCAGCTCGCAGCGTGATCGGTAATCCCACTAAAATCCTACAGAAATTGGCGCAATTGCGTTGGTTAGGGGTGGCTTATAAAACATCTAGTCCCCCTCCCCCAGAAAAACAAATATTACAAATGTGGAACAGTAAGAGTGGGGATACAGTTCCCCAGAAATCGAGGCTAGCCATGCCAATACTTACAGAACAAAGTTCCATTAGTGTTAGACTAGTTGATGATATCGCTTTAAAGTGATTTACCGCAATACACAGCGCGGAGGGCCATCCGTCCTTTAGGAGCCAGGCAAATTCAGCAAATCATAGCTCAAAACTGTGGAGTTTCAAAAAGCACCATTTCCAAACTGTGCATTAGGTTTCTAGGGACTGGAAGTGTTTGTTGACGGCAAGATGAAGGTTGCCCATCTTCAACTCCAGCAAATTATGACACATATTTGTCATTAACTGTGAGAAGAAACGGGAGACTGAATGCAACTCTATTGCATCGCAAGCAGTTTATGACCATAAATTGAAACGTTTCTAGGCGAACGATTTGCAATTGCTTACATTATATTGGCCTTTATGCCCACCAACTTTCGTGTTTTGTCCCGTTAGCAGCATGTTATCATTCTGTTTCCGCAAAGAGCAGACGCTGAAACAACGTGACTGAGGATGTAATGACTGGAGTAAAATGTTTTCTTCATGGAGACGAGTTACGATTCACTTTGAAGGGGGAAAGTAGGCGAGTGCTTATATGAAGAGACTAAAGAACACGGAATACAGCCCCTTTCGTGATGAAAAGCATAGATATAGTGGAAGTGGAATGATGGTTTATGGTGGTATATCCATGAACAGTCATATCGACTTGTTCTCCTACAGGAGTGGTACAATGGCAGGCCATAGGCATGGGGATGTCATCCTGAGACACATTGTGATCCCTTATATTGAAACTGTTGGAGATATATTCACTCTTATGAACGATAATCGTCACCCACACAGATCATATGGTAGGAACCACCTTCTTTCTGAAGAAGATATCGAACATATGGAGCGTCCTATATGAGTACTCAATATGAATCATCGATTACTTTTGAGATGAACTCAAAAGACGTGTGGCATCTCAAAATACACCTCTATTAACTGTTCAATAATTTGAAATTGCTCTGTTGGTTGAGCGACAAGGATTTCTTCAAGAACTGATAAATAATCTTATCTAATCCATTCCAAACAGGTGTGCTGCTTAACAGCATTAGCCGTTGAAGAAAGACACACGCCCTATTAGAGAACCTTCAGCAGCACGTGATTTCCTGTCGTTGAATGCTTATTGGTGTTTTCTGCTTCCACAGATTTCATTTGCTTTTGCAACTTTAATTGAAATTTATGTATTAACTTTCTATAGGCGCATGTTTTGCACTCGTATGCTTTCACTCGCCTGTAGTTATTATATAGTTACAAAGACATTGCCAGTTTTGCAGTAGGACGTGAGAACACCAATTGTTTAGAAGACAACCCATAATTGTTTTGACAAGCATAGATTCGCGTCACCTTAAGGAAAAAAAAACCCACTTATGATGAAAGTTACCATTCTCTTTGTTTGAAACAATATTACCAGCAGAGACACTAATTAATACATCTGATGTTAAATTGTAATTGTACAAAACTACTTAATGATGCCTCTTTAAAAATTATTTAAATGATAATCATGTTCTGCTTAATGCTTGCTGAAACTCCCTCACTGGAAACTACGCTTTTCGAGGTCGTTTTAATTAAAAGTATAAACAAAATTAGCTTTTTAATTAGCATCAGATAAAGGTATGGACAGATGTCACGCAAGTCTCTCTTTCCTCGAAGTCCTTGAAAGTCTGTTAGGTTTTACAACCATCCGTTTAGTTTAGTATCTGGTTGTTCTTCAAATGGACATTATCACATAATTATATAGATGTACGTAACTTTTTACTACCGTTTCATTTGTATAAATGCATTCTTCAAATATTTACATCATGGCATTTGATTTTATACGTATTGCATCAATACGTAAACTTTTGCCAACATGACATTTTAATTGGTTCAGTTTTCCAAATATTTTCGATATGTCATTTACAGTTATGACATTCCACTGGCATGCGAAATAAACTGGAATCTGTCTAAGTATAAGTATTACTGATTTAACTCAGTATTTCTATCCAAAGATCGATATTGTATCTTTTTCAGTGAGATTTTTAAAGGAATTAGTTCTAACATCGGTACTTCTTACTATGTACGAGAATTTAAAATTTCAGCAATGGATGCCCACATCCATTCCAATTAAGGTTGATACTTTGTAAAAGAAATGCAGATAGAAAACTGATCCTAAAATTTAAAATACATTCACATGTACTCTTATCTAATTTTTTTTTTCTTTTGCCTTCTACTTCACTGAGCATTCAATGGAAAAAAAAATCTAAAGGGAGTTGGCGAAACTAATTCAACAAGAAGGAAATTAACTTGTAGTGATTCGGAAATAGATTAGGCAAACAGTTCGTGATCAAGATTGAAGGTAAACAAAACTTTTTGTTGATTAAGAGAAAGTTGATACGAAACTAAAACACGCTATAAATGAGAATCTTGTTTTTAAGCTACGTGGTTCGCATTCAACTAAAGTGTTGAGATCATCTGCCTTTGGCAACTTTCCTGAAGCACTGCGTATCACATGACGGGGAAATAGATTGAGAGAGGGAAAGAGAAAGGGCGGAGGGGTTTGGGTTTCATGTTATATATATATTTTTGTTAAATATTAAGAATTCGCTCATTGGCTGATTTGAAACTAACAAATGAAATATTTGAAATTAAAGTACTGACGGCCTTTATTTCATTCAAATCTCGTCACAAAAATATTTCTACAGCAATGTTTGCCGACCCATTCAAAATAATAGGGTATTCCACACTGGAAGTTGTCTGGACTTACTTTGTGACTTGTATGCAGTCAGTGGCGTCCGCAAGAGGGTGTTGATGAAAGCATACCACCCCATTAAATTTTAATTGCTGAAAACTATTATATAGTATATATGTTACGGCCAAGCTAGATTGGCCTGCTATATACTGGTTTGAACTAGTTTGTTCTAGGCCAGTCTAGTTTATCCTAGGCCAATGTAATTTGGCGTAATTTTATTGATTCAAACGACCGCTCCGGCGCCGATCTGACGTAAACTTTAAGTCAATAGTAGCGTCGCCGTCACCCATTGGCGTAAGCAGAAAAAGCCTGTGTGTGTGTGTGTGTGGGGTTAGACTAAAACTCACATACAGTGCGTTTGGTATTTTAGTGGACACTTGATAACAGTGCACTATCGTGAGAAATAATGCCAAATTTGAAAATGAAAATAAAGATACTACAATAAAACAGTATTCTGCAAAGTGGAAGATTAATAATCTTTATTAAATCATTCATAAATGTAACAAAATCAAGATGAGGCTTTCAATCTTGTTTGAAAATTTAATGGACACTTACTGAAATTGGAGTGTTTTATGTACATTAATACGCGAGATATCCTCCGTTTTTGCGTATAACTTTAAAGACACGTGAATCCATTGATTCTATCAATGTTTGTAAATACTTAGGATCGATTTGATACCAAGTTTCCACAATAGCGTCCTTTAAGGCATTAACCGACGTGAATTGCTTCCCATTTGCATATATTTGACGAACAATATAATCCCATACGTTTTCGATAGGATTTAAATCAGGACTACGTGTCGACCAAATCATACTTTTAAACTTTTTTGAATTTATCCATCTTTTGGTGGAGATAGATGCATGGCACGGTGCGTTGTCCTGTTGCAAAATCCAGTTTTCCCCACATATTTATGAGGCATATGGGAGGGCATATTCATTCAAAAGTTCTTGATAGCAGGTGAAATTCATACGACTGCCGATGAAAGCTCCAGGCGTAGTACCGTTGTAGCCAAAGACACTACAAATGGTCACCGACTCTCCTCCTTGAACTCTACAAGAAAAGTATTGCGGCGCTTTCCGTAAATCGTGCCAATAATGTTGAAAAGCATCCGGACCATCTAAGTTGAATTTCTTTTCCTCCGTGAAAAGTACCTGCAACCATTTATCGTTCCACTTCATGAGTCGTCGAGCCTAGTTTAAGTGTTCCTGTTTGTGAACTTGGGTGAGAAGTGGTTTGCCTTTTTTTTTCCGAAAAGATAAATTTTTGGAATTAGAGAGCACATTCCATACTATCCAACGTTTAACTAGGAGCTAACTAAGGTCGTTTCGGACTTTTGCAGCCAACTTTCCTGTGTTACTGGCCTCTCTATTAATGTTCCGCTTATCTCTTTTACTCAGTTTTGGCTTCGCTCCCCGCTTTTTGGGTGGATCCTTTTGGGGTTTCTTTTTGAAAAGGCCCCTATAGTACTCCTTGGACGCTGAATAAGCTGACAAATTTTGAAAATGGATTTTCCATTTCATTTAAAAGCCACAATTTCCTCTTTCTCGAAATCCGTAAGTATTTTCCTTTCTGACATGACTACAAACGCTGCTTTCGCAGACTCAAACCTGTTCACACGGGTATTTATACGAACCTACGCATCGAAAGAATACAATATGCAAATTTTTTAGCGCCTGCACTGCCATCTGTTAGTCAGGAATGATAGTGTCCCTTAAATTAACAAACAACATTTGTTACATAAATTTGCATTTTCCCCATTTATGTGACGATATATTTATATAAAATTTATTTTTCTACAAGACATTATGGTGTCTCGGCATTCTTCAAAAGCCAATTCGCAGTTTTTGTATTTTTTTTAGCATTTACGTAAAAATATCAGGTGTCCACTAAAATACCAAACGCACTGTATTTCTATGTTAAATATACAAAATTTCATTGCAATTGGGGGTTACAACCCCCATCAACACCCCCTGCGTACGCCAATGCCGTCACCCTTACTCTCTATCCCATCCTTTACTCTTTAGTTTCCCGTGTTAGTCACCAAGACGTGTATATGTGGTAGTTTCATATTTTCGCTTATACCGAAGAGAAAAATTAAAGGTACTTCCAATGTAATTTACCTAATTTTGTATATGTGTGTGTGGGGGGGGAGTGTCAAGACTTTATGGACCTATCCATTATCTACGCCATTGATTAAATAAGATTATAATAACATAGATGCAACAGTTTTATTTTAAATAAAATTCAGAATATTAAAAATTATTATTTTTATATTGCTTTGTTAAACTTTATAATGCAGGGTGGTTTTTTTTTTGTGGAGGGGGGGGGGGTCGAAATTGATTGACTAAAAACAAAAAAATTCTGATTTCTTTTATCACATCCGTTACAGTATCAAATTTTTAGCATGTATTTTCTTTTATCTAATCTATTGATAATGGGTGATTTTCCCCTTTTTAGAGGTCTGCACCCCCACAGGGAAAAAATTATCTAGGCCACTGTTCCAATTCTTAATATTGTAGTTATTATTTTTTTTTCTATCATTATTATTATTTATGCATTTATTATTATTACTATCAAGGTTATTATTTTATAATAATATTATTTATTGCTTCCACTTGCATAATAATTTGTAGTAATTTGACATGATGATTATATCATATGTTTATTATTATTATTATATTTATTTTTCAACAGGGCATACATACACATGCCCTACGAACGGAGATAGAGAGAAAAGACCTAATAAAAGGCCTAACCAGCCCACTGTCCCCCAAATCAACGAATTCCGCAGATAAGAATATTCAAGGGGAAAACAAGAAATTAAATCAAATAAATTCCATACAAATTATCATAGTTACATAAAAGTTATAAAAATTACCCAAAATACAACAAACATTAGGAGAGCAATATCACAAAAAACAACAAAATACTGCAATATCATCTATGTCCACAACATATACTAATAAAAATGCCACACATTGGATGTTAAAAAGAAATAACCTAAACATTTTTTTAAAACTCTTGAAGCATAATAAAATTTAATTTCCGATGGAAGAGCGTTCCATAATTTTGAAAGAGTTGAATCAACGTTATTATTACACATCAAATGCGTTTGAGAGCGACAAGGCAAAAGAAAATTGGTATTTCAAGTATTACAAGTATGGAAAAATTTTATTAGAGTAATAATATTTGAATAGTAAAATCCATAATTTATTCTACGAAACATTAATTGGCCCAAGATAAAATCGTATATATTGGGAACAAGTAAAATAGAATTTTCAGTGAGTAATCGTAAAGAAGAGGTGTTAGTGTTAGGAGATAAGAGTCGCCAAAAACGCTTCTGCAATGAAAATAATCATTTAATATTATTCTGTATTGTATGCCCACAAATAATATGACAATAATTAATATGACAATAAATATTAGAGTAATATAAAATCAATATAATTTTACGAGGAAGAATATACTTAAAACGATGAAGCATCCCTATAGAAATTTTAACTCTTAAGGTAATCATATCCATATGCATATCCCATTTTAGGGAAGACTGAAATATGACACAGAGTATTTGAAATAATTAACAAGCAAGCATATGATATACGGGTATTAAAGCGGGCAGTAAATATTTTTTACCCTAAATTGTTTTGTGTGCATTAGAAACCATTGTATCACATGTGATACATGCCCCCTTCTGCCCCCAATATAGCTAATTTTTTAAAAAGTTTATTTTTTTATATCAGAATATCAAATGTATCATATAGTGATTTTTTAACGTTTTTTAAAAGTCTTTTATCTTCCCTCTTATAACGAAAATTGATATGTGGGCACGGACCGGTTTGTCTGGAGGAGAAGTTATCAAAGACAATGAAATTTGTTTGATGAGTGCTGCAATCGAACATTCAGTTGGGACGGGTCAGTGATTCGTTCGCTGCAGTTGTAGGAAAACGTGTGCATCCAAGAAATGCCTCTATAGGAAGAAATCATTAGTTTATAATTCAAAGTCCATAGCAGTTTAGCTTGCAATAATAATTAAGAAAGAATTATGGTGCGAGTAGCTTTATAATGTGTAACAAATCATAAATAAAACGATGCATGTTAGTGATAAAATTCTTTTTTGTCAGTTTGCTTTGCTATCCTTTCATAAAAGGATTAAACTGATCGGTGATTATCAGGTTTCACTTATGAAAGAAATATGTAAGTAGACTGATCCACAGAAAGAAAAATTATTTTTAATGAAACGTGACTATTTTTAATGAAATATGTTCTATATAAGTATTGAATGATTTTTAAAGCTCAAAGATCAATAAAATTACGCCAAATTACATTGACTTAGAATAAATTAAATTGGCCTAGGCCAAACTAGTTTATCCTATGTGCGTTAGGATAAACTAGTTTCTCCTAGGCCAGAAACTAATTTGTCTAGCACTTTTTATAGGATAATGGCAATAGGAAATCAGGTTTGGCCAGTAGCACATACATATAAAGTGTAGCCCTATACCCTTATAAATTTTCTACATTTCCACTCTGTACAGCCAATCTCTTCTCAGTAAGGTTAAAAAAGAGGGGGATATAAATATTGAGAATTTAATTGTAAATGTATGAAAAAAAATTAAGCACACCAATGCAGTTAAACGATTTACGGCGTTTAGAAGAACGATAAAAAATAGAGTTCTTTGGAAAATAGTCCGATATCTTTTAAACATATGCAGTATATACAAGGGAAATTATACCAAGTCTGCAGCCAGGATGAAGAGGCAACTGGATCAGGAGAAGCTAAAATGTATGAGGCACAAGGCACCCGGAGATACATATATGCATATATATATTACATAAAGATATGAAGCTATCAAAATTGGTAAAAGGTGTGAAACGAGATACCATTTCTCCAAAACTGTTTACTTCTGCTTTACAGATGATTTTTCAGCTGATAAATTGGAATAACAAGGGAATAAAAATAAATGGTGAATATTTAAATCATCTGCGGTTTGCTGATGACATTGTTATTTTTTCAACGAACCCATCAGAACTCCAAGACATGGTACAGGAGCTCTCAACTAGAAGTAAAGAAGTTGGACTCAAGATGAACCTACAAAAAACTAAGATCATGTTCAATAATTTTGTAGAGGAAACAAAAATACAAGTTGACAACACTGAGCTAGAAATTGCTGATTCATATATTTACCTTGGCCAGCTGATTTCAATGGATGGCAACATTATGAAAGAACTCAACAGACGTATTAAACTTGGCTGGAGTGCATTTGGAAGAAACAGTTTTATCCTGAAGGGGAAATTGCCTTTGTGTCTAAAAAGAAAGGTCTTCAACCAGTGTGTATTGCCAGTCCTCTCTTATGGATCAGAGACATGGAGTCTAACAGTTGGAGCAATACGAAAGTTACAGACAACGCAAAGGAGCATGGAGAGGTGCATGCTTGGAATAACTAGGAGAGATCGAAAAAGAAACACTTGGGTGAGAGAGCAAACTAGAGTAGAGGACATCATTGTTAAAGTAAAAGGGCTGAAATGGCGATGGGCTGGGCATATTGCAAGAAGAACTGATCAACGATGGACAACAGAAATTCTGAACTGGATTCCAAGAGACCACCGAAGACCTAGAAAACGTCCTCAAACTAGATGGGTGGATGAAATAAGAAAACAGGTTGGGGTGACGTGGAAACGAATGGCCCAGGATAGACTTGTGTGGAAAGCATTTGGAGAGACCTTCATCCAGCAGTGGATAGATAATGGTTGAATATGATGATGATGATGATATATATATAGCCCCGTCTTGGCTACAGGTCTGGTATATACATACTTCTGTATAGTCTAATATCTACTATTTATGTAAGATTCTCTCTTAAAGCCGGAATACACTAAAATAAATAATACGAGAGTCTTTTACCGAAAACATCGAACCAGTATGTACTAAAAAAAATAGTAAGCGCTTCTCAGGCCATTTTGGTTAACTTGGCTTTCGGTTAAGCCAGGTTCGAATAACTAAGTTTTACCTTATTCTGCTTTTGTACGAGCCTTGTAATGTGAAAATATTATTTTATAAACAATTAATGAAAGGTGAGTAGAAAATGAAACGCGACAACGCTTATTTTTTCTTCATTTCTTGGAACTTGAAATTTTAATTCTAGTGCGTAGTTTCGTTCACTATAATTGCATAGAGTTGCACAAAATAATCACAAATTTCAATTATCATTTTAAAAGAATGCGGCGATTGGTAGGGAGATTGTTTTGTAAAACTGGTTTTTGCACAAGAGCCGAAAACCCTAAAAATACCTTACGCCGACCGACGGCTCTCCAGTAATGAATGCAAAAGACATGCGCATCATAATTGACGCATTGTTTGATAGTTTTGAGCGCAATTAGGGCGAATCGACTGGGCATGGTGCCGTGACGATTGGAGGTTACGAAAAGTCCATCCAAAGGTTAGATGCTTAATCATATTACACCTATGCTAACAACCTAAATAGTTTATAATCGGCTGACCTCTATTAATATACGGAGGTTGGTTTACCGAAAATAACTGGGCTACGAGTATTATCTTCCAAGCCATTAAGAAGTAAAGCAGCAACACAATCTCACGCGCAGTCATTTACGATTTAAACTGTGCTGTTATCAAAATTTATAAACAAGCTTAACCTTTGATGACATTTAGGGCGAATGCTTAATTTATTACCGGAAGTTCCTTTAGTAATTTACAAGTTTCATGTCTCTAGCTGGCTTCAATGGAAGTTAGGTCAATTTAAGCGAAATATTGGTGTTTTACGGGCAAGGACAATAAAGGTCACGCTGGCCGAGACCTACAGTTGTTCACGGAATTCGAATCCCTAAGGCCTAGGAACCAACCACCGAACTATAGTGGGGAGATTACTTGGCAAGCGTCTTTTTTTTTTTTTGGCACAGCTGGGAATTTAACCCGTATTAACGATACGCTAAGTGACCGCGTTACTTCTGCACCACCGCGGGGCTTTTATTCTAAATATTGTAGAGTAATTCATTTCGAAGGCTCGTGCAGTCATTAATACGCTAACTTGACGTCTCTGCTTTGAAACTTCAACATTTTGTATTTAAAAAAATATGAACTGTGTGTAAATAGTGGGACTAATTCACACAACAGTTTGCAACTTTGTCATCTACAGGGTGTCCAGAAAGTCGAACAACATGGGAAATATTTAATGTAATTATTGTTCGAACTTAAATTACTGAGTGTATTATAATTCATGTCTAAATTGGTCTCCATTAATGTTTTTTGTTGCATAGTACTTTCTGACGAGAAAGGCAGGGGTTTATTGCTTAAGATTTAGCAACTGTTCATCGTTTAGAAACATTCAGATGATGGTGGAGAAATGCAGTGTCGTAACACTCCTATTAAAACTTTATCATTGACTATTTTATTAACGAAATTACATCCAGTTCTGGAGTTATAATGGTTTACACCGTTTCGATATACGTTTCATTTATTACATTCTCATCGTAGAAAGAACGTCTATGTTGTGCGTGAATTTTGAAACACCCTGTACACGCGTTAAAATCTATTTTGGAACAAAGATAACGATATTCGTCCATGTATCCTTGACGTGTAAAGCGTAATATGCCTCAAATACTGTTCTACTTTATCGTGCCTTGTATTCGATTACGCCATGTGTATCTGGTGATTTTTCAATGCCATTTTTAATAGAGTAAGCTATTGCTTAAAAGGTCTCAATACCTCATTCTTGTAAAGGTGCAATTATGTAGAAACTCAATTGAAATTTGTGTCCAGACATTTTACAATCTTTATGCATTTAATATAAGAGTGATTAAGAAAATAAAGATATTTTTAAAAGTTTTCGTTGCTTCGTATTCTGTAAATAGTTGCACGTTGAATGTTTCAAAACGTCTGATTTAACACCAGTTCCTTCGAATCTCAGCAAATTATTTCCTCAACGGAAAATTTATTAACTTTGAAGAGGAAGAATAAAACAAACACAATTGACAGTAGCTATATATTGTTTTCGTCACTTGTTTAGAAACTTTTTTTTTTCTCACTTTGGGAAATAGGCATATTGAAAAACATTTCTTTATAAGCTTGTCAGATAATTTCAATTATTCTTCATTCGTGTGAATAATTCCAAGAAAACAATTGACGTGGTTGCAGTTGTATAATTTTCCTTACCACTGTGTAAAAAATCCAATGTCAAAGATATTCAATGCACTTACAGCTACTGTGCGATAAAATTTATTTGCAAATGCATTTCTACAGAATATATTTTTATGGAAATATAAATCTGTAAAAATTACAAATAAACTGCAAATAGTTTTATCAGTTTTATTTATTGATTTATTTTGTAATTTTTATTAATTTTTTATTTATTGAGCTAGTGTAATTTATATTCAGCTGGTATATTACAACGAGATAGTATATTATGTTTAGAAAATAGCATTAAACATTTGGAATTATATTGCTTGACAATTACTGAACAAGAGATATCTTTCGTCATAACTAATGAAGGACGAGACCGTTGCAAGAAATGAAACTTGCTAAATATTTAGTAGAGGTGTTGTGACATCTTCATTAAGCAAAATTTTATAGACTTTTACAGGGGAAAAACATGATAACAAAAATAAATAACTGTTTCTTTGAGTATCTTAAAACAGTCACTGAAAATGTTCCATCCCACGTGCATGACGTATGATTTGGATACTTCAGTAGGATAAGGAGTATGCCCTTCAGGACACCAATGCACATTCTGCATCTCTGTAACATTCTTTCCACTAAGCTGTTGAAGACAGCTGTGGGGATATAATACCATTAGTCCTTCAAGGCAATGTTTTGGTTCTCTGGAGTTGGAGGAGAAAGGCTTCTTTGCGCCACACCTTCACCGAGAGCGTCCCAGGTATGCTCTATGCTATTTTTCCCTCAATCGTCAGGCCTTGGAATCAATTACAGCGGGCCGGAAGTGATTCTCCTGGAATTTGTAATTTTAGTTTAGTAAGCTTTTTTTCATGAATATTTCATCGTGGAAATATTCTGAGGAGAATAATAGTCGCGAATAAGTCTGAAAGCTCAAACCTAGAACGCCTAAATAACATATATACAGCAACTGCCAGTGATTAAGCCGTGCATTTTTAAATATGCAAGTGCTCATGAATGATTAAGAATTTTTATACATCGAAATCTTTCAGCATTCGAGAAAGAGTACATCGCTCATTATGACCGGCCATAAAAAGTGCCTGCAAGCCGATTTCAATAATATGCGGTGCGTCCTCTGTTCTTAAAACCGAACGAAGAAAAATCTGTGTTGCAAATGCCAGTGACCAATCAGCAAGGAAGGAAGTGTATATTATTAGGAGGAGTGCACTGATAATCTTTATGATTATGCCATAATTATTCATACTTATGGTAGTTTGATGTATGACCTTTAAAATGGAAAGAGCAAATTTGTTGCGATCGGGCCCTCGTCTTATAAAACGAGAATTTACAGGGCCCAAGCCTCATAAATGTTGAGAAACAATTGAGAAGAAAATGGGATTTAAGTCTGAAGAGTAAGTAAGCTATGTCATACGCTCAATCTTTCTAGTGTCTCAGATACCCGAGATGCACTGTGTGGATGAGAATTGTGGTCCATGAGAAAAATTCTGGGCCAATTGCTCCATGGAAAAGACGAACATGGCCCAGGTGAATCCCCAGGTACAATAATGTACTGCCGTAATAAAATCTTTGGCAAAGATGTGAAGAAGTGTTCTGTCATTATGCACAGTGTCAGCCCATACCTTGGCTCCTAGGCCATAACGATCAACTCCATGGGCGTTCAGTGAATAGTAAAATTATCTAAGTATTATTGTAAAAATTAAAAAAGCCATTTTATATAATATTCAAATGAGATTTGGAAAAATTTATAATGTATTATTATTTTTAATATAAGTATTTTGTATAAAACTGGCACTGATAAAGTAACAGATTGACAAAATAACCCACTGACTCAACGAAGTGTTAAATAGCACTTCATTTAGAGAATTAATTCATTCGAGTAGCTAACTCCTTGACCTCAGCATTCCTGTAATGTTTAGTTCGTATTCGATTCACAATTAAGAGAATTGAAAATACCCTTTTATATATTGTCATAGTAAAATTTACTAAAAGGCTCAAGATAAAATCCAACTAAATCGATTAAAATACGGTATGGCTGGAATGTACGAAGCAAAATAGGGAAGTCTAGGGTGGTTTATGCCCTCCATTTAGACAATATTTAGCCTCCCCTATAAAAACGAAAATATCAAATAAAGGCTGTGTGCAGAGCACTGTGATGGGGCTATAGCCCTTTCTAGACCTCTAGATTAGTTACGCCTAAGCCAAGAAATAGAAATTTGTTGCAGCTTTCTTTCCACGGTAAGGAAGCTCCAAATTGTACAACATTCATGTTGTTTTTTCCTGCATAAAGAGAAAGGCCTACGGCGACACCATAGCTTTTAAAATTTCTTTCCTTTACCACTTCTTTTCCGGAGAAGATATTGCGATAAAAGTTGTACAGACACCAGCTGCTGTTAACAAATCCTCTGATGCCGACTAAATTTGATTGAGACACAAGATACTGTTGGCGACATCAAGTTGCCGTTGCCACCAGATGTTAGCAACATGTTACCGGCAAATTGTAGTCGAATATGTGTGCGATCACTGCTTCACGATGGCGTGGTAGGAATGCATTCTTTCTATTAACACTTATCCTTCATAAGCGTCTATCGTGGATTTTTATAACAGGACAGTTGGCCCTGTAGTAGTACGGTTTTTGCCTTGCGTACTGTTCACTCGGGTTGGACTTCCAACGGTACCCCCCTCCCCCCCCCACACACACAAAGTAAAAGACTTACTAACTGCTCACTGTAGCCCGAGGAGTGGTGCCCTAAGCGTTAAGAGGTTCAGATTCCTCGGAAAACTGTAGGTTCCGACGTGGCATGATTTATGTTGTCGTTGGGCCGGAAAAATACAAATGAACAGGACAGTTATACTGAATACGTGTACAGTCATGGGCGCCCATATGGGGGATAGAGGGGGGGCTCGAGCTCCCCCTGCAGTTAAAAAATTTGATTTGCCCTATTCCGCTGTGCATTTACTTTAAAATGTTTGCAGTCACGTTTTAAAATAAGGTATTTTATAGCTTATTAATAATTGTTAAACAGTGTCAATTATTTTGGTAGCATTTTAGTCTCTTACATATTCACTAAAATATTTGACAGCCTTGAGAAGGAGGTAATAATTTTTCTCAAAGCACCCCCTTCCTAAGAAGTACTCAAATGGGCACCCATGTATCCAGTTATATGCAGAACATCTATATGCACCTGAGTTTATGTTATGCATGATGTCTAAAAACAAGGTGTAGAACTAGATTTTAAATGATGAGGTATATGATGTTAGGAGACCAAACTGTGCAAAATATTAAAATAACCATGAAACAACGAATGGCCTAGGTATAAATTTAATAAGTTTGTAAGCATTTTTTTTTTTTGATGAAATAAGCCTGCCACCTTCTCCACCGTGGCTTCAAAAAAGCCCGTTGTGTGGTTTGGTCATTCTGATGAAGGTGGTAAACTTAAACCACCGAAAAAGTTTACAAGTTTAATTAACCACCGAACCTCCAGCCATTTCCACCCATTTTTTCCTAAAATAACTAAAAACAGGAAACTTCCCTTACTATATCTTGGAAACAGCCATTTACACACCAATGAAATAAACACCACTCCCAAATTTAATGCGTAACAAAAATTCTAGTGTTCGATTGGGTTTCAAAAATGGGTTGTTCTGCGCAAAAAAACAAACAAAATTAGCACGAAAAACTGGATTTGAGGTGTAAGGAGTGTAACGTTTACCAAGCTTAAATCAATAAAAATTACGCAATCAAAGATTAGATTGGCTGAGAAAAATAGTCGCGCATGCGTGTTTGCTTTCGCAGTTATATTATCTAACAAATTCGCAAATGTGCCATAATGGGCTTTAAACTGAGCAAAAAAAAAAAAAAAAAATTTTACGAATTAAAACTATATATCAATTGGTTAGCTGCGAAAAAAAGAAAAAGTAGTATACCAAAACGTACATATACGACTCCGGAAGCTAGATGGTTACATTTGTACCTAGGTTTGTAGTAATTTTTACCATTGTTTCATTGTTATTTTGATCACGAGGCGTTATTTAAAAACTCACACTTTTAAATATTATGAATCCCAATTAACTTATGTAGATTGATAAGTAAAAATACAATCACTCACAGTATATTCAAAATTCGTTGACAATTGTTTCGAAGGATATGTCCCTCCTCTTCAGAACGATTGCTTATGTAGGTCAGAGGGAAGGGTAGTTTATATACATACATACTAGTGCATATACAACACTCAACCCTATATTAGCGTTCATATGCAGTAAGCCTGCGGTGATGTATAGATAAATTGCTTGCCTTTCGTGAGGAAAATCCGGTTTTGAATCCTGCTGGCACCGAGCACTTGCTTTTTCTTCTGCAAATCCGTTTCCCGGAGTTTGATTCCGTAGGTGACAACAGTCCAGAACCCTCGGAAAACGGTGGGTACTGAAGCAGTATGATCGTATCTGTACTTTTATACCATCAAACGTAAATAAAGTTGGTTTAAGGGTAAGAGGGGAAATTCTTACAAAATACAAAAAGAGTTGAAATGCAAGCATCTTCACTCTCTCTTGAAATAAATTGTCATAAAAGCAGAATATGAATTATTTTATATTAAGAAAAGTACTTTATTTGTATTACAAGTTCACGAACTTCTTTGTTGAATTAATGTAAATAAAAGAAAATAAGTTTTTTCTTAGGAGAACTTAATGTAAAAATATGGGCTACATAACAGCATAAGCAGTCAATTTAAACACCAGAAGGAAGCAAAATTATACAACAGTTTGAAAAAAAAGTGGGTTTTTTTTTTTCAACTTTCAGTCAGAAAAACATCTTCATATAGATCATTAACAGATTTGATCATTTACTTATTTGCTTTTACCCTTACATCATTACACTAATGCTCTTTACACTGAATGAACGGGATTCTAACGTTTTAGCTTAACCCTCGAGGTTACGCTGAGACAATGCAAAATATCTTGCACATAGGTAGTTTAAATAGCCTATATTTTTCGGCCAAATTTCACTCAACAGATTTTCTAGTAATGACAATATTAAAATTATTTAAATCAAAACATTATATAATAGAAATTAGGCAATAATGGGAAAAATTTTAAATTCGCAAAATTGTTGAAAAACTCTTAAAATTCACAAAAAACGCCGAAAATTACTGCACTGCTCATCATTAATTCCCCTTCCGCATGAAACTCACAAATAAACTGCCCCCCCCCTGGCTTTATGTACCCATCACTATTTGACAAATTGTGCTAAGCTTATGAAAAATAATAATATCCTGCAAAGTAATAACATTTACAAAATGGAAAAATATTTATTGTATAATTTAAATATGTATTTACTTATTATTATTATGTTTATACTTATTATGTTATTATTATATTATATATATTATGTTATTATTATGTTATATATATTATGTTATTATATATATATATATTATGTTATATATATTATGTTATTATTATGTATATATACTATGTTATATATATTATGTTATTATTATGTATATATACTTATGTTATATATATTATGTTATTATTATGTTATATATATTATGTTATTATTATGTTATTATTATGTTATATATATTATGTTATTATTATTATGTTATTATATTATGTTATTATTATATTATGTTTATATTATTTAAATATGTATGAAAAATATTATATTCAAAAATGCCCTAGAATTTAGCTTCTCATGAATACGGGCTTTTTCCACAACATTTTCTATAACAACCATGGACATTTCTAGCTGTAGTTGTAATTTATTTTCAAAGATGTTATTTGCAGCAGCGGACATATCTTTACAACGACTATATCCTTACAAAATTTTTTTTTTTATTTTTATTTGGCTTCTTCTTATTATTTATTATTAGAGAAATCTTTACTTCACACAGAAATACTGATTGCTGTGATGAAAACTGTTTTAGAAAAATCCCGTATATTCAGTAATGAGGAGCACTTACGTGAAATTATTTTTACATATAACAAAAACTTTATAAATTTCGTTAGAAATGCAAATAATAAATCAAAGAATTTATTAATTTTCAAACTCTGCGTATATAATTGCCTACCCTATATATAAGCAACTGGATTTATATTTCACTGTGCTATATATTATTAATATCCTCGAGATAAAGTTTTTATAAAACAGCCTTTATATTAATTTGTTCGAAATTTTTTAAGCTTATTTGTGACTTATAACCACTTAAATATCATCATTATGGAGTGCCTTATTCATTCATCATTATGTTATATTGTATTGATGATTTTATTTAACATGGAGGCAATATTAATAATTGTTTTAATATTATATAAAAATATTGTAAAAATTTATATAATATAAATATTATACAAAGATTGTAATAATTTTAGGATTGATTGTTTTTGATATATGTTATTTATAGTTTATTCCTTCTTTTGCAGCTTTTCTGTCTTGCGAAAGTGGAGATATGGTAATAAAGGTCAACTTTACTGAGCCATTCAAAGGACTGATGTATGCACATAAATCAAGAACTTCTCCTTGCAGAGTCAATGGCGGTGGAGGACTGTATTATCAACTGAGAATTCCTCTTAAAGGCTGTGGCACTTGGCAGGTCAGCTTATAAAATTAAAGAACAAAACTTTTCTCCATTAGTTTCTTGGATAATGTATGATCTTAAGCATGAGAAATCCAAAAAAAATTGCAATTGTATATTGGTTCTGAACCAGCAAATCCAAATATGACATAGAAGTTCCATTTACAAATTTCATTAATTTTATGTGAAACTAATAGATATCTAATCATTGGCGTCAGGGGCGACTTAAGGGACAGGCGACCTGGGCGGCCGTCCGGGGCCCCGTTTGGATGGGGGAGCCAAACTGAAGTCAAGTTAAAATTTTTTTAATTTACCCAACAGTAGAAAATCTCTCTAAAAAGAGTTTAGAGAAATTTTTAGAGACATCTTTAGAGAAATTCTTTCAGAGACTTTTGGCCACTTTTATATGTTATATGGCTCACTGTGCATCTGTGAAAATCTCCTGTTTTCTTCGGAGAAGGGGGTGCCAAAAAGCAATCCGCGCCAGGCTGCTTGGGTTCAAAATCAACCTTAAGCCGCCCTTGATTGGCATAGTCTCGTTATTTAGAGGGTTCTAGAGGCACCGTCCCAATACGCTGCATATTGATAACATTCATTTATAATTTCAGCTTATCTAGGGAGCTTAATTTTCTCTAGAGAGGAAAAAGACATTGAGATTTGTTTTTCCCTTTCGTTAGACCTCGTTTTTCCCTTTCTTTTAAACTTGCCACCTGTGCGTGAAGGAACCTCGATGTGCAGGGCAGGGTTTATTTAAAAAATACAAAAAACTAAGAAAACACGCTGCTGTTCTGGGAATCTCAAAATCATCGGTCAGATGAAGAATCATATCCGTATAGTTAAAAAGCTGCGTAAAATGTGTTAAAATATTTAATTATCTTTAATATTTTGAATACAATAGAGAAACAAACAGAAACATTGTTAAGACAATAATCGAAACTGCTAAGGAAATTGGTGGTGTAACATGTAAAAAGCAGAACGGCAAATTATCTGAGAAGACGAAGAGATATGAAGGTGGAAAATCAAAATACCAATTCCAGAATCGAGTATGTAGAACTTTGTGAAACTCTGTGCAAAAGCATGAAAGAAGACATAAGAAAATTCAACTGTGAATTAGTAAAAAAAAAGCCATTGAAAACAACAGGAGCCTTAGGGTTGTTAAATGATGTTTGCCTGTTGGGAAGAAACAAATCGTTGCATTCAAGGGAGAAGATGACACCGTAACAAGAAATAGGGAAGGAATACTTAGAAGAGTTATATTATTAGTTATACTTAGAAGAGTTACATCATTAGTTATACTTAGAAGAGTTATATTATTAGTCATACTTAGAAGAGTTATATTATTAGTTATACTTAAAACAGTTATATTATTAGTTATACTTAGAAGAGTTATGTTATAATAGAAAGCTATATGAAGGAAACAGTGGATTAAACGAAGACTCTGAAATAGTCGAAGGAACAGTTCCTAAAATCTTAAGAGAGGAAGTAGCATTTGCAATAAAAAGTATGAAGAAGGGAATAGCCCCTGGTGATGATGACATTGCATAGACGTCTTAAAAGGAGCTGAAGAACATAAAGAAGACATACTTGCAAAATTCTTTACCAAATATCTCAACAGCGATAACACATCAAACCAATAGTACGCTGCAACAGTAATTCTTTTGCATAAAAAAGGTGATAAAGAGGATTTGGAAAAATACCGACCAACTAGCTTGTTATCTGCTATTTATAAAATCTTCACAAAATTGCTAACGTATCATCTGCAGAAAAAATTAGATGCAGCTCAACCAAGAGAACAAGCTGGATTTCAAAGTGGATTCAGTACAGTGGACCATATTCAAGTATTAAGAGAATTAATTGAAAGAACACATGAATATGAACTTCCATTGTGTGTTGCATTTATTGACTATGAGAAGGCCTTTGACTCTATAAAAACATCAGCAGTCATCAACTCTTTAAGATCAACAGACATTGAGGATGTGTACATTGACATGGTGAAACGTGTGTATAAAAATGCAAGTGCAAAATTTCGGTTACATAAAGATACCAAAACTATCAAACTTGGCAAAGGGGTGAGGCAGGGAGATACCATTTCTCCAAAACTTTTTACTTCTGCTTTACAGATGATTTTTCAGCTGATAAATTGGAATAACAAGGGAATAAAAATAAATGGTGAATATTTAAATCATCTGCGGTTTGCTGATGACATTGTTATTTTTTCAACGGACCCATTAGAACTCCAAGACATGGTACAAGAGCTCTCAACTAGAAGTGAAGAAGTTGGACTCAATATAAACTTGAAAAAAACTAAAATCATGTTCAACAGTTTCGTAAACAAAACAAAAATACAAGTTGACAAAGTTGAGCTATAAGTTGCTGATTCATATATTTACCTTGGACAATATAGATAATTACAGACAACCCAAAGGAGCATGGAGAGGTGTATGCTTGGAATAACTAGGAGAGATCGAAAAACAAACACTTGGGTGAGAGAGCTAACAGGAGTAGAGGACATCATTGTTCAAGTAAAAACGCTGAAATGGCAATGAGTTGGGCTGGGCATATCGCAAGTTCGTTTGTTTGGCTTTTTTATGGCGCAAGAGCATCTGGGCTATACTGCGCCAAACATGGTAAACATATCGCAAGTAGAACTGATCAAGAATGGGCAACTGAAATTCTCAACTGGATTCCAAGAAACCACCGAAGACCTAGAAAACGTCCTCAAATTAGATGGGTGGATGGAATAAGAAAGCAGGAAACAGGTTGGGGTGACATGGAAGCAAATTGCTCAGGATAGACTTGTGTGGAAAGCATTTGGAGGGATCTTCAGCCAGCAATCAGCAGTGGATAAATAATGGTCGAATATATATATATATAATATGTATTATTGTATTCATACAATCCATGTTGTATTTGGCTGGTTTCTTTTGTTTAGTTAGTAAATCCTTTCCAAGGATTTTGGGTAACTAGAAGTATCTGCATATAATGTGAACTGTCCCTGTAAGGGCGGCTTTTTGGATTTAGTGGCAGTGTTTGTTGTTAATCTTCAATGTGTTTGGTGGTGTTCTAGATTTTTAGGGACAGCACCTAATACATCCATAACAGCCGGAATCTTCCTCCTCTAAAATTTCTCCACCTCTATTTACAAATCCTTGTATTTCGTGATTACGAGTTACGAATTATTATTATTATTATTATAAAGAAGATTTAATGTAAATTCAGCAAAGTACCATAAATTTTATTTTAAATTCTTTTCAGGAATTTCCAAGAGTTTTTGTAAATAATTTTACAATACGATTTCATCCAGCGTTAGAACTAGAAGAAGATGAAACTAAGACAATTGTTTGCAGATATCCACCACCCTTAACGCCCCCGCCTGGCACTATTCAGATAATAACACCTGTGACGTAAGCGACTGTTTTTCTCCTTATTTGTGCTACAAAATGAGAAATATTTAGTATTATCTGGAACTTACTCGTATTGATTTGTCTATCGAAATTATATATAACTATAAGAAAATTAAAAATATACTCGATTTGGGAAGATTAATGCAAATTTATAATTCTGTATTTAGTATTTTAGTATTGCATGCAATTACGTTTAAATGTCCAGTTTATTATTATACGTTTATATGTCTTAAACGTTGCAATTTTATATTTTACTATCACTGTCTTGATTTTTTTCTTCACTTATTTCATTTCATGCTGAGGGTTTTTTTTTTCCTAAATTCACACAACATTTATCATTAGGGCTTTTTACCCAGCAAACTTATTTCTAGTAGTCAGGAAAAAAAGGAGGGAAAAATTATTCTAGTGTTCTTGTAATAAGGAAAATACAGACTATATGTTCCATACACACATTTTTGTTACTCTTTCTGTTACTCAAAATTACACTTCTTTACCCTTCTTCAGTTTATACCCACGTCTACGCTGTGCTACCCTTCCTTTTACTAAACAGCACTGTTCAGGAAAAGAAAGAAAGAGTGTGATAAATAAAGGGAAATAAGTTGAATACGTCATCACTTTGTTGTGTATTTTTGTTTATAAAAATTCATAATTCATTTATTTCTTCAAAAATTATTTTTCTAAAGTGTATAATATGCCAACAAATTTAGTATAGTTTCTCTGCGATTGCATCTAAATAGTAATAAGTTTAAAACGAGTATACAATAATACTGATAAATGTAAATAATACTATAAAGCAAACTTCTCGTTTTCAAATTTCGTTTTAAGCAAATTGCGAACTAATATTTACTATTGTGAATAAACTGTATCATGGAAAAGTTTTCAAATACAAATTTTTCCATTGTAATGCATCTCAATATCGAATTATCGCGGTTACTTCGAGATCCAATAATAATTAATTATGTTATTTAATTTTATAAATCAATAGCGAATCTTCAAGTAATATTTTCATGTTACATTTATATTATTAGGGTGATATTAAGAAACTATTTGTAATAGCAATTTTCCGAGGGATTCCTTAGCTTCCTATTTTTTAATTGATCTTTCGCACATAACCCTCTCCTCACGGGGTTATTTTTGATTAAAAATATAAATTAACAGTTATTAAATAAACAGTTATTTTTGATTAAAAATAACTGTTTAAAATGATTATGATGTCCACCAGAAAACGTATTTTTATTAATATGTTTTAACAAACCTCCAAAAGAAAGTGCTACGTTCTTTAAAAATTAGCTCGCCATATGTAAAAGGACAAAGGGAAAAAGATATTTTTATTTTTTCAAGTTGAAGAATAGAAAAACGCTTGGACGTCCGCATATTTCAAAAGTACAAGGGAGAAAAAAATATTTTTTTTATGCAAAAAACATTACCCTGAACCGAAAAGATCCACTTTTGCATATAAAATTATGAAAAATATAGTTTAGAGTTTTTCAGTTTTCTATATAGTGTGTTTCACGTAAGCCGACAATATATTCGTATAACTATCATAAAACATGATAAAAAATTTACAATTCGGCAATATCTACTCTGCTTACATTTTAACATTTAAAACACCGTATACTTAAAAAATAATTGCTATGTGTATTTCCATGCTCATCAGATATATTATTTGAAAAGTTCATTGGCGAATAACATTTTATAATAATAATAAATTTTATTTATAAGATCAAAGCAAATATATATACCATACTGAATTATATAATTAGTACATAATCCCTGTTCGGTTATGTAAGTTAGTTTCCATGTGATCGTAAAGGAAAGAAGCCACAAAAAATTTTCAGTATCCTGAAAAATATGGCTACCCTTTTAAATTAGCCCAATATTACATTCATATAAATCGCGTTAGAAAGTTCAATGGCTATAGTGCAGCCTCCTCCTCCTTCAGCAATTTTTTTCTTTAGTCTTTTTTTAAATAGGTTAATATTATTTGAACTTTTAATTTCTATTTCTAATTTATTCCACATCTTGGTCTCTTTATAATTAATGTTGTTTCTTCCAACCTCTGTTTATATTTTAGGTAAGTATAGTTCACTATATATTTTTTAGTTTCATTCCTTTCGTTCTCATTATTCTAATTCTGTGGTAATTTAATTAATTGTATATTTCTATTTTCCTGTATTGTTTCAAATACTTTGTTAAAAATATAATATCCTCAGGAATTTAAGAGTTTAATTACTTAATTTATAGGTATAAACATTTATTTACCACATTGCATCGTATTAATTAATTGTGACAGAAAATAGACGACGGGTAATAAGTCATCAAATATTAAGAACTGAGTTTTTTTACTTCTCTCTTTGCTTGATATTTGGCTTTAAAAAAATTATAGTATTTCTTTTATAATCACCGTGGAAACAGAAAATGATGAATTATGCTTGCAAATTAAAAGCGAATGCAATATTCACATTCCGTCCATGACATTTCAAGGCTATAATTTTTTATTTGGGTTTTTTAATTTAAGGAGTACACGCATAACGTTATTACCTAAATTTGCTAAATGTCAGTATTAATCCTGTGTCCTTTTGTCTTACTTAGAAAACGAAGGAGTCCATTCTTTTTTATAACTTAGTTTAAAAAATTCAAAAGTTTTACTACACGGATGAATAAGTGATGGAAAATATCTGGTTATCTTATAGTTATTGTTAAGTATAAGACTAAGTACACACATTTTTCAGTTATTCCCTCTACTATTGTTTTAATCAATAAATATATATTTAATATAAGAAAACTTGAGAAAAACGTGTTTACAGTAAATTGCGTTAAGGAAAAACGTGACAAGTTATGGAGTTCTATAGACAATTCTATATTCCTAAGAATTTCGAATACATAATTTATCAGAAGATTTCATACATGAGTAGTTTCAATTTCATGGCTTGTGATATCTCTTAGCTAAGAAACTGTAAGATTGTTTTTGTAATGTAAACTTTTAAGCATCTAATTAATCCCATGACAACATGCGTTAAATGTTATTTTATGTACGTTATTTGAATGCTAAATACATAATAGACAAAATAAATTAATGTTGTGTATATTAATCCTTTGAAATATGATTCAAAACAACGTTGAAGTGGTTTAAAATCATTTAATAGAAAACAAACATGTTTTCGACCATTCAAGACGATGGTTATCATTAGATAAACAAATACGAAATAGAACGTTTCGTTAAAATAATAAACAATATCAATACTCGTGGTAAATTAAGATTGATGATATTTCATCGGACTTAAATAGAATATTAAAAAGTACAAAATCTTAAATTTACCACGAGCACTGATATATCACATCTGCTAAATTCCCAGAAATAATATCATTATGAGCTAATAAGATAACTTTATTCCAAAACGCACAAAAACATTAATATTCTCAATGTGGTTTTATCATTAAATTTTTCTATGTTTAATTCAGTTACGTTCAAAATTATTTATCCACAAATGGTACCAAAAGGATGCATATTTCTTTCTTAAAATTTTGTAGATTATTATAGTGAAATTATTTTTAATAATTTAATTTTAATTAGTGGTGGTGTTTTTTAGGCCGAAACCTGGTGGAGCAGTTCGTGTACGAAGTGCTGGAATATCTGAAGTTGAAATACTGATAATTATCTGTTTATTATTATTTTTTTCCTTACTGACGGTCGGTATTGGCATTGCTTACTTTTGTCTCAAACGCAGGAATATACATTTAATCAGAAGGAAAACACCGTCATCTGCTCCAGCTAGCCAACTTACCAAACTCAGTACTACACCATTGCAATCCTCCGTCTTGTCCGGTCACATATTAGACCATATGGTTCGCATACCCCGTGCAATTCCATATTCTGCATCTGTAAGAGCCAATACAGTATCTGACCATTACTTCGAGCAAGATGAAGATACCACTGAAAGCCCTGTCATCAGCAGAGATTCTACGGACTCGTCTCCCACGACTTCAACAACGAGCAATGGATCTGCGGATGGAATAGCAGAATGGTTTCACCGAGGCTTGGTAATAGCTTTAGTAATATTTTCAATTATATTTGTATGTCATAAACCAGTCGCTATACTTCTCAGTGAAAACTGGATATTAGCTAATTTTTCTATAGAGTTCGGTTTTCGATTTTCATAACGTAAGATAAAGAATTGTTAATATATTAAAAGCGTGATACACTATTTTATCTAAATACTTTCATGTAATTTAAAACTACGTTTTAAACAGCTGCACAGAATTCAAATTCTATTAAGCTAAGTGCATAAGAATACTATGGAAAATATATCAATATTAAAAATACTACACACACACTATAAATTCATTATCTTCTTTCTTGCACTTTTATTAAACTAGATTCTAGTGATTAATATATAAAACTTCCACACCTTTAGATCTGCTATTAGTCACTTTCCATACGGGATTTTACAGTGGTAACGTGTTCACCTAACATGCCGCTAACAGTTAACTGTGTCAAAATAGAACGCCTATCGACAAACTGCTCAATGTAGTTCAGAGGCTGGTTTGCTAGGCCTTAAGAGGTTCGGATTCCTCGTAAAGGTTTAAGTGCCACACAAGGACGACCTTTGTTATTCTTGTGCCGCAAACATACACACTTTACATGCCAGACGACCAATTCATCAGATCCTACGCTATCCCTTTTGTTCATCTTGAAGAACAACATTTATCAACTTGATGTCAGATAATTGTCATTATTCTTATCTCGATGAAAAAACGAGCTTCATATTCACTTGGTAAATGGCGATATTTCCTGCTTTTTAAGAACTAGTTTAGCTTTTATGATGTGGGATAAATCGTGGAAGGTAAAATATTTATAGTTGTATTATTAACAGCAAATTGTGCTATAGTGCATAGCTCGCGATTAGTAGATGTATATAATACAGTGTCTTTGTGCCAATTAAGGAACATGATTCGACTTTTTATGAATATCAAAAAATAACATCTCTACATCGTTATAAATATGGTAATTACTGTATTGATTATTATACTTAGGCTCTATAAGACCATTTTTGTTTGATTTTGAAAGATGTGATATTCTAAATACATTCACGAAGACTTTCACGGCGTCTATTAATGTACCGGGTGATCCAAATTAAACAGGAGGTGTTTAGACCTCTCTGTAGAGAAAACTATTTGATCAATTTCACCCAAATTTCATACACATGCTCCCCTGAGTATGCGGTTTCGATTTCTGAAAGAAAAAATTGAGTTCATATTTCGGCCGCTAGAGGAGGAAATGGCGCTGCAGAGCAGGCAATTTACATATTACTTAACATGCGCAACATCCTCTGCCTATATAAGGAGTCGTGAAGCATTTTTCCACCATACGAGGACTCCGTCATGAAACTTACTTTACCAGATCGCGCGTTACTTGTTAAGCTCTTTTATCAACGAAATAGCAATGCTTCTGCTGCACTTAAAGCATTTCGGCAGGTAAAAGGTTTACGCAGACGCACTCTCACAATTACAAATCTTCGAAAAATGGTCTTGTATTTTGAGGAGACTGGAACATTCGCCATTAAATCAGGACGAGGCCGCAAACCAACTCGAGTGCAGCAAATTGAAGAAGTTGCAACTGCAGTAGTGGAGCAGGGAGCAGCAAGTGCACATGGTAGCAGTAGTGCACGTGCGATATCACGGGAATTGGACATGCCATATACGACAGTGTGGAGAGTTATGAGAAATGTCCTGAAGTTTTATCCATATAAGATAGCCCACACTCAGCAATTGCTTTCTGGTGATAATGTGGTCCTTACTTCTTTGAAGAAAATACGGCCTTGTGGCCAATGAGATGTTCTGTTACTGGCTCTAGGTATGCATTTATGCTCTGGAACTTTGTCATTCCTTTGCTTCAACAGAGAAATTGTCTTGACACTACAATTTTCATGCAAGATGGTGCACCCCCGCACATCGCGTTGCCTGTTCAAACATTATTACGGCAAAACTTTTCGGATGACAGAGTGATTAGCAGGTCATTTTCAACATCTTGGCCGCCTCGGTCACCCGATCTTAACCCTTGTGACTTTTGGCTGTGGGGATATTTAAAGAGCTGCGTTTGTAAAGGCAATGTTCCGAACTTAGCAGTCTTAAAAGACAGAATTTCGCAACATGTATCCCACCTCCAAGCGAATGAGTTACGTTCTGCCGTGGAATGTGTTGTGCATCGAATGCAATTTCTAGAGCAAAGAGACGGAGGACATATCGAGCCGTATCTGTGATGATAGTGTGGTTCCACATATGATAGCAATAAAGTTATTGCACAAATCTTTTTTTAGTCATACCTACTATCCTACGGTATACTGTAATTTGTAGTTAATTTCATGTGATTGCAATAAAGGTTATTGCATGTTAAAACACTTTTTCGTTGTTAATATTAATAAATTGCCTGCTCCGCAGCGCCATTTCCTTCCCTAGCGGCCGAAATATGAACTCATTTTTTTTCTTTCAGAAATCAAAACCGCATACTCTGGAGAGCATGTGTACGAAATTTGGGTGAAATTGGCCAAGTAGTGTTCAATACAGAGAGGTCTAAACACCCCCTGTTTAATTTGGATCACCCTGTACATTATAAAGCTTTGCGTGATATTCCACCGCATCTGTTTATTAAAAATACTTAACGTTTTACTCATGCTTCTGAGGATGAGTAGCATCCTCAGAAGCAACAGCCAACCAAGTTTCCCCCTGCAAAAATTCAAGACTTCCGTTTGATTGCTCGGCAGAAAATGAGTGATTAAATATATGAAACGCATTTTAAGACGATGTGATGTCCAGTAATCATGTTTTTATCTTTGGGATAAACTAAGTTACCAATAAAATGGCAGAAGGAAACCAAATTTGATCATTAATTAACAACATAAATGAAAATAAGTTGAATTTGGTTAAAGATAAAATAGGCTTTATAATCCATCCGTCTATACGAATGTAAATTTTTAATTGCTAGTCGGTCTCTAGAGCTTCAGAGTCATTACAGAAAGGGCATGTTTAAAGTCTTGGTTGTAATTACTCTTCATTGGTTAAACTTTAATAAATATAGAACGGTTACTGTCTTCTTTAAAGAAGCCATTAGCTTGTCATTTAGCAGCTAACTGAATTTTAAAACGAAACTTCTACTCATTAGGCTTCATGAATATGTATTTGTTTCTATTTTAATATTTGTTGTCTCCCCTGGCGCCAGGCTGCTAATCTTGGAAGCATTTTTCAGCGCATTATAGATATCATAAAATAATTATATATATAATTATATCAACAGGTTCACGATATGAATGCCATGGTAGTCAACTTAAAACGAATAAATATATCATACATCGAAGGGAAATTATTTTTTGAGGTTTCTTGTTTTCAATTTAGACCTTTCGATTTCTGATATTTAAATCTTGAATTATATTTGGAGTGGGAGTGCAAATTATTAAAGCAGCATTAAATTAAAATGGATGAAATGTAGATTTTAATTTTAATTTAATTTTTAAAATGTAGATTTTAATTCAGAATGGATTCACAATTAATAAAATTAATTTTCCAAAAAATTGGTGTCCTTAACCTTTATGATAATAAATATACGTAGCTTACAATTTTTTGGAGTACTGAAATTTTTTTTAAGATTATATAAATTTTTCGTAGAAGGGTTTCGACGCCAGAATGTGTTTATATCTGTAAACGTTACTATAATAACATTATTATTCTGCTTCTGTTATTTTTCAGTTTTTGAGTCAGAAAACCTTTGCGTTGCTTGTTTATTCTTTGGGAATAAACTACTGTTTAACATTTGTTTGTTTGATAAGAAATGAAATAACAAGAGCGTATTGTATCTGCAGCAAATAGTTTTTACATTCATTTTTGATCGAAAAAATGGACAAAAATTAATATCTTATCCCAAAAGTTCCCAACCTGAGGTGGGAGGTGGAATTTGAGATAATGCAAAAATGTGCAGCTTACTTATTTGAGTACTTATTTGAAGAGCCATCACTTACTTTGCTGTTTGCAATTTTATTGAATAAATTGAAATCTAATTATTCATTGTATATTTGTATTTTAAGCAATAGATTAAATGCTTAATTTTTAAGCTCAATTTGTTCACTCTCGGTATTTTATGCGGTTCAATAATTAGAAATTATACTCCTTCATATTCAAATGCGATATTACTTTTGTAGGGGGTGAGAAAATGAAACATTTTCTCGGCGTATGAGGCACAAAACTGTTGAGAACCGTAACCCTTTCCTTGTCAGAAATATTAGGATGATTACATGAATAATTAAGAGCCAAAACCAAATGAAAATCTAACTATTATGGCCAAAGAAGTCTATGATACAATTTGTTTCCATGCAAAAGAAAGGTTTAATTCACTAGTTACCTTTCGGTTGAAAACTTATTAGCATACAATCGATTTTCTAATTTTTGTAAAAATTCCCTCTAAAGCAATGATTCACAAATTGTGCACTGCGGCGCCCTGGTGAGCCACGTCTTCCTCGCAAGGGCACCTCAAAATATTATTTAAGAATTTTCACAATTTTATTTCCATTTTCAGTTCAATGTGATAGGACGCGATATCTAGCTGACCTGGTGCAAGCGGTAACTCCCATTAGTAATAACCGTTTACAGAAGCCTACCTGAATGTTGGACATAAGTAAAATAGGAATATCCTGTTCTGAGTGGTAAAGCTCAGAGAATTTTCATTCCATTTTCGACTTCTTATTTGTGCGAAGCTGGGTTTTCAGCAGTCACTTTGATAAAAATCAAGTATCGAGCGATAATCAATGTGGAAAATATAATGAGGATAGCTGTGTCAAGTTTGATTCCACGATTTGAGAAAATGTTAAGTGATCAACAGGCTCCTCCGCTAATTATATATAATTAGCCGAATTTTTCCAATCACACTTTTTTGTGATCTTTAATACGTGTTTTATTTATTTTTGCCTAAGCGCACTTGTTAGAATTTGAGATAAGAAAAGTGTGCTTTTTTAGAATGTGACATAAAGCGCCTCGGGAAAACTTGGATTCAGCAATGTGCTACCAATCTAAAAAGTTTGGGAACCATTAAAGGAATTAGGTAAAACAATGTCAGCATAGCCAAAAACTAACACAAGACTTTGTAAAATATCTTACGTGATATAAAGCTATTTTATTGAGATTGGATTTATATAAATCATTTAGATGATGAAATATGATAAAAAAATTATCAATTTAACATTTGCACTTTGACATAAATAAAAACTAAAACATTGCAAAAAGTAATTGATAATACTAGGTTTAATGAATTGATGCTATGTGGAAGATTTACGATGTTCAGAATCTTTCATTGAATTTATGGAGAACATTTTTACATTTATTTCCATCAATTTGTCAAAACCTTACGAACTAAAAGCACTCAATTTATATACAGTGATATTTTTAAATGCATAATTGTAAATGTTTGACATATTTCAGCTGAATTCTAGAAAGATTAAGGATCTTTTGTATTATATTTTTAGGCAAGCTCCAGAACTTTGCTCACTATTCCCAAAGCAATTTTGAGACGAGATGACGCTAAGCGCCGTACTCTGCTGCAACAACGTTTGGCGTCGTCTGCTACAAGTGCAAGGACGAAAACCGAGAAAAGTGGGGAATTGGAAGATCAAACAATTACAACTCTTCTTGAGCCAGAATATAGTGACAATGGTGAATATCAGAGCGGGGTAGGTCGTAACCATAAATCAGATATTTCGCCAGTGTATGCAAAAGTTGAGAAAAAGAAGCATAGGGTGCGAATTATGGAGGGTGCACAAATAATGAATTCTGCTCCTGAAATAAGTGAAATTTCAAAGCGAGAAAATGCCGCCAGAGGTTATCATTCAAATCATCATGAAACTGCAAAACGAGGTGAAATAATTATAGATAAGGCAGGCATGAAGATGCTGGATGAAATTATTTCTAATACATCAACTTCTACACTGAAGAACAATATGGACTCTGTGCCGCAATGTTTTCGTCACGTGAAGTCAGCCACTAATGGAAAAACTAGTCAATATGCGAGTGAACAGACTTCTAAAAGGAGAGAAAACATAAAAGTATTGAATGAGGGAGATGACTATGTCATCGAACATATACCTTTGCATCAACAGCAGAATGTAGCAACTCATTCTGCTCATGTGCAGAGTGATACAGATTTTCGTGTTATATCGGATCAAAAAAACCTTTGCATTCAAGATATTTCTGACGTATACGTGACTACTACTGTTGAGACTGAATCAACTGAAATTCGAACTACCATAACGCGTGATGTCATCGAAGAACATAAAAGGGATCCAGTAAAGACTACCGATGATAATCAGGATAAATCACCGGAGTATGCGGATTTAGCCATATCGACAGATCCAAAAGAGGATCAATGCAATAATTTGTCGAAACCAGATGCCGCTAGTAGGAATCTTTCCGAACATACACCTGAAGGTGATGACAAAGATGGTCATGTTAAAAGCTCTTCGGATTCCACGGAGTCGATGGACGCTGATGTTGGGCAATCAAAGATAACCGAGAGTTGGAATGTAATCATTCGACAAAAAAGACCACCAACTTCAATGGAAGTTGGCACGTCTTCGGAGGAAAAGGACGAAACAGAAACTTCAGAGCAAAAGCTCGACACAGGTATACCTAAATCCCCTCCGCATTTTGACATAAAGATTCGTACTATACCACCGAAAGACATCAGTTTTTCAGATGATGGAAACATAGTCGACAGAAGGGATTCTACCGAATTAGTGGATGTACCTAAACTGGAAATGCCACACTCCATTGAAAAGTTACGAAGAGTTATGGCTCAATTCGGCCCACAAGCTATCCACAAAGAAACGGTAACGGAGGAAAGTGGTGATGAAGAAAGACTTTCAGAGAATAAAAGGACATACGACAAAGGAACTACAATCTCTCAATCCAAAACAGTTTGGTGGCCAGAGAATCCGGATCCATTAATTTCTCGATATACTCCAGAACCCGTTATTGGTTTCGAGAGTTCGGACAGTTATATATCTGAAACCAGTTTACGAGAAAGGTCTTCATCAGAAGTAAGTAACTTAATCAAGAAACTAATGCAAGTAAAATAATTAGTATTCTATTTAATTTCATACTATTGCTATTGTTAGTAAATAAGATAAATTTTTAAAAAATATTTCCCTTCTTAATTTTATGACATAATTCAATAATAACTGTGATTTACAAGGCATGTTTTTCGAATATTGCTTTGCTCAGTGGATAATTACCAC
>QLNU02015360.1:185465393-185487762 GCA_006491805.2 Dysdera silvatica | reverse complement strand
TACCACGTTGCATAGTGAAAATGACATGTCACTTACATTCTGCCTAGCTTTTATTCTCTAAGGGTTTGATTTCCATTAAAAGTTTATCTAATGTTGAATAAATCCTTTGCACTGTGTTACTTTGTTTTTATTTAAACTAAGTATATATATTATTAGTTCTCGTGATAAAATTTAAGTTAAAACAAATATATCTTCAAGTTTGTTTTCAAGGCTAATTGACACAATCGCGAACTATTGTTCAAACCTTCTTATTTTCATATTTGCATTCCTGCGAATTTTGCTTCCGACTTTTCGGAAAATCGACACTCTTGGGTTTCTTTCCCTCGACTTTTTGTCATTTTCATGAGCAACAGCTTAAAATATGTCAGTTTCTCTTTGGCCAGCAGCCAAGGAGTTCCTTTTCGATTCTCGCCAAATGTGGAATACTCAATATTGCTTTACTTGTTAGGTCACTATTATGCGAAAGCGACCTTTCTTTGCAGTCTGGTAATACGCGTCTCTTTTACATTTAAATTAGACTTCTTTTTTCATGGTTTCAGTTTTAATTAAAAAAATAGTTTTCTTGCTGGTGGGGCTAATCAATTTCTGATGAGTTGACAGGAAAGTGATTATTAAAAATCGTGCAGTATTTAAATTTAGTGTTTCTATCCTATTGGAATTTAAAAATTTTCATTAAAATAATGATTCCCTACATAAAATATTTTGACACTATTAGATACGTTATACTTTTTATATTATTGCTGTATTAACATAATTGTTCGCTTACTTCTATATTTAATAAAATATTTCTTTTTTTCAAAATCAAAATATCTACTTATTAGCAAAGATATTGTGATATAATTTAGATAAAATCTATTTTTAAATGAAAACCATATGGAAGTTTTCCTAATCAAACTATAGAATTTGATTAAAAACTTCTGAAGAGAATATTTTGATAACAAATTACCAAAATTACAATTCAAGAAAAGCTTTTATAATCTAGAAATGGAGTTTTACTATTACATATAAGAGCAATTAACTAAATATGAATTTTCGAAATTAAATATATTACTGGTTTTTAATTTAAAGGCGGCTTTTAATTTTTTGAGTATACTACGTAACATTATTTAATTATATGTTATACGGACAATTGCTTTTTAAACGGTCAGGTTAAATAGTTCGATTCGATATTTTAAACAGATATTAGTAAATAGTTGCATGCAACCAATGGAAGATACACAACTGCAAAGTTGTTGGTGAACGTTTGAGATCCAGAGATTTTAAATATTTAAAACAAATGGAATGAATTTTTATTGTTTTAAATTTATGCAACCCGCATTTCATTTAAACGTTACTTCCTACGAATGTTTAAACTTAGTATCTTTCAGTTATTAGAAACCCAACGTCAGGGACATAGCCAGGCAAGATCAGGAAGGCTCATCTCCCCCAGATATTATAAATGAACCGTATCCCTGAAAAATATTTTTAGTTTTATTTTTTCTCAAATTAAAATATAGCAAAATATAATAATATTTTAATTTTTTGTTTTGAACAAAATAGTACACGAAAATGGAACTTGTTCTTTGAGGTTAAGGATATTATAAACAAATTTACACGGCAGATTTTGTGTACATCATTTTTTTATAAAGACCTAATTTTCGTTTAGACTGGAGAGTAAGAAGAAGGAAAATTATAAAAGCAAATAAAATAAAATCGAACTTTATTCAGATGGATTCAAATTTTTTCATGATGTGATAGTGCTTTAAAATTTATTGATGAGGTTAATCCGTCTAGAGAGCAAAGGGTAAAGATATTAGGTTCTAACAAAGCCCATGCTGCCCAGAATTTGATATAATAGGTGGAAGCAATAAATAACTAAATACAATAAGATAAAAGAGGTGGCTGATTAGTAAAGGTATGGAAGGCATAAATAGAGAAAAATATAGTGATATTAAAATTCTCTTTCCGATAGATGTCTGCGGATGAGTTTTTTATATTGAGCAAAGGAATGAACAGATTTAAGTGAGTTAGGAAGAAGATCCCACACCCTAGGGCCAAAGCAACAGATGTGGGGAGTTCGAGTTTTGTTCGTGAACACTCTGGTATTAGATCCTTAAGATTTCATGTAAAGTGGGTATGCTCAGAAAACTGTAATTAAATGAGATCAGAATGAGTGCCATTTCATATAGTGTTAAACATGGAGATGGAAGCTTTGTAAGTAAATAATTTTTCGATTAATAATATTTGATGATTTTAAGCTATTTTTGTAGTTCTGGAAGAATGGGTTGGATAATTTAGAAGACGTAGGTATCTTTTTTGCAGTCTGGTAAGTCTAATGAGATTAGACATGGAAGTGTTTCCCCAGATTAGGAGGCAAAGTAAAAAAAAAAAAAGGAAAAAATCGTAGAGTAGTAAAGTTCAAGAAGAATTGAGACCGGTGAGTAGTAGCTGATGTTTCGAATCACTCGACTATTTCTAATAATTTTATTACAGATATTGTTAATAAAAAAATAATTTTCAACACTCGCGTATAAATAGCTCAAACTAGAGCTTTTTTTGTTTCTGGAGAAAAAGAGACGCCGTCCTCCTCCTGGATTCGAACCAGGGTCCCTCAGTTGAGCCCGGAGTGTCTTGGACCGCTAGACGAATGAGGACAGGAAACAACGCTCTCTTTCTCCGTATGTAAAGATGTTAAGGTATTATTACCCTCCGCAGGGATAACACAATTGCCAAATAATGGTCAACACACAAAGCTTCCGGGGCGAGAATTTTGTGAGTTTTCGTGGGGGAATTTATTATACAATAATTTTCAGCACCCAAGTATATAATATAATAGCTCACGTATATAATATAATATGATTTCACATATATAATATAATATAGTTTGTTTGTTTGTTTTTTGGTTTTACGGCTCAAAGACTACAGTGGTCATGCTGCGCCGGGACCTACTGTTTTCCGAGGAATCCGAACCTCTTAAGGCCTAGGGAACCAAACCCCGGACTACAGTGAGCAGTGCGATCTTTATGAGATCTCTGAGTAAGCGTTCTTTTTGCACTGCTGGGAGTCGAACCCGGATTAGCCGCGCAATAGGAGAACGCGTTACCACACTGCGCCACCGTAGAGACCAATAATATAGTCTCACGTATATAATATAATTCCACATATATAATATAATCTCATTATTATATAATATAATTTCACATATATAATATAATATAATCTCACATATAATATAATTTCACATATATAATATAGTATAATCTCACGTATATAATATAATTTCACACGTATATAATATAATCTCACGTATATAATATAATATCTCAAATTAGAGCTTTTTTATTTTAGGAGAAAAGACACGTATTGTTAATGTGAATCCTATTTAAGGTTGGATTGAAGAGTTACACAAAGAAAGTTTATATTTTGTGAAATTGAAAGCATTATATTATTTATACTGAGATTAAAATGTTTAGGGTTTATATTTTTTTGTTGGTAAAAAGAAGGCGTTTAGTCTTTGAGGTATTGAGTATTAGACAGTTACTTTTAAAGAATTTATCAAAGTATTTAATATTAGTATTAACCAAAAAGATTAGTGCGTTGATTTCAGTAAATTTAAAGAAGATACTAGTATCGTAAGCAAAACAGATAGATTTGTGAGGAGTTGGTGGATGGAAGATACCATTAATGTAGAAGTTGAATAGTAGGGGCCTCAAGATAGATCCCTATTGAATGCCGCTGGGTCTATGATGTAACGCAGAGCATTAGTCACACATTTGAACAAATTATTCTCTCTTTGTCAGGTAGTTTCTTAGAAGGGTTTAAGGAAGGCCACTGACATCGGCCAATTTAAGTTCATTAATTTTAGTCTTTACCCTTTGCTGCCTAGACGGATTTACCTAATTACTCAATAGTAAATATTATTACCTCATGTAAAGTAATTACATCAACCGAAATAAATTTTATTTCATGTTAAATTTATTAGACTGGTTTCATTACTAATATAGTGAGTTGTTCATATAAACCATTTTGAACGTTAATTATATATAAATCATGTCTTGTTTCATATCTTTTGTCTTTTGTCGAAGTGAACAATACTAAAAACCAATTAACTTTATTTAAATATTTTATGTTTATATTGCAAATATTTAGTATTATAGTTTTTAAAGACTAATAAAATACATCAAAACCATTACGAATTCTAAGTAATTAATAGTGAGTAAATATGGGGGCATTCAGAGTCTCCTGTAAAAAACCTTTATCTTCGGCACTGCCTTACGCTTATTTTAAGTAAAAGCACGTACATAGTTATATGAAGTAGTATTCCAGTACATTTATTTTGTACAAGTATAGTATAAGTAAAGAACTTGAAATAATTGAAATACTAGTAAGTACTGGTATATATAGTTGTTTACCTTACTCGTTCCCTGCTTTATTTTCACAATTATTTTGTAATTTATTTATCCTATTTCAGTTTTATTTATCTTATTTTACATTCTTATAGTTTTATTTACCTTATTTTAGTTTTTTATAGTTTTATTTATCTTACTTTGGTATTTTATACTAGTTTATTTATCGCATCTTTTATTTTTACAGTATCATTTATCTTCTTTTAGAATTCATTTTTCAACCTATGTTCTGTCGCATGAATTTTGCACATACCTTCTATTACCTTGGAATTTGTCATATATTCAATTATTTTTGACCGTTTTAACAGACATTTAGTTATTCTATTCAGGGCAGTTCTTACGGTGCTAGCGGCCCTGGTCGAAATAGATTTTAGCGGCCCTCAAAAGCGTTTTAAAGTAACACAACGATAAAAAACGGACCAGAGGTTAGCGCATGTCCGTACCCAGGGAAGGCAATATTTCAGAGACACATCCCTCCCCACCCCCCCGAACATAAAATTGTAACAGGACCTCAAAAATTCATATCTGTATTTACTTGTAAAACGGGGAGGGCAAAAAGCCTCTCAAACCTTGAATAATTATGAAAATTCTGACCACAAGATCTCGTTACGTAAACCACTAATTTGAGAGTATTTCAACTCAAAAAAAAAATAAATAATAATAATAATACAGCAGCCATTTATTTTAAACGAAGGACTTTATAAAAAATGTAATTTTGATGACAAATCTAAGAGTAAGAATTTACAATGATGTCTGAAGGCAAAATAAGTATTTTCTTATTTATTTTGTATGACGAATTTATATTTCTTCCTTACAATAAAGATGGCACCTCTTTATTCAACGTTATTTTGTAAAAATTTTTGAAACCGCTCGAAATTAAATCCTAGATACAGCCATGGTTTAGCATTACAAAATCAAGTTCTTCACTGGTAAAAACGCGAAAGGTAAGGATAAAGATAATATAATGAAGTTGAATTAAAAGTTGATAACAATCAATTAAAATAAGGATTGTTATAATAATAACGAATACGAGCAAGTTTTTAACAAGCTTTACCACATCGTCTTGAGGTGTGGCAGTCTAGCTATAGAAGTGACTGTCGTAAAGAGGTCACTCTGGCTAGACTTCGCATCGGGCACACAGGCTTCTCTCATCATCTTTTAAAGGGAGAAGGCGCCCCGATGTGTGCCACATGTGGTGAAGCATTAAATGTTTCACATATTTTATGTATTTGTCTCAATTGTAATCAGCATCGTTCACTTAATTTTAACCAAAATAATTTTACCCTTTGTGACATTTTATCTGATTCTTTTAATCATGAACTAATTTTTAAAATTTTATCTAACATTGGTTTCTCCCATCAAATCTGAGTTTATTATTTTGTTTCATTTGTGACATTTGATACATTGCTTTCAATACATTTTTACCATTTTAGTTTTAATTTATTCTCATTGTAAAAACATATGTGTGGTCCCACATTGTTTGGCGCAGAATGACCATTGCTGTCCTTGCGCCATAAAACTACAACCAACCAATGATAACGAATTAATGGAAAGCTAACTCAACAGATATAGCTACTTTTATTATACTATTACAACTCATAAAGTAATTTTTCTAGCCTTTTTTGCATCGAAATTATCCAAGAAATGTGAAAAGTCTGAAGAAGACGTCATTTTTAATTGAAAGAGCTAAAGCGTTGAGATGGGAGTCAGTCATAGTAGATCATAAGTATGTTTTGTTAAGTTTCAATAGAGAGAATTAACGTTTATTTGCTCAATCTACGGTAATGGGGATCGTCAGCAGAACTCCGGGAGAGATTGTAACGTTTGGTAAAGTATCCTGGAAACTGTTTTCAAATGAGTACTTACGGATGATGAGTGGTGAAGAAGCTAGTGATTCCGGAATTAATGAAATAAGGACTTTCAGTTCTGTGTATAAGTCTAATCCGTTCAAATCGTTAAAGAAATAGCTGGGTGCTTACAAGAGTTCAATATATCACCATCTTCCTATGTTTTTAACACCGCAATATTAAAAAGAAATCCAAACGTCATGGTAAAGGTTTGACATACTAAACTTAATTTGGCCACCATTTTGAAGCTGCATGAGCATTATGGGAAGCATGACGTCACATATAAAAAGGTCCATTGACCAAATAATTTTTCGCTGATGTTTGCGCAGTGATATCCCATGGGGCTGCTTTGGCTATCTGGTATCTCCTGGGTGGTGCAGGCTTTGTCAGACTACGTCTTTATCTGCGCTACCCAGGCAGACATGGACAAAATTCTATTTCACAGTATATTAATTAATGTATTGATATTTTTCTAATTAATTTTGATGTATTTATATTTTTGTAATTAATTTTATGCATCTATATTTTCGTATGATGTTAATGTAGATATGTCTTTGTTCTTATAATTAACTTAAACTAACATTGATTTGTAATCTCAATGTATATTTTTTTGTTGTTCATGTTGCTGCCTAAATAAAGTTGCTAAAAAAATATTTTGTCGAAAATGTGCAAGGGCCGTTAAAACCTCTTTCTTGGGACTTGCACTACAAGTTTTAGCGGCCCTGGGCGACGGCCCAGCTCGCCCCCCAAAAGCACTGCCCTGATTCTATTTTATGGAAAGCATTTTGGGGTTTAAACCTGAATGATGTCTAAACGAATATTAAAATCTATTATTAATAGATGCCGAAAGTGTACTTTGCGTCTTCATTGCCTTATTTTCTCTTTATTCTTCATTGTCTCTAAATATCTGTTTGAAAAAAGGAATATAAAAAATTATCTGTTCTATAAAATCAAAATCTTGAATTTGCAAAAGCTTCATTTTTTACCACCTTGAAAAAATATTATTCTTTCGACATCCAATTTTACGTGTTTCGAAATCTTTAGAAAAACGGACAAAAGTCGTCGTTTTATTTATTTGTAAACTTTGACTTGAAAAATCAATAAAGAACTACATAAACTTACTATGTGTATTAAGTAGGTAGTTCCGTTTTGGAAAATTTACGCGCCTAATAAATTTTGTTTCCAAACAAATTGGCAAGCCTTTTATAAAATTACGTTACAAATTTACTACGGTACGACCTCTATATATCGAATGCGAAGGTTCCATAAAAAGGTTAAATTTATAGAAACATTTATTCTATGTAATGAATGGGGATTCTAAATCAGAAGGTTTACCAAAACTTCGATAAATGGAGAAGTTTGGTGTATGGAAGTTCTACAGATACATACATCTCTTTTCATTTTACGATGAGTAAGACCTAAAATTATTATTATTATAGAGAAAATCAAATGAAAAATATTTGTTTTCTAGAAACATTTACTTCAAGATTCATTATAAATATTTTTATAGTTCACGATCTGTCTTAACAATGAATAATTGTTATTGTTATTGTTTGTTTGTTTTACGGCTCAAAGACTACAGTGGTCATGCTGCGCCGGGACCTACTGTTTTCCGAGGAATCCGAACCTCTTAAGGCCTAGGGAACCAAACCCCGGACTACAGTCTTAACAATGAATAAATATATTGAGAAACAGAGAATGATCAAAAATTATTAAAATAATTTTATCTAAATATAGTCTTCCACCAAAGTAAATTATATATATATAAATATATAATGCGCAAGTTATATTGTTGAATTGTAATATTGTATATTGCTAATTGTAATACTGTATATTATTAGTGTAATATTGTATATTATTAACTGTAATATTGTATATTGTTAATTGTAGTATTGTATATCGTTAATTGCAATATTGTTATATTATTACTTGTAATGTGTATATTGTTAATTATATATTACCGTATTAAGTTAATTGTAATATTGTATGTCGTTAATTGTAATATTGTATACTGTTAATTATAATTTGTATTTCTTCCTTTGGAAGAATATAATCAAAACGTGAATTATTTAGTTACAATTAGATATTAATTATTACATGATAAATGTGCACAATATCTGCTCTCTGTATATATATAAAGTACTTAGTTCTCAATCGCAATTTTATGCAACTCTCAATTTTCATTGATTTTCATTGAAAAGATATATTGCAGTAAAAAATTCATTTTCTACCTACATTATGGATTTCACGAGGAAATCTTACTTTTATTTATTTTATTACACCAAAAATATACACAACTTCATGTCAAAGGTGATGAATATGATTATCACATTATATATATTATATTGCAGAAAAATAAATAGGCAGTAACGTTTCTACGTTTTCACAAAGAAAGACGAACAGTGTAGACATTAAATGTAGATCCATCATACTGGATAATTTGTATTCCTTTCACACGTTAAATTGGGTGCTGGCGATATTTCAAAAAGTAAGTTATTCTTCATATTGCATAGATGACAGTTAGCGACAGTTTAAGCAGTTAATATAAATATAAATAATTCTCAGAGACAAATTCCAGTTATGTAGATATTGATAGAGACCATTGGGAAATCAAGATGTAAATCAAAGATTTACTTCAAAGCGAAAGTGGGGTTACAAGTGCTGTTGGAAAGAAATTTCATGAAAGTTTGTTTTCCCTTTTATCACAAGCGTAAGGTCACATTTTTTGCACTGCATTGTTAAAACTATATGTATGTGATTCTATAATTCATTTAAAATAAACACTTTAGTATTTTTAGTTAGACGGAGCGAGTGACGTGAACAGAACGAGAGGTTGAACTGCCATTGGCTACCATCATAGAGACGCCTCCCTAGTAATACAATAAAAGCATACTCGTACATTAAAAATGATGAAAAAGCAGACTGTAAGTTGCTATACTCAGGGCCGACCAGAAGGGGAAGCAGGGACTGCAACCCGGGGGCCCGAATGAAGTCTAGGGGCCCGAGCTGAAAAGAACCTATTCTGTGGGAGTCCCGCCCCCCCCCTCCCCTGCTAGTCAGAAGGCCAGAAAAATTGTCCCCCCAAATTAAGATTAATAAGATTTTGTACATTTTTAATGTACAGTTTTTTAATTATTCTTCATTATCCTGACTCGATTATAGAAAAAATAATAATAGTAGCTTACGTTAATTTCTTTTTTCAGCAGTGATCTTGTAAAATAATTAAGTAATAAGTAAGTACAAAAAAAAAGCGTTCTTATTTCATACTTTTTGTTCATTTGGGGGTTTAACCCCCACTTTCCCCAAAGAAAGAAAAAACATCTATGCTACTGCTCAGGGAAGGGGTCATAGGGGCCTGTCGAAGGGAGCCTGGGAACCCGCGTTGGCTCTCGGCGCCTCTGGCTATACTCCCTTTATTCCTTAGAGATAATAGTAAAAACTAGACTATCTACTTTGAAAAGTAAAATTAGATTTTACAGATCATAGAAAATCGATTCTGGCCACACGTTTTACCATTTTTCATTTTGGAAACAAACATGAGAAAATTACGTTGGAACAACCCATTTCACAATAAACGTGTTGCACCTGCGATATTCACAAAACCGCACAGGTAAAGTTCATTTTCCTACAAAAAGCTCATGCCAGTCATAATGCCCAGTGAATCGTCGAGTTGATGGATAAAGAGAATAAGTTTCATATAAATAAATAATAATAAATAAACATTTTATTCGGACACGTGCCACGACATTATAAATTGAATGATTCTCCGCTTCTGTGGGAAGTGAAAAAATATAATAATTAATTATGGTACTGATTACAGTAAAAGTAATTTAGGAAAAGGTATGAAAATTAACCAGAAAATATATAATAAGTATATAAATATGTTGTGATTACATTATAGCAGTACAATTAGACATTGGAAAAAGATATTGTAATTCCAGACGACCTGCCAGAGCAGTAGTGGGAAAAAACTACGGGGTCTGACAAACCCACGCTTGCTGAGGTTAAGGCCTGGTAGGCGTTGCGTAATTGCGTGAAGTGCAATTAATAGGATTAAGCGGAATACAAATAAGTTAGAGATTAAAATATCCGAGTAAGATGGGGAGGAAGAAAAAAAAATAGAATTATGAGTTAGTTAATAGGGTACGAAGTTGTTTCTTGAATTATTGCGTTATAGTGTTACAAGATCTGATTTCAAGAGGAAGAGAATTCCATGATCTTGGACCCATTGCCCAATACCAGACAATCTAAGATTAGTCCACGCATAGGAAGGTGTCAATTGTTTGACAGTGCGAATTCCATAGGTATGTCCAGAATGATGAATGGCGGGAATGCCAATCACGGCATCGGATCTAATATGGTGATGCATACATATAGCAGTCTTATAATCTGGAAAATTGTCCAACGGAAGTATATTGTAAATGTATGCAGAGTTGAGGAAGAGAGGGAGCGAGCCGAGTCAATTATTCTTCAAAAACGGTTTTGCAATGTAGTAAATCATCGAAGGCTAGTTTTTGCTGCGGTGCCTTAAACGAGATAACAATAATTTATATATTAAAAATAAGAAAGAGTAATGTAAATTAAAAAGGATATAGGGAGGCAATAAAACACTAATGTTTCAGGTAACACGAAGATTTCTGCAAATCTGTGCGGAGACTGCCTGAATTTAGGACTGCCATTTTAGATTAGACTGTGCGGTAATCCCTAGAAATTTAATTTCTCTCATATTCATATGAATATAATTATGTAAGTACTAAGCTTTTAAATCGATATAAAATAGAATAATTAAAACTTAAGAAAAATCTGCCTAGAAGCCTACAGGATACAATTTCTTATGACACTGTTTGCTAGACAATAAACAAAAGTTTCTCATACCTATATAATTTAGACTCGGTATTTACTAATAGTGACAAAATGATTATTTTATAATAATATTAACAGCAAATGTATACTAGTATTTCTTGAATGTTTATAAACTTCTAGTGTCCTATTTCTATAATCAATAATAAAATTGTATGTATATACAATAATAAATATATAATTAAATTATATATGGTAACTCCTGACATAAGCCTCTTAATTTAAGTCGCCCTATTCTTAAATTTCTTAAAAATTTTCTAAAAAAAATTCTTAAATTTCTTAAATTTAAGCTAAAGTTTCACTGTCGACGACAGGCTATCGGCGAATTGCAGAAAATTCAGACGTTTATTATAAAACAAACTAAATAAATATGAGCGATGTGATTCCTGTTTGAACAGAGTACCATATGCACCGAGGTTAATTCAATTTTTACGAGGCTGGAGAAAGAAGTCTTTCTCTTCTAATGTCGAAAATTAAGTCCAACTTGTCTTTAAATTAGATTTTATTTTGTTTACTTCACCCTTTGTAAAATGGGAGACAAATGCACAAATAGCTACGGGAAAATTGGATTTTCATTGAGCAAATTCATTCCATAAAAATTACCAGAAGCGCCAAATTAAAAAATATTGGGGCCCTAAATAAATGAACCAGAGACAGGAGAAACATGAACACAATGACATTTAATATATTTTATGCTTTATGTCATTAACCCTCAACAATATTCTGCATTAAGGATTTGATTTCCATCAATTTTGGAGGTATTCGGCGCCCCTACACTAACTATGTCACTCTAATATTGAATTGTTGAAAATAAGTAAATAATAATTATTGAAAACAATTAATGTTGTTTCAAACCTTTTATTCGATTTCTCCTGTTTCTACGTCAGTCGTTACTTATGAGATCACCCCTCATCGTTAATTGTGAAATTTGTTAATTTTAAGATATTACTCTACTATATGCCATAGGTTTATGAAAACGAATTAAAATTTGATAGACCAAATGAATAATTTTAAAATAAACGAAAATTATTTTTAAATCATATGACGTTAAAATATGAAATCTCAAAAAGATTTTTATTCGTATCTTTCTAACATTTCTAGAATTTGATCCTTATTGCAATGAGATAATATATGAGATTGGAAAGAAATTATTAAATCATTTATTGTAGTGAAAAATAGACTTCGAAATTAATATTAAAATTATATCTACGTTTTTATATATTTTTATATGATATACGTTTCGTATGAATTATTTTCACTTCCATTAATTCAACTTAGTCAAATTGGGCATTCCATAAAAAATAACTCTTTATTGATTAATTGGTGTGCCTTTGTGTTTAGATCAATCTATAAAAACTTATTATTGTTGAAATCTTAATAATACCTAAATACTCATATTCTCAATGTCTCCGTACACTATGCTGTATTTTAAACATGTTTGTCATTTTTTAATTATTCTTAATGATTTTTATTTATAAGCTTTTCCGTTAAGTTTGGTAAAGTAAATAAGGTAGCCAAAAAACGAAAGCGTTTAAATTCTTTACGGAAGTCGTCGTTTTGAGTTCGAGGTTTTAATTTTTGCAGCTGCTCAAAATGTCTCACCTTCCTCCTTATCCTGTGTTTGCATGAATTTTCTGTTCCTAAAAAATGCGTCTTGTATATCGAGTGACTTATAATCAGATCTAACAGCTACACCTTTTCCTTTGCTCTGAAAATTCTAAGCCCAGATGCCAAATCATATTTATAATTGAAGTTAATAAAGTATGAAAACCGCTTTCGCCAGCAATTTGGCTTAAAACCATTGCAGTCGGATGGACAACGCCCTCTGCCGGACAGGGAAAATCCATCGGCTGCGTAGCATAGGTGCGTAGTAACCACTGCAGTTGTCGATAGGTCCTGGAGAAAGAAAGCAAGGAAATTTTTCTTTCATCCTTCCTCTGTCGCTCCCGCTTGAATCCTCGTTTCGACTCGGAGCATAAAAGGAGCTGTTTCTACTCGACAAGACATCGCTTGGACCCGGATACATCGTTTATCCTTGCAAACAAAGACAGCAACTTTGCAAAACTTTCTTTTCGGGTAGGATCTTCCTGGTAAGTCACCTTTTTTCAACTCTCAAACGTAAACGCATTTTTAAGCCGAAACGTAATCGGACTTTGCAGCTTTCTTCTTCCGTTTCCTGAAGCGTACCGAGCGTAGTACGCGTAATACCTCTTTGTGCGCGAAATCCGTAATAACTAAACTTGAACTAAAATTATTCGACGAACATTCTCTTGACTACCAACATTTTATTCTTGAGTCTTAAATGTTCCTTTGTCGACAATTTACATGTGATATGTCAGTCACAAAATCTTTATTACTCTTTTCAACTCACGGTTTATTATAGAGAGCCGATGTTCTTCTATAAATTGAATAAAATTAATAGTTCTAGAAACTTAACTATCCACATTAAGAAGCTTTGGTCGATATGACAATGGAAACAAAGGCCAACGCAGACATGTTTAGACACGGATGAAACGGTGGTCGTTAAATCATGAGTGCCATCATGACATCACTATTATTAAAGAACAAATAAATCATTGCATTTTGACATTATTATTTCATAATCTGCATAGAGTGCATTCGTTTTTAAAGCAAGGAGCAGACTTTTTATATTAACGATATCGAAAAAATCATAGTTATCTCGAAAAATGCAGCAAAGATGAAATGGTAATATAAAAGTAAAAAATTAATAGGATAACTTGTGTTCTTAAAGTTTTAGGAAACAAGTAATAAAATCTCATTAAGTTTTAATTAATTTCTTTTCTAAAAAATATGTTATAAGTCACTTCGACTTCAAGTCGAAGTCTCAATTCTATAAATTTATGGTACTTATTATAACCCACTGAGGTATTTTCAGAAATTTGAAAAAAACCACTCTTATGGGTTACGAAATTTCGAAAATGCATATCTTCCATTTTTACAAACGTGGGCCTATTATGAAATTGAAGAATTGTAAAGTTTCAAGGAGGCTAAAATTGTAGCAATATGAAAGCTAAAGTTGTAATAATGAGAAAGCTAAAATCGTAATAATAAGAAATCTTAAATTGTAGTAATAAGAAAGATGAAATTTTAATATTATGAAAGTTAAATTATAATAAGGAGAAAGCTAAGATTTCAATAATATGAAATCTTAATTATAATAAAATTGCAATAAGAAGAGAGCAAAATTGAAATAATAAGAAAAGTAAAATTTTAATAATATGGAAGCTAATTAATAACTAATTAATTAATATATTATGAATTATAAAATTTGTATGATATTTAGGAATACAAACAAATGTTATTTGTAAGAAAACCCGTTTGCAGAACAATTAAAGACCAAGGTTGTGACATTAAAATCATATCAAAAACGATAATTCATTTGTTGTCATTTGTGAGTTTGATAGTGATTTTAAATATCCCATGAATTGAAAAATTCCTTATATGTAAGTCGTATTTACTGTCTTTAAAACTGATTTAATTTATTTTTACTTCTCATTTAATATTACTCCAGTTTTACCCCTGAATGCTGTCATCCCTTCTTGATGGATTGCTTTGCAGGGAAGCTTTTTCATAGGCAATTTTCACTTCCTATTACTCTAAACAAGAAAGTGAGAGGCCCTACTTATACCGAAAGCTATTAACTTGATAATAAAGAATTATCATTAACTAAAAGTGTTATTAAATATTATAATTATGCGGCACATATCAAAATCTGGGAAAATATCAAAATGGCACACATTAGACATTTGAGACGGAAATATGACGCCAACTAAGTGACCTCGTGATTAATGACGTCATCCTCACATGACGTAATCGACATTCTGTCAGCTTAGACTTAAAGACGTGTTTATGATTTATGTCGTTCCCGTTTTATTAACACCAACTTAATACTAAATTATTTGGTGACCCCAACATAACTAAATTCTTCCTTAAACCGTACCCATACTGCTGAATATGGGCAAAGAGCTAAACATATCCCATTAAATATATTTAAAATTAGAAGCTTCAACTTTAATTCCACACGAATTACTCCTTCATAATTTATGTAACGCCTGTGGTTTCCTCTACCACAGAAAGCGTAATTCTGTTTTATGAACTAAAAGAAAATCATAAAAATTCCAAAACACGCCGCTATACTTATTTTATAGGACCGACATCTCCTATGGCGTAGGGAACTCTAATGTTATGTAGGCTCACCTTCGAGAAGATTACAAAATTGAAAACAGACTCTGGGTTAATTTAAGGAAAATTTTTAGTACTCACTCCACTAGCATACATGCGTTAATTTTATACCGTCCATTTTCCTTTGATAGTAAATATCTGTAGCATATTTAGTCCTTACGAATAACATAAGAATAATTAGTTACGAAATAAGATACGATCAAGCAAATATCATACTTTCCACTTTTCAGCAAAAGAAGACCGTACATGTAAAATAACTATTGAAGCTAAAAATCCTTCGGCCGGAGCATTTGCAAAGTTCTGTTAAAGGATAAATATTTTAAAAAGTTCTATTTTGCATCTCTATTTTTTCTGGTTTTAAGAGAGTTCAAGGGTTTTTGGTGAATGGAGATGAATGGATTATATGTGTAATGTGCCGCAGATAGTTTTTAGGGAAACAAGGAATACAAAACCAATAAAAAATATTATTGATTTATCCTTTGGGATTTTCATCTTCGAGTTTTGGAATAGTTATATAAAAAATGATTAAATTTTTACAGTCTTTGTTGTCGTAATTATGAAATGAATTGGATAAATTACAGAACAATTTACGCACAAAGTTGATTGTTACCCCGCTATTCTTTTCTTTATTGCATAACTTAATGATTTCTTAGTTAACATTGATGCCGATATGTAGAAAATTACCTTTAGTCGAAAGGATGGAGAAGTTTTAAATCAGTTTAGTTTGGTTTTAATGTTGTAAAATCCCTTCTTTTCGGATGTCAACATGTTACAAAACTTGTAGCATAGTTCAACGGAGCTTTTGTTAACGAAAACGCAGATTTGTAGAGAAAGTATTTTTTTTCCTTCGACCATTTCATTCAGAAAAGTGAAAACGGTTCTGCTGTTTGGACTTGTTCCATATCGCGTTGGATATACAAACAATATAACTGTTCCGTTATGCTGACCAGTTTCCTCTCTATTTCCGTGTTTTATGTAACAGTTCTGTCGTTTGGCGACTCCAACTTTTATTACGTGCAGTAGTTTCTTCCTTTTAAACTCAATATTTGTACGTGACTTGTTAAAATTGGCAACGCTCTCTCGAATGAACTTGCAGAGAGGCTTTTTCAATGTCGACACTGGTTTTGTATGCTTCAAAAATGTTCCATTCATGGACTTCGTCTTTTTACTTCAAACAGATTTTTGACGTATAAATATTTTAAGTGAATTTTTTTTATCTATGCTTTACATCTACGCCTCTTCAATTTTAAAATTTATATCTAAATATAAACTGTGTTCGATGAGCAAAGAATAATCAACTTCACAGACAGCAAGTATGTGAATAGGTTCGTAAAGGCGGTGAGGAGAAAAACGTTGAAAAATCGATAAGGGGGGGGGTGGATATTACTCACTTTCTCTTCCTATTCTAATCCTTCTTTTCTATCTTTCTTTGCACAATTTGTTTATGCAAAGACATTTATGCACGAGAAAACGTTTATAACACGTTTTTCTTTTTTTCTAACGTATTAAGCATTTTGAAGTAGGGATACAATCTTTCAATACTAGTAAATTATTACTAAAATAATAGCGTAATTCTAACATCCATAATCCAGATTTCTTTTCTGACAATTCGCGTAGCGTCTAAGCTCGAAGTTTAATGGGGGCTATGGGCCTAATCTTAATTTTCCTCACACAGCATTCATTTGTAATTCCCATTTTTTCAGAGAGGGCCGAATATTTTTGTATGGGGAGTACAAGTCACCCTAACCTCCTTAATTACGCCAATGTTTATCATTCGATTTATTTCTTCATTAATTCTCCAGTTTTTAATACTTCGGTTACCTATCGCTCCAAGTTTTTCGTTTAGTAGTTTCTGTTCACTTCGTTACTTTACTTCTTTTCATTTATCACAGAACTGTGAAAAACAAGCAGTCTTTTAACACGAAAGAAGAGATAAATTTACTATTTCCTTTGAAAAAAATTCGTCTATGTTCTCAGAAATTGCCTATTAAGACATCTCAAATCTCAGTTTAGCCCCGTAGTCAAAACCACTGTGGAATGAAACAATAAAAAAAAAAATTTATGTACTCTATATATTTTACACTACTTCAAGCCAGAGAGTGTCCCCTGTGTAATGATTTTTAACACCCCTTTTTACTATCAATCGGTTTAACGTACAGGATGATCTTCACAAATAAAACGCTACAGTAAACTCTCTTATTAACTACTTCCAAGGAAGGAGAAAAAACGTTATAAAACAGAAAAAGACGTTAATGGGAATATATGAAATTTTATGAAGCACATTATTGAGAAAGATTACTATATAAGTATTTTCAAGTGTGTTAATCTAGCAGCTGTATGTTCTCGATAATATCATGTGTTCCGACGATGTACAGCTCTTCTATTTCCCGTCTTTTCGTAGATTTGAACCCTAAACTGACTATTATGGTACAACAACTCGCAAAAAAAATGAATTTTCGGAAACCTGGTGGGATACGATCCCACAGCTCTTAGTTGCCGGCCAAGTGCTCTAACCATTAAGCTACAGACAGGTGACCTGTCGTTCCTCTATCTGCGAGTGTACTTTTTCTGCGAGTTGTACCATAATTTCCAGAAATTCATGGTTAGGACAAAATAAAAACATCGTTCCCAAATTGACTTTGACACTACCATCACCTGCAATAATTTTTATTCAAAGTGTGAAAACCAGTAAACATTAGGTTTATAACAACAGTTATTTCGACACTGGCGTAAGGTTTAAAACACGACGTTTCGGGAGCCAACTGCTCCCTTTGTCAAGTGAAGGCAGAATGCCTTCACTTGACAAAGGGAGCAGTTGGCTCTCGAAACGTTGTTACGCAACCTCCTGGTGAAACTTTGTGTTGTTTTAATAAAAATTTATAAAAAATATTTTTATTACATGATTTTTTCATATGCAATATATTTTAGGCATCTATGTGTTATATCTTCCAACATTATATATCCTAATTAATTTTAACATATATATAATACCTATAAAATTAATGATTATTTCATTCATTTATAATGATAAAAATTTTAAATCAAAACGTAAGAAGATCATGTATTATCCTCTCTTTTCAAATTATCTTCAGTTTGGAATAAAGCTAGCAAATGATGTGCTAAATATACAATTTTCTATACTTCATTTTCTAAACCTGATTACACAGACGTAGAGGTACAACAATCTTCTTTACTCTGACAAACACATCTGTTACAAGGAAATGTGATGTTCCAGAGTTATTAGGTATTAAACTATAGATCGCAGTGTATTTTTGTAACGAACGTATTAGAATAATAAGACTCAACAATTATTCCTTTACATCTTTTTTCAGAAAATACGAACTTATTATAAGTTCCCTTAGAATAATATATGAAAGCATAAAAGGAGATATATGTATATCATATAACAGCATTACCAAGAGGGGGCATATACTCAATAGGTTATTGAGTATGGTTATTAACACAACATACTAAATGAAGATTCAATTGTTTGAATTCGCTGTTTTGCTATTAAAATATAAAATAAAACATATAATTTTTCGAAGTAAAATTTCATAAATTTTCTGAATTTCAGCGAAATGCATTTATTTTTATCATGATAAATAAACCTAGTGCTTAATTCTCCTGTCAAAGCGCGAAAACCACGCCAAAATGATGGACTTTCTTGAATACAGCAACCACAAATATCGAGCTGCTAGTCAAACGCTCGCGTCATCGCTCAATCACTCGCACTGTTTTATCAGCAGACGCATGCGTACGGAAGAACCCCGTTTCCTAACGATTTCTTTAGCTGGTTCGGAGTGCTATAAAACGAAAGCACAGATTAAAGATCGTTGTTGCCGCGTCTGATTTTCTCTCTCCTTGTGATTTTTTCGTGGTGATATGTGAAGTTGTAACTTTTTTTCGTCGTTACATTCATTGTTTTATTTTAAAGGCAATTTAATGTAGCATGCAAATATTTAAAAAAATATTTGTGTCGTGTTTGTTTTATCATGGTGAATAATGTTCATGATTTACTAATCAGACCTTGCTTAATACTTTTTACAATGATTGTGTTTTGTGAATTTGTATATCCATTTTTTAAGAATTAAAATTTTTTGATGTGCACTTTTGTTATGTCGGTATGCTTAAAGAAGTAAAATTAAAAAAAAAAGATTATCACTACTCCATTGAGTTCCTTTATATTATTTTTTTTTCATTCTGTTCAGCACACCTATACTTAAATTCCACTTTACGCTACTGCAACATCCATACCTTCTTTAGTACGGTCTCTTGTCTTACATCTCAATTTCAGGCTTCGAATCGACCTCACAGATAAGAGATTGGTAATACAAAATCATAATTATATAAAAAGTAAACATTTAACGCAAATTCAAAGTGCTATATAAGAAATCTAATAAAGTTAGATTTTTAACGGTATTTCAACTACACGTTACGCACTTGAACCAAAAAAACAAAAAACAAAAAACGATTATTTGTAAATAACTATTTGAATTTTCAAAATTTTTTTCTCAGAAAGTCTTCCAGAACTCTCCAGATTAAATTATGTTTCAAAAATTTAATTTAATTAACCACATACACACATAACCGTAAAGAAATTTATTACAGTATAACCCCACTTTTTCGGTCACCCCTCTCTTACGCACAATTTTTTCTATGCGGTTTATGTCCTCTAATAAAGTGTTTTATTGTATTACGAAATCAAATAAGCCCCGAGGCTGCATAATAGTAACGCGTTTCACTATCATGCAAACAATCGGAGTTCAATTCCAGTAAGTAGTAAGCGCTCGCCTCTCTTTTTCGCAGTTCTGTAGTCTCGGGTTTAATTCCCCCAAAAAAGGGGGTCAAGCTTCTCTAGAAAGGGAAAAAACTTCAAAATAAAGGGAATAAACTTCGGAAAACTGTAAATTCTAGCGCAACATGACCAGAGCTCCCCTTAAGCCATAAAATACAAACGAAGAAAATAAAAATGTCTAATTTCCATTATAAAAGGAATATTTATCTCGTTGTGGGTATAATTTCTGTTATCCTCTCTAATTCTGGACATTCTCACGCATGCGTAAATGGTCCAACACAGTTCGATGCGTAATTAGATTTTAATTTGAAAGTTCTAAAAATTTTTGTAATAAATTGATCCTTCTTACAAGATCACAACCCCAGATAAGGGGAGATCCTAGATCATACACTGCCCTTATAAACAGCTGTTGAAGTCTTGTTCGGCGTTCTTAATAACGTTGCCCTTCAGAATACAATCGAATGATGGGTTAAATGCCCTTTCTATTTACCTACATTATTAGCTAAATATTTTCACCTGTTCTGCCTAGACACGTTAAAATTTTAATTGGTTTTACGTGGCTTACGTTAAAGTGTCATTTATTCTACTGTACAACTACTACTTTTTCTTTGGTAGGGAAAGAGGGCGTAAAAACAAGTAAATGCAAGCGCTAGCAAAAGCCTAACGCGTACTTTAGAAGACCGAGGCCAACAAAACGTTTGGAATCTGTAATTTATATCATACATTACGTCAGCATTTATATCACAAGATATTACAGGTGTGTATAATTCATAAAAAAAATTATTTATATCATAACCGAAGCATATTGAATATTACTACGGACATTGATAATATTTTTAAATCAACTTTTAAAGCTTATAACGTTAAGCATACGTTTAGTAGATTCTCACATGAGCCTATCTGAAGAACGTCATTTTAGAACTTCATCGACACCTATGAATTTAGAAACCATTTTAATTCGTGAAATTAAGAACTAGAGAAAATAATTCGAAAAGCGTTGCGAAAATGTCTTTCGACTATCAAACAAACCCATTACCTTAAATTTCCCGAAGAGTTGTATGTTTATCTTCAATGGAAGAAAACTCTATCGTTAGTCATTATTTAGAGCCAAACTGGAGGTCTGGGAAAGGGCGGCCGTTCTTCCATTACCCATTATCGCGCAATTACCCCCGACTTTTCACAATACTATCTTTTTAGAATAAGGAATTAATGAGTTATTTTAGTACCGGGCTATTTTTGCACAGATTTGTTCGTTGATATCCTAGTGCCCCCACGAAGCAGCTTTCGCGGCGAAAAGTTATTGAAATTGTTGAAAGCAGTGCGGCTACGACATTGACCGCGAACAAATCAATAGAATTGTCGGTAGTACCGACGTAGCACCAACTATTTGATCGATAACTAGGTTGTACGCGTCAGCTCTCGCTCCTACATCAGCGCCATCCTCGTTTATGGCATAGCTCATATGGGGGAGGGACGTTTGGACGAGTTTGAAATGTTGACGGACACGTCTTGGGCAAATCGTTGCATACAATGCCAATCACCAAAATTGAACGGCCAGCCATTACGATGGCAAAAAATCATTTGAGGAAACAGAGTTCCAAATTTAGTATTACATGTATTTTTTTTCTTTAGTTTCATAGTTTTTGTGTTCATAGTCATATCACCCCAAATGCATCTAAAAATTGAAACTATTGTTGTTTTTTCATATGTAAGTTAACTTACAATCCTAGCTTTTTATAGTATGAGTATAAGCGTTTATTTATTGACCTCGTATATGCATGACTATTGTGGTTCAAAGTAACATATACTATAAATAGTAATTTCGTTATAAACTATCAGTAACTAAATCTACAAAATAACGTTTTGAATCTTGAAGTGTTGCCGTGAGTATTGAAGTGATTGAACTTTTATTGTCTGTTTTCGAAGTTTTCCTATTTTTAAACTCATATCTGGCTATTTATCCTAATGTAAGAAATTTTCAGATAAGGGAAAATTCATATAACGAATTTTATTGCATCCACTAAGAGTAAATCGAACAGTAAAACTACATTGTGCCATAGAAAATACTTCGCATAATAAGAAGCCTCCTTCACAATAATTTTTATAGAGAGGAGAAAGGTATTTGACGTTTTATATTTCATCATATATATATCTCCATAACTAAGATAAGTTAGATGTATATGGATTCAATATTATCTTTAATTTTTTTAATGTTTTGTTGTTTCAAAATAGGTTGACTGTCGTTATGTCCCAGGCCTGCAGAATGTGTCACAGCACAC
>QLNU02015360.1:185434483-185464393 GCA_006491805.2 Dysdera silvatica | reverse complement strand
TTATATTAAAGGAATTAAATTAAAAACAAATAGTGGGCTCAAAATAAAATTCTAAATTTTATTTTTCTAATCAAATTTTAAATTTGACAAAAAAATAAAAATAATTTGGAATTTAAATTAAAAAAACTGTTCAACCGCCCAATTTCTTTAGGTGAAGTGCCGCTTCACTCGCGTCACCCGACAAGCCGCCACTGCCTCCGTGTCTGAATAGATTCACATGACCATTGCTCTCAATACAGTCGGAAGGTATAGCGGTATGAACGATCTACGTAACGGGTTATCCGGTGCGCTGACCACCCTGCAGTTTTCGGTCAAATGATCAGGCCTTTCTCAAAGCCCGTCAGTCGCGTCTGGCATCTACCCACTATTCTTTTCACTGCGTACTAGTGCTTGCGTCGGCCAAAGCTTCTTGCATTGATGGACGTCGACTACACTCCGCTTTATAAGGCTGCTTGTGTATGCTTGCTGTGCCACTCACAGGTATGCGGTCATACGCAATCACATCAAACTAAGATCATTTACCTATCAGCCCGCCCTCAAGCTATCAACGTAATTTCGCGGTTATAGAATTTCTTCTTGCTGCGCAACTTACATTGTCTGTGAGTATAAGAAGCGCTTAACAATTTAAAAGTTCGCTGATTCAAAATTATTCATTAAAACGTTTTGAACTTGCTTTATCGCTTTTTTTTTTTAATTTACTTTCTTCATCTGCTTAAAAGAAAATGTATAAAATAGGATTAATAGCTTAATCTCATCCATAAACAGTAATAAAGTTATAAATATACACATGCGTCTTAATGAGGCTCGGACTTTGGGAAATCTAATATTGTTTTTACAGAAACAAATTTGTTTATTATTATACCAGGAATCTTTGTAAACCATTGGTACATAAATTTTCCGATATATAAAAGAATAGATTTATTATAAATAAACAGATATTTTCCAAAGTATCTTCCTTCGCAGAATTTGATACAAAATTTGCTGCTTTCAAGATGAGATAACCTTAAAAGAAACGGTAGTGATCAAAAAAAAAGAATTCCTTAATAAATTAAAGAAGGGTAGAGAGGATATTTAAATACGATTAAGTTTTCGACACTCAGCTTTTACTTGATTCATACCAGAGCCTGTGTTTTGGGTAGAGAGAAAAAAAGAATTCTACTATGTACCATGAACTAAATGTGAAGTGTCAAAAGCTGAATCGTAGTTGAATAATTCTTTCACAATCGTATAAGAACTAATATCTTTTGTATGGACCTTGTCAGCTGAAATTCAAAACTTCTTGTTTATGCTGATAATATATTTGAGCTCAGCCGAAACTGTTTTAATTTTTCATTATGCATTTCAAAATACAGGAGAAAATTTCGCACTATGGCAAAATTTTGTTTAACAAGTTTTGTGTTACGTATTAATAAAAGATGGTACGCATTTTCTTTCTGAAACGTTAAGTCTTAAGAGAGCAAGAACTTCAACGATCTGATTATCTGGAGACGTTGATTCAGAAACATTTATAGACTCGAGTATCAAAATTTGATTTTCATGCTCAGTGCGAACAAGACCTGATCTATCGAGTTTAGGGTGTATAGAATTACAGAGAAACGTGTAGGGCAAGTAGGAGTAAGAGTATGCACGTGGTAAGAGTACTATGTGTAATTTTTCCTTAAACCACATACATTTGGCAACACTCTGCTATTACTGAGGAAGAACTGTTATGGGAGCCGGCATGGACAAGGACGGTTGTTTGAAATCATCTTAAATTGTAATAATATTTAAGTAAGTATTTTTAACCGCAAGTTGATGTTATTTTGATAAAATTTGCATGTTTTTACACGCTATCTAAATATACCAGTAAGCATTCAGTAGAGTAAGGATGAAATCTTCGAAGATTAAGTAATATGTAGCCCGTGGTATCAAAGCAAGGTAAATGCATATTGCAATTAGATAATCGTTTGTGCTAAAAATCAGTTGCGTTAAAAATCTTTAGTAAGAGCGCACAAAATTTGTGGGTCAAGAGTATTCTGAATTTGCACATCATATGCAGATAGCATAATGGCAACGCATCCAGGAAGACCAATCACCATGTTTCGAGTGGCCCAAATCTTTAGATTAGTATATTCTAGGGTAGCAAATGTGGGAATTGCTGAGTAAGTATTCAGATCTTGTAGAATACGGCCTCTCAATAAAAATGTATTCACACCTGGTGATTTTCATCCGTCTATAGTAGCGAATGCGTCAGATACTGCTTTGCTTTCACAAAGTCGGCCGATCAGCAATTATCCACATGCTTCAAGTAGCCGTCTTTCGTCCCCGCCGTCAACAAGTGCTCTCCAGGATCCAGCAGTGCCATCGACCTCTGGCCTTTAGGATCCAGCATTCACATCGATCTCCAGCTTAGATGCTCCAACACGTCCATCAACACCTTGGCTCTTTGACCAAAACCCCTCTCGTAAGCCAGGCACTTCTACAAATAACATCACTCCGGGATACGTTTTACCTATTGCAATTAGACCATCGCCTAAAGAATCAGCGTCAAACCAAAAGAGGAAAGGATATTTAAAATCTCAGATTTTCACTTCATCGTCATTAAAAGGATAGAAGCTAAACAAAAAAGGAGGACTACAATGAAGCTGAAAAACATAAATTTTACATGTTACTACAGTCGTTCAAATAGAGCGTGCTCTTACCCCAAAGACCGGGTAAGAGTAGCATTTCTCATTTCTTCTTCTTATATTATTTATACAGAGAAAAGATATTATCCCATAATTGTGTCCTGTTATTTAAGGAACCAAAGAAGTAAAGTTTATAAATACGCATAAAACAAATTGTTTCGTTAAGTGTTATAACGTCGACTTTTTTTTCAAAACTTGCTCACTCTTGTCCATGATTCCTCTATAATTATCAAGATTGTAATCTTATATACCTGAGAGCAATATGACTAAAAACTAAAATCACTTTGAGATGCATATTTAGTAGTGAATATATGTATTGAATTAAAGGTTTCTATATTAACACAAAAGATTTTGCACATAAATATATTATTAAATTTTGTGAAATCGTGATCAAATATTGAATGATCATTTTACATATACATTCTATATTTATCTATTTAGTTGTGTGTAAAGGATAAATTTATATATCAAAACCAAACTTGATTTAATGTAAATTAGAATCATATATAAATATATCCTTATTATTTGTTGTTTAAAACTAATTAAGCTCTTACGTTTTCAAAATATCTAACTCAAAATTAAGGTCTATAATAATCTAAATTGACGCAACATCATTCATGAAGATATATTATAATATATTACATTTATTATAGTAGAATCCCAAAAATCTGAGTCTCAGAAGACGTAGGTTCCGTTAAATTCGAGGCGATAAAACTTTTAGTTCGTTAATTCGAGGCGATGAAATTTTTGGAGTATCCTTTCCAAAACTCTTTCCCGGCATTTTTTTAAAGAGGAAAATCCTACAGGAATTTCAGTTTGAAAGAGGATTGAAAATTTCTTTAAGTTGTAAAATCGTCTAGTCATCGTTATTAAAGAAATGTAAGTATATGTTTTGTGGGATATTTTCACGTGCAGAGCCGTTTCTGGCAGTGATGCAAAGGTGTACCCACACCTGAGCGGTCCATTTCACTGGTTTCCGCAGACCGTTTATTATATTATTTTTGATCTTTTAATTAAAAAAGGCACTACCAGGGATTTTTGTTTCATATTATAAAAATAAAAATTAAAAAATATATCTCTATTGCATATGAAAGCTGTTTCAGACTATTTATATATAGATAAAAAAATGAACATTTCATAACAGTAGTAGAGAATGAATATGAACCACAAGGATCGACTGGCCGGGCATAATCATGATAACCTATCAGGTTTGACCAAATCAATGGCTAATTGCTTAATCTCATAACTGCTAATATTTATTATGTTTAGATTATAATCTGTCTGGAAATCCAAACCGTCCATCAATTGAACCGTTCTTGTTCGAGTTACGAACTTCAAGAACAGCATATACGTAGCAGTAGGAGGAATGTCTTTACGAAAGCCGAAAATCGATTGGCTTCCATATAATCGTGATAACAACTGGCGAATTTCTCAGCCAGTGTTCGAATGCCTAAATATTCGATGGTCCATTTAAAATCATGGCATTAAAACAACGTAGGATATCAATTTATTGGCAACACACTGTACTTATCAAATGGAAAAAGGTTACACAAAGTTTATTTGTGCAGTTTATTTATAAAATATTGCTAGTAACTATTCCGATAGCACATGGATATATCATCATCAGAGCATGGTGACTTTCGTTTATGTTCATGATGTTAGTCGGGTTGCCATTACACTGATTAGACACTGGTTTGGGTTGGTGAGTAATTCCGTGTATTGGTGATATCGTCTCTAGCCGTAGCACACAAGAGATTTTTTCAAGTGAGCGAGATAGTATTATTCAGGAGTTGGTCATTATCTGTAACGTTCATGTTCGACAGGACATGACACGCCTCAAAGGAGTTGAGATCAAGCGCTAAATTGTCTGTTTTAATGATATGTGCATTGAAGAATAAGAACTTGTCCCAATTTCTATGAGTGTTTTGTCAAACCCTATTTATGAAATTGTCTGATATATGCTTCACGTTCTTTTAATCTGAGGCGAAGTGCTTTTCGTGTTTGATAGATATAAATATAGCCACATTGGTATGCAACATAATATAGACCCCAACTGTAAGAATCTCAGATGATATCTTTGAAATGAGATAACTCTATTTTGTTCATTGGAGTAAAATTAACAAAAAAGTTGAATTTATGTTGAACGACAGTGATCTGGGTAGAATTTTTAGGCATATAAAAATTCAAACAGTGCTTTTAAGTATAAGTCAGCTGGTGATACACTGCGCGAAACTTATAAATAAAACATAAACACAAATTCTGGTAGTTTAATTTTAAAAACTATTGAAACAGCTGCTATTTAAATAGCTATGCTATGTTGATACAGCTGTCAATGTTTTAAAAATTAAACTACAATGATTTGATTTATTTTATTTATTAGTGTTCTTAGGTATTGAAGAATCACTAAAAAAAGAAAAGACAAGAAAAGAACTATTCACTGACATTCCTCGACATATTAGCCCATAGAATACCTAATGGTTTCCAAACCAATATCTACCGTAAACCTAACGATGTTAGTATTTTTTTCTCATGCTCTTTCTACTCACTCACAAAGCCAAAAAATGCGCTCGTTTCATTGGTTGGTGTCGCACCATCAATTTTTATCCACAAGCGAAGCGTTGACAAATGAACTTTGCTATATTCAGAAAATCGCCTCATACCGTGACTACGATCCAACGATCCTCGTTCATGCCTTTGGAAAACTCGCTAGATCTAAACTTGTCGCTTCTTTCACCTGTGATTCTTTAACAACCAATGACACTGAATTCATTATATTATTAAAATGTCTACCCAGATCGCTGAAATTTTGTATAAATTTAAATTTTGGGTTAACTCCACTCTAGTCAACAAAATAAGGTTATCTCATTTCAAAGATACCACCTCAGATTCTAACAACTGGGGCATATATTCTATTCCATACCCGTGTGGCTAAATTTATATTGACCAAACATGAAAAATACTTCATCTCAGATTAAAAGAACGTGAAGCATATAACACAAAACATAAAAATATCATAAATCGGCTTTGGAAAAACACTCATGGGAATTCGAACACAAGTTCTTATTCTCTAATGCACATATTATTAAAAAAGTCAACTCAACGCTTGATCTCAACTTCCTTAAGACGTTTTATAACTTGTCCAACATCAACATTACAGTTATTGGCCAACTCCTGAATAATACTTTCTCGCCCACTTAAAAAACCTTATGTGCAATGGCTGAAGGCGACACCACCATGCATTAAATTCCTGACCCAAACAAGTTTCTAACGTATGCAAAATGTAACTTCAACCAACATCATGAACATCAAAATGAACAACAAAAGACAGCGTGTCGAAATAACTATTAGCAAGGTTTTTATTGCACCGTTTTATATATTAACTGCATCAATGAATTGTGTGCAATTTTTTTTTCCAACACAGAACATATCCAGAAAAGACGAACGAAAACCAAGTGACTATTATAATTATTATATACAGATATGGCTTGGTGTGTTTTATTTTGAAGATCTTATCCATAAATAAATAAATAAATTTAGTGTATGATTAATAAAATTTCTTTTTAAATTTAAGCTGCTTTATTGAAGAGGTTCAACTTGATAATATCACACAAAACGGGATTTTTCTTATCTTTAAGAGAGTAATTATTAATTTAGGAAACCATACATATAAAACAATAGAGAGGCTTATCGTGTCATAGTTCAATTAACACAAAAGTTAATTTGGAATTCCAAAGGCAAATATAAATAAAAAGAATCGTTTTTCTCTCCGTTCCCTTTCTTTTTCTTTCGTTTACTTCTTTAAAAGATTATTTAAAAATTGTTAAAAACATAGTGTGCGTTAAGAAGGGTTTAATAAATTGTATCTTAGAATTAAAATCGCAATTTTATTTACGTCGCTTTTTACTTGAAGTTTTTCATTACATTTGAGCGCATTTAATTTTTTTTATCTAAATTAAATTAAAGGTATTAAAACAAATTTAATTTACGAAACCATTATAAAATAGCAGCATAAATTCCTTTGGCATTTATTATTTCAGATAAATAGAAACTACTGCTTTCCTTTTCTTTCCTTGTAGAAAATAATTTTTGAAAAAATAAAAATTGGGTGATGGAATACTTTGATTTGTTCAAACTGTGTGTTTTTCGTTCTATATTCTTTTATAAAACATGAAGGCTTTTGGAAAATAAAGAACATTTAGCTTTTGAATGTCAATTTAAAACGATTCTTCGTAAAATTTATAATTTTAAATTCATTATCGATGCGTTAAAATCGATGTAAAAAATGCAAAAGTTTTTAACATTATTTTTGATGTAATTTATGTAATAAGTTGTTATACATAAAAATTGCAGATTAACTAAAATATGAATCACAGAGCTTATTAATAACCATAGTAATTTTTTTACCTAAAGGCTTTCACCGTATTTAAAAATTATGTTAAATAATATATTCAATAACTATTAGTAAAAAATAATCTTCGTTTTACTATTCCAAAACGAGTAGATACATTTTTGGAAATTAAATTTCTTTTCAGACAGAAATCTAATCTAAAATAAAAATAGCATGTTATTAAATGATGAAATAATCTACTTGCAATCGCTGTTACTATAAAATGCATATGCAATAGAGCGCCTATCATCCCCACTCTAATAATCCGAGCACAAATTTTGAAGGATCCGTGACACAGCGCAAGAAATGAATATCTTCCTTGAAGCAAAAAAAAAAAAAGATTTCTACTTTTTGATACTTTTTCCGTAGATTGCAAAAATCTAATAAAATCTAACGTAAAAAAGTAAATAATATTGGCTCCGAATAAAATGTAGAAAAAATACTTTAAACATGCCAACATTATGACTGAGTAGCATAATAATCTATTGGTTTTAAGCCTGAATAAAGTGTGAAAGACAGTGCATACATATTCCCTCTGTATCGAAATTTAATAATTTTTTAAATTCATACAGTTCAAAAACTGCTCAAAATATATTTTCATAGAAATAATAAAAAATATTTAATAATTCGCATAATGGTCACGAATTTTTTTAATCAACTGTCAACTTATCTGTATTTTCGTTTAACCGTATTGCCTTCGATCCCGATCGGCTTGAATAATCAGCGCTATGGTGTATTCGGTTTGGAGGTACCGCCGTGTAAACGAAACAATATATGGCATTAAATATAGACGCAGAACACCGGGGAAATTATGAAATAGTTTTAAACCTGCTAATATTAATAAGTGTAGGATATATCTGATTAACGACTTCCAACTATTTCGATTAATCGTTTCCTTGACCATCATCAAGAGTGACAATGCTGACGATGGATATCGAAACACCTAACCTACTCAAATGTTGAATTGTCATCGTTGCGTATGCTTATTAATGTTTAATTTCGTACACTGAACACGTTACTAAATATACCACACCTTCAAGAAAAGTATTGGCTCCAATTCTACGTCCATCATACAGAGTTTAAGATCCTGGAGAACGAATGAGATAACTCCACCTTGGTTCATCTTAAATTAAAAGTTGCCATATATATTCTGTAACTGCAGTATACTTGAATGAAACAAAATGCAGAAAATAAAAAAGATCGTTTTCCTATATTTTCAAACCAACGGTTAAAATTCAAATTTCAGCTTTATTGATCTTAAGGCTTTTTAATGACTTTTACAATTTTTCGGAATGTCTTCGTAAGTAATTTAGAAGGTATCTGTGATTTACCATGTAATTTTTGTATATCCTTTTCCATCATTCCTGAGAATATAAATTAAGCGATGATATAGGTTTCAGAACCAAAGAGATTATTGAAGTATAAAAATAATTTTTTTTTTTTGCTCAGACGATAATTTAAACAATTCGTCATTAAAATTTATGTAAAGAGAATGAGCTAATAATCAGTCTCCACGCTTAACAAAAACGCTGGGGAGTTGAAGTATCAGTTCCCTAAGCTTTACAAAATAGGATACGGAAACTGATTTATCAGCTCCCCACACTTTACGGGAAAAGATAGAAGGAATGATTTATTATCTCTCACCACTTTACGAAAAAGTCAGTTAATACAACTGAAGTCAGAAGGCTTAATCTCTTACGAATGTAGTTTGAACGTAAATTAATAAATGAAATATCACACCTGTTTATAAGCTGAGGAACTAAAGCTCGCTAATTTGAAAAAGAAAAAAGTTGTGAAATGTAGTAGTAGTAAGAAAATGTAATATGAAAATACAGTTTATAGAGAGACTTAAAATTAATAAAAAAGTTTAATTTTTCTTGAAATAAAAGCAATTCGACAGTTGTCAATTTGGGTACATAAAGAAAACCACTGAAAATTGGGATTGATTTTATTAAAAGTGGCAGATGAAATATTGTTTTAAATGAAGATGAAATTGAAAATATAAAAATGTTTGTATTAAACAAAAAAAGCAGACATATTGCAAGAAAGAAATGAACACAAAAAAGTACCTTGTCAGCAAATAATATATCACATGTATTCACGTTATGAATTAACATCAATAGGAATTTTCTTTGTAAATCAATACAGTATTTATTGGTATATTTTACAAGAGAGAGTGAAAGGCTTGAGATATTAGGCAAAAAAATTGTGTTAGAATTTAAAGTGAATCTCGAAAACTTAATTCTTCAACATCCCAAAGAAATTCGCGCGCGCGTGTGTGTGTGTGTGTGTGTGGAGAGAGAGAGAGGCCTTGTCTTCTCGCTTTTATCCCACCTTAAATCCCTTTAAGATATTTCAATCGTGAACCTGAACGATGTCAATGGTTAATTAATGAGTCCCAGGACAGACGTTTATCCGGCAAAAACCGGCTCGGCAAAATTTTCAACCATTATTTAACGTCATTATGTATCGTAATCTACGGCATTTGCCGTAATTGGGAAACAGAATTCCGCTTATTGGGTAAAGCTTTAGAAAATGGAAATTTGTTTCAACGCTTATTATCACCATATAGAAATGGGTTTTCGGCATAACTTTTCGTTAAAGAACTGTTTTAAACAACATGTGACACTGAACAGAAAGGATATGCCTACCAAGACTTAATGAATATGATTCAAAACACCAGTGTGTTGGTTTGTGTACGTTTAATAATGGTTCGTTAAAAAGATATTTATCTTTAATATATGTTTTATATTGAGAAGAAAATAATCATTTGTAAAATTTACATTATTTTTCACTTCAATCTAATTGCTATACAAAGCGTTTTAACCTCAAATTAACATGGCTGAGTTACCTTACATTTGGCGGATTTATATTTTACATTTGCTCGTTTACTCATAACTCAAACTGATAATACTTCTCACTAAAAATCTTACATGCGAGACAGTATTTACATTGGCCACTGATGTACGCAGGGGGTGTTGATAGGAGTTGTAACCCCATTGCAATGAAATTTTGTATATTTAACATAGGAATATATAAGCTGCAGCTCCGTAACCCCCTCCCTCCCCATTGAGCCTATAACCATTCCCTTATGAACTCTCTGGGTACGCCAATGTCATTGGCATTCGTTTTTAATAGAGTAGAGTTTTCCAACCCTTGATTGCCGCAACCCTAAATAGCGATTTGTAGGTAACCCGCGACCCTGCTCTAGGGTTGAAACATGTATTTTTTTTTAGAATATGGATGTTCCGAAAATTTAATCGATATATCTATTAAATTTTTAATTATTTTATATCAATGTTTGTTCACTATATAAGCGACACACATACAAATACGATGATTGAACATGCCTAAATCGTGTTTTCGCTTATTTATGAGATAAATCATGTTCTTAACCTGGAGTCTGGCTACAATTTTTACTATTAACGTTTTTTAAAAAAAATTAGGGAATATCTAAAATATTTTTAACACATCTCCAAATTTTAAGAAATGTTTTTTCCTTGTATGATAAAAATCGTAAAAAAAGAAACTTTTTTTTAATAATAATTATCAGGCCATCCATAACCCTTCCGCAACCATGATTCGAGTCGCGACTTGAGGTCGGATGAAAACCTCTGTAATAGAAGGTGACGATAGTTATTTACATTTGTGGCTACCAAATGTACAAATTCGACATTGATCTTAACCTAATACCTACTTCAGTTTAATGGACGTTTTCATGGAAATTTTGTTCGGCCAAAAATGCGAATTTGTTCCAGTAACGACAGGAATATTTAATTAAAACTGGTGCAAGTAATTAAGTTATTCGTTGTTTGGATGAAGACCACGTGGTTTTATAATTTTTAGGCAAACGCACATGTTTTATGTCTGAATGCCGCTAAATAGGTCAAAATCCAGTTTTGGAAGATCTCCAAACGCATCAGGTTGGAAGTTTTTGGCAAGCAAACACTTTTCCGGTCCAGCTGCAACTGGTGTATCAAAAATTTTGAATACATTGTGCGTAATGAGAAACGAAAGTCTTAAACCCAAAGACACGTGTTGCTTACCTTTACTAGAAAGATAGTAAGAATTTTTCTTATAAATCTAATTAAAATAGTACGAAATTGCTGATTTTTACATCATTCATTTAGTTTTATATATATATTTTTTTTTTAAATTGAAAGACCCATAAGGGGATTATTTATTATATGCAAATGAATCCAATTAAGCTAATTACGCAGATCCTGGCTCACGAAGTCTGCCTAAAATCAGCATAACATATTATAAGTTATTCTAATACATTTATTATAACTAAATACATCGTAAGAATCACTATGAAAATATGAAAAGCGAACCTTTTCATGATTATATAACACATTTTACACAGTTTTTAGCAACACGGTCATGATTGTTTATCAGGGAACCGTATCACATCCGCATTGCCAAGTTACAAGCCAGTTTTTTCCGAAATGCCCAGAGCAATAATATGTTGTCTCTTTTTTTTTTAATAATGCCGCTTTCTCTGTTCACTACGGTCCCTAAAACCGGCCTTTAAGCATTAATTAAAATAAAATAAATTAGCAAAATCTACATTTGCCAAAGCTCGAATACCCCTCTCAACATGCTTAGCAATATTTCTTCTGCTAGCAGAAGAAATATTGTTGGCTTCAATAAGGCCGTACTTTTCCATCTTTTTTCCTACATATTGAGAGGGGTGTTCGAGTATAATCGACGTTCCAATAATTTGGAATATAGTATCTGAATCTGTTACTGTAGGGCGCGCTAAGCAACACGCTGTAGTGGAAAAACTTGTTCCCGTAAATTAAGGCGGGGGTTGGGGAGCCAAAGAAGCTTGAGTAGCCTGTGCTGAGCGAAGGTTTTCTTTTACCTGTTGTCGTGTGTCAGTGTATATTTATATCTCTTCAATCCAATTTCTATTCCGTTTATTATATCCATATCGTATAATTTATAACATATCAAGTTGGGGGATCAGGAGGTATTTGCTGTCAAGAATACTTCCTTCAGAAACATGCCATATATGGAAATATCCTATGGGCGATTCCCCTTGAAAAAGAGCCTGTAGGGTGTTTCAAACACTTCATTCCATTGGTCTTTACTCAGTTCTGTGTTCGGCTGGCTTAGCTTTTCATTTTTGTATCTTATTTGCTTTGCTTTAATAATTTAATCCGTTGGTTTTCAAAAACGTGCAAGAACACGCTTTGGATTTTCATATATCGTCCAGCATGTAAGTAAAATTATTTTGTGTATTTTTCAATGTTTTTCATTGTTCTCCATGTTTCAACTTAAAGTGTTTTTAATATTTACATATTTGTTGGGGTCATGCAGCATCATGCGCAGTTTCACAATGGTGTTATATTTCATATTGCACAGTCTTGTGTTTTTATTATTTAAAAGGCGTTTTTCTATATATTTATTCTATAAACGTGTTTTAAAAATATATATATATACTGTTGCTCGTTACCAAAACCTTACTATCATAATGAAATTGTTCTGAACCATACCTAAATATACAAACCTACAAGTACGTTAAACAATTCCTCCCCTTATTAATCCTTCAAAGGTCGGTTTTTCTTTGAATTTACACAAAATTTCGCATGCTTTACGTTGAGATGCGCAAAATCGCTTATTGACAGAATCTAAGAATAATTTTTTCCGTTCGGTGTATGCTTATGAGTGATTCCTTTACTTGTACATGAGTGATTCCTTTACTTTTATATGGGTGATCCATTTACTTGTATACGGGTGATTCCTTTCCTTATATATGTATATGAGTGATTCCTTTACTTATGTATGTATATGGGTGATTCATTTACCGAGCCGTTTTACACTCATCAAGTTTGTAATACAAACGAACGCGTAAATCGGCGACAATAATTTTTCTATTCGTAACAATGTAGTATTTAATACAGATAAAATAATATATATATATATATATATATATACAAAAGATTACTTAAATATAAATCGCTATATATTATTTTTTGTAACATTAATCGAAGTTTCGGTTGTTTTTTCCTGAAAATTCGTGGTTCTTGAAATGGCTTCAACAAAAACATGCAATCATACCGTCCGTAGAATTTCGAATGATTTATTTTCTCTAAAAAGTATAATTTCGCATTCCCTGATGTTGGTATATACGTGAATTATCTATATTGCAAGAAGGTGTATTTTTAAGACTATGGTATTTTTTCGTACAATTTTTAAGTGATATAAAACTATTTTCTTATATAAAGAAGGAAAGTGGACGGGAAAAGTTGAAATGAAAATACAATATAAAAGACGTGTTTAAATTAAAAAAAAACTACTCCTTACTCTTTTATGTTTTTACTTCAATTAAATATTATTTTATTATTTAAATTATACCTACACAAGAGTTACTTCGCGAGAAAATAAATAAAATGTTTTTACAGTCGAAGTCAACACGTAGATGGCGCTATAGTCCTACCTGAAATCGACTATCTCTGACGTCATTGATGCAGTTGTGTATTGCAGTTAAATCGGTCCACAGACACTGACCGTAGCGTCAAGTTTACCATGGTCATTTTTCATGGTGCTTATTGGATAACGCCTTATTCAATTATTAATCGCTAAAAATACACATTGAAAATTAATCGTATAACAGCCCTCAACGTCTTAAGAGCTAAAATATAATTTCAAATATTTATTATTAATTACAGTTTAAATGTTATTTCCGTATAAAACCATAGACGTAATTTGGGGGTTAAATATAGCGCAAACTGGTGGGAGGGGGGCAAAAAATAAAATCCAAAATTGTATGGGAGAAAGTACGATTTTGCCTCTTTTCTAAAACTGTGGGGCAAGTGTCCCCTTGTCCCCGCCATATTACGCCTATGTATAAAACGTTACCTTTTTTAAGAATAGGTGTATGTTTTTGAACGATATGTCGTTCTTAATATCACTTACTAACGTCCAGACTATTAATAATATTGAAATAAGCCTTGTTATATGAATACACATTTCTTCTTCTCTACGAAAAATTGAGTTTCTTTTTTCGTATTTGCAACAAAATCAGCCCGAAAAACGTTAATAAATATGATAATAGCTTTCTTGATGACTTGCGATTTACAAATAAAGCAAACTTTTCATTAGTAACTTCTGTGTATTTGGGGATTTTTCCTGCTTCTGAAAGGAATGAAAGCGCATGTTTCCGCAAAGGAGCTACCTTAAAAAATTGTGCAAGCCCTAACGTGCTACAAGGGAAAAAAATAGGACTTAATTCCAAAATGTGAAAGAAACGCGAAATTTTGGTTGTTATCAATGAGTTTTCTCCCTTTCGTAAAAACTCGAATTGGCAGTATTCCAGAGAGTTTAATGCCTATACCAAAAAATCAATACTCTCCCTTGCCACGCTTGTAGTTGCTTAAGCAAGTTGAAAGAACTCCAAAACGTGACTGATACTGACGTTGCTCGGAACTGTTTCTGGCGTGCTATCATTGCATAAAGGTTGTATTAATAATTCGTTCTCTTGTGTAAACATGAAAATTGTATAAAACAGAAGCCAGAAACCCATTCCTTTTATTTGTCGAAAGGTTAAAGGGTTTCTCCAAGTAATCGCCATTGACCAGCAAATAGTGAGCAATGACCATTATACATGTATCTATTGATAATCGAAACATCTTTCTGTAATAATAGATACATCTAACTCACAACCATTAAAGTTGGAGGGTTCCCTAACCCTAAATTTTCAATTACGGCCATGTATCCACTTGAAAGTTATAAGATGCATATTGAAGCCTTTTCTTGACATGTAGCTGTTGGACGCCATTTCATCTATAAACACTAATTCAGTCAAACGATCCGAGCAATTATATTTCGAGTGCGGTAATTGTTGAGGATATTTTTATGACTTATAAAATGTATTTCTTTCAGAATTTTACTAACAAATTCTCCACTTTTGCATAGAGAAACTTCGGCATTAGGACTTGCTGGATTGTGTTGGGCTCCCAGCATGTTTGTTCGTATGTAAATGCATCGTAGTTCGGAGGTTTTGCTAAGCCGTTGGTCCCGTCTTAGATCGCCCATGGTGCAATCTTGTGACGTGAAATATACAAATATTAGTTTGCTGAAAAATAAAAGAAAACCCAGGAACTGGAAAGGAAGGATCTCCTCGATGAAGTGGGGTTTAAATATTAATCTAAATTAGACCTTGTGACTTATGAACAGTTAAACGGTGAATCACAGTCCTAGTCTAAAAAGTTGTTTGTTTGTTTTACGCCACATGAAATTTGTGCAGCAGAAAAGGAAAAGAGGCCACAGATCTCATAAAACATGAATAACAGATATCACGATTCCATAGAAAAGGGGCATATTGATGTGATGGCCATGGTGGAATCAATGGATTAAATGCATTGCACGGTTAAGGACATCTTCAGAGGAAAAAGGTCCTTTAAATTGAAAAAAAATTAAATAACAAGGGTTATGCTGCGCGCGATTAACAGTTTTCCGATGACTCCAAATTTCGCAAGGCCTAGGGAATTAACTCGGTTTAACAACCAGCTAGGTGACTGCGTTAACCCTGCACCATCACAGGATCACTAAAAGGTTGTAATATTTGTATAAGCTATACAAATAGCATGTTAGTCTGGGGTAGTAGTATAAGGAAACCTCTGGTGTTTTTGTGGGGGGTCGTCTGGTTAGCCTTGCTTGCAGTTAGAGGACACACAGTTAAACGACGAATCCGGACCATATCCATCATATTCCATCCCGAAAAGAGAGTTCGGGGCTATATATATGGATTCAGAAAAGTGTCTATTGTTTTTAAGGCACAAATATAGCAAAAGTCATGCTGCATTGGGACCTCAGTTTTCAGAGGAATCAGAAACTCTGCTTGACAAGGGAACCAAACGCCAAACTACGGGGGACATAAAGACATCACACATTCCATTTGTAATCGAAGCCGGATTGATGTCACACTAGGCGAATATGTTCGTCACCACTACATCTCCGTGGGAAGTGGACTTAAATTTTTCCGAGGAATCCGAAAGTTGAAGGCCCAAGAAATTAATGCAGAGAGCAGTTAGTCGGTAAGCATGACTTTTATTTCGGCGCCATTGGAAGTCGAACTCAGATTAGCAGCACACTAAGTGAACGCGTTACCATTGCAGGGGCTAGAAAAGTGTTTAGCTCCTTACTGTCTATCAAGAATCAAATCTGAATTTCCTGCATGATAAAAGAACATGTCTAGGCTACCACAACGGCTTACCAAAAGCACCTGGAGCTCTGAGGAGGTCACCATCTTAGGTGGTGACCTCACTCAATGCTGCTTAAATGAGTTTTAGTATAAACCGGTATTTTCAGCACAGTGCAGCCGTTGGTTGATCATGAGAACGCCAGATAGTGTAAAGATTTCTTTTTATAAGATAGTTATAAAAAAAAATCCCAAACAATTAACTTTCCTTCGCTTAATAAAAACATTGGAAAATATCGGATTCGGAATGTGCCTATGTATGAACTGAAAAATTGAAAGTTCATTCTCTCTTAAAACTAAAGTACGTCGGATTTTGACGGCCAGCTAACACAACCAGAAACTTGGATAATTTATAACATACGCTATTTTAATGAACAAATTAATTATTCTTTGACTATAACGCTTATAAGATAAAAGGCAACAACATATTAAGATAATTTTTAAGAGCTTCAATTTAAAAACCATCAACAATAAGTTCCAAATTCAGCTTTTACTTTTATGAAACCATTCTGAGCAACCTAGATTAAACTTTGTTCAGTTATAATACCAATACAGTAGAGTCCTGATTATAGGAGCTTCGCGTGACCGATATAACAAGCTACATTTGTATTATAATTATTATCATAGTCCATGTCGTATTTGGCTACATTTTCATTCTCATTTAGTTATCAAGTCTTCTCCAAGGACTTTAGATAACTAGAGGCGCCTACGTATGAAATAAGCTGTCCCTAGAAGTGGGGCTTTTTGGATTTTGTGGCAGTATTTGTTGCTAATTTTCAGTGCGTTGAGATGGTACTCTAGATTTTTGAGAACGGTACCCAATGCACTCCCTGCAACCGGGAAAACTGTATGTTTCCTCCTCCAGAGTCTCTTTACCTCTATTTGTAAATATTTGCATTCGTAATCTTCTTAATCTCTTTTTCGCCTACACGTCACTGCGATATCGATCAAGTAGACATGGGTTTTTTCTATAACCATAATGTCAGGAGTTTTGTGTGGGAGGCGTTTATCTCACTGGATTAGAAATTCCACAAAATTTTTGTATTTTCATTTTCACTAGATTTTTCTACTGTGTGAGTCCACTAACTTTTACTTGTTGTTAATTGATGTTGCTTTGATATACACTAGTGTATAATTTTTGCACCCCATCATGATGTTCCGTGTAATTAGAATGTTCAATATTTTTTTTTTATGCATCTGCAGATCACGTGTTCTACAGTTCCTTCTGCTTTCTTGCAGAGGTGGAACTTGCTATCTACTTAGGTTTTGTCCTATCTTTGCTTTAATTGCATTATTATTATTATTATTATTAGTAGTAGTAGTATTAAGTAGGCGCTCTTGTTCAATATTTTCGACAAAAATGGCCATATTTGCTTTCTTGTTTACTCCAGCCTTAAAGAATAAACCAATACAAATTGGAGATATTGGACATATATAAAGGTATCGGGCTATTCCCAAAGCAGCTAATTAATATTTTAATTACAACACATGCATTTTGTAGCATTTTTAATCATCAATGTAGTAGTTTAGTAATACTCAAATAAGCGTACTTTTAGATATATAAATATTGTATTTTCTTCGCAGCTTTACAGTGAAATTTTAATTTTCGAATTATCCGAAATTTTGCTTATCCGAACTCAAGTCCGCTCCCTTTATTTCATAAGTAAATTTCCGTAATCGGAGTTTTTCCGTATTTTTATTTGTTAATATATATTTTATTGTTCAGGTTGAAAATTATCGTTCATTTTTTTTAGGCCTGATAACTACCGAAGATGCCTGAAGCCGAGGCTAATGGCGGTCCTACGGAGGCCAAATCGGAGCTGGAGCAGTTGCAATTCAAGGCCAATCAAACTACCGATGACGTAATTTTTTTACAATAATTTTAATCATGAAATCTAATTATGTTATTTATTTAATATCCAATTTGAATATCGCTGTTTGAAATTTTTCAAAGTAAGTATTTAATTTTGCCATTGTATTTTCTCACCTTACCACACTAATATTCAAAAAGAATTCAATAAAATTGGCTCATTAGAGACAACTGATAAGGCAGCAACAAGGGGCGCCAATTTGAAAAAAAATTTTGAGGCACCTGAATGGAAAGACCCGCATGTGCTCTCAAGTGAGTCAACCAGAAACAGAAAAAACATGAGTAATTACAAATAACATACTTTATATGTTACGGTTTTCACCCTCAAAAATATTTTTCATTTCTTCTTTTATTTTTGCCATCAGTTTTGAGAGAACCTGGCCCCCAAATATTTTAAGCGGACGTAGGGATCTGGGCCTCATAGAGTTAGCGCCCCTGATAACCATTAGCCGTAAAATATTATATCTCTGCTAAAAATAATGGACAATGATGAAAATACATTCAGGACTTCAAAAAATATTTCTGTACTATATTAAATATACTATTCATATTTTAAGACTCGAATATGAAGCACATTATATATGGTATATTTTAACGAATAATCATATTTTTTGAGACATTTAAATCGATGTGTCTGTAATGACGTCACCTTTACTTAGGTTGATAATTTACGAAACAAACTGGTCTAAATCTTCAAATTATTGCTTATTTCAGTTTAGATAGATTTCATGTCTTTGTTATCGTTGGTTGTCTCATTAAAAGCATTCTAATTGACAACCATACCTTATGGATAGGTAATACCTATGTACTTGCTAAATGTCAGCAAAGTTATATGTGTGATTTGCGTTATGTTTGTAGATACGCATTCTCGCAGTATCAAAGACTAAACCATAAAGGGTGCATTTAAATCTGCATATAAAGATATTACTCATAGATGAGAATATTGTTACGGTATGATATCCAATAATTATAATTGTAAAGGAAGAAACTTTTTAATTGAAGTAGAGAAACCGTGGGCGGAAATTAATTTTTAACACTCCTCGTTTTTTAAATTCGAGTCTGAGAATCTTTTGCCTCAGTAACATAGCGATCAAAGCTTTGGAACAGAAACTCAAAAATCATTGGTTCGTATCAAGGATGAGTGCATGGTCAATTATTTTCTCCTTGTACCCTTACAGGTTAAAAGAGTCCTATCTTGAATCCAGAGAACATGGAGTTTTAAAAATTAATTTTCGGGGTGAATTCCTCTACAATCTCAGTTCCTCAATAAAGAAAGTTTCTCTTTGACAAACCTAAGTGCGAAAACTAAAGCCTACTCGGCCGTACTTAGTGGCTTATCGGCCCCAGTGCGCTGACGTAAATCTGAAGGTCTCTGTTTCAACTCCAAACTGAATGCATGGTCGGGGTTTTTTTTCTCAGATTCTTCTGGGTAAAAGGAATATCTGCCTTGAATCTGAAATATATGGAATGTCAAAAATTAATTTTCTGTAAATACAAACGATTAGTTTCATTGTGATTGCAGGTTTTTGCACATTTATATAATGTCAAACATAAAAATCGGAACAGCCTTAAAAACATTGATTACTGCCTTTTGTGTTTTGCTTTTGTGCCTGATGGATATTAGAAATACAAAATTAGAGATCACAGAAATTGAAGATGTGAAGAAAGAAATTATCATTGAAGAGATAATACTAAATCCCTGTCCTTTCACTTTATATACTGCCGAACATAAACTCACGTGAAACAAAAATAATGCCTCGTTCATGAGTGTTGACATTTTTTGTACTCAGTACTGTATTAAAACATACCAAGGGAACATGATTTAAAAGAAATTCGTAAACGCAAATCTTGTACTTTCTACTAAATGCTAGATGAAATCCTCGGATATCTATTAAGAATGTAATTTGAACATTACACTTGTTTAAAATATTTCTGTTAGATAATAACTTGCTAAGTTAGCCAATCTTGCAGTCTTGAAATTGTAATGGAATGATTCATCTAATAAAACGGGCATATTCCAATTTTTTGTCGAAAAATAAATGTTCTTTGTTTTAAGAACAACAATAACGCTCATTGAAATTAACACACTCTTCCTTTTTCTATGAGCTAAAAGGAAAAAATATACAACGAAAATTTCCCACTCAGTTAGTGGTATCCCTACGAGTTCCATTCTGGAGCCTACATCAATTACCTACACATGAACAAAGTTTTCTTTTCACTTATCCATTTTACATATAATTTTGCTAGTGATACAAGTATTTTTAATTTTTATAATGAAATTAACACTCTGTATTTATTAACCAATAACGAATTAAAAGATTTCACGAATTTCTTTAAATTAAATTACTTAAATACTTCTTAAACAACAGTTCGTTCTTCATTTCACCAAAATAAAATATATAAATTCAACCCAGTTTATAATATAATTCACAATACGACACTAGCGTATGCAGGGGGACCATGGGGTTGTAACTCCCCCATTGCGATAAAATTTTATATCATCATCATCATCATATTCAACCATTATCTATCCACTGCTGGATGAAGGTCTCTCCAAATGCTTTCCACACAAGTCTATCCTGAGCAATTCGCTTCCACGTCACCCCAACCTGTTTTCTTATTTCATCCACCCATCTAGTTTGAGGACGTTTTCTAGGTCTTCGGTGGTCTCTTGGAATCCAGTTCAGAATTTCTGTTGTCCATCGTTGATCAGTTCTTCTTGCAATATGCCCAGCCCATCGCCATTTCAGCCCTTTTACTTTAACAATGATGTCCTCTACTCTAGTTTGCTCTCTCACCCAAGTGTTTCTTTTTCGATCTCTCCTAGTTATTCCAAGCATGCACCTCTCCATGCTCCTTTGCGTTGTCTGTAACTTTCGTATTGCTCCAACTGTTAGACTCCATGTCTCTGATCCATAAGAGAGGACTGGCAATACACACTGGTTGAAGACCTTTCTTTTTAGACACAAAGGCAATTTCCCCTTCAGGATAAAACTGTTTCTTCCAAATGCACTCCAGCCAAGTTTAATACGTCTGTTGAGTTCTTTCATAATGTTGCCATCCATTGAAATCAGCTGGCCAAGGTAAATATATGAATCAGCAATTTCTAGCTCAATGTTGTCAACTTGTATTTTTGTTTCCTCTACGAAATTATTGAACATGATCTTAGTTTTTTGTAGGTTCATCTTGAGTCCAACTTCTTTACTTCTAGTTGAGAGCTCCTGTACCATGTCTTGGAGTTCTAATGGGTTCGTTGAAAAAATAACAATGTCATCAGCAAACCGCAAATGATTTAAATATTCACCATTTATTTTTATTCCCTTGTTATTCCAATTTATCTGCTGAAAAATCATCTGTAAAGCTGAAGTAAAAAGTTTTGGAGAAATGGTATCTCCCTGCCTCACACCTTTACCAATTTTGATAGTTTTGGTATCTTTATGTAACCGAAATTTTGCACTTGCATTTTTATACACACGTTTCACCATGTCAATGTACACATCCTCAATGTCTGTTGATCTTAAAGAGTTGATGACTGCTGATGTTTTAATAGAGTCAAAGGCCTTCTCATAGTCAATAAATGCAACACACAATGGAAGTTCATATTCATGTGTTCTTTTGTATATATAGAACTGTAGCTCAGTAATCCTTCCCCCATTGTAAGCTTGTAATTCCCCTTACAAATTTCCTGCATACGCCTATGCAATACGACTTCTTTTCTACCGATTTTTTCAGAATCACTCCTTAATTTAAATTTGAAATAAAACGCTCACATTCGGGTCATCCACCCTAAAACAAGCATCACGTATCCTTAACTAATAAACTGATATCTTCTTAAGAAGAGTTTTCTTGTAAACTCATTTATCTGCAAAAAATTGCCAAAATCTATGGCTATCATTCTTCGTTTATATATCGCGCAGTAAAGAAAGTTTTCGAAGCAGAACTAGCTTCCGCTCTTTACTATTAAAAAATCTCCTTCACCAAAGGAAACTACATGTATCTTTTTCATCCCACAAAATGTTCTTTTAGAAGTTTTTCCTTCGAAAGTTAAACTTCCATGTCATCTTCATACCTATGAATAAAATTAGTACTTCAAAATTGGCGACGTCATTCCCTAATTATAATAATCAGAATGTCTATCGTGTGTGTTTTGTGTTGGTGATTTTTACGGGGCAAAAACAGCAATGATCATTCTGCGCCGGGATCTACAGTTTTCTAAGGAATCCGAACCCCTTGAGGCGTGGGGAAACAACCCCCAGACTACAGTGAGTAGTTAGTCGGTAAGCTTTTTTTTTAGTATTTTTGGGAGTAGAACCTGGGATAACGACATGCTCTGTAAGCACGTTGCTACTTCACTACCACCGTAGGACTAGATGTCTGTAAGATCCCTTGCGAATGATAACAAACTAACACTGACATACAGCGCTTTATCTTAAATTGAAAAAAACATTAAATTATGTCGCAAAAACACGAGAGTTACAAAATTTAGTAATACAACGAATTGGTGATAATACAATTGCAAGTTTGTCAGTTATAGTAAATTAATTATGTAAATTCTAGATCATCGTTAAACCTATGACTTTCCTTAAAATATTCCGTATCCTCATCGAAACCGAATGTGGTGTTAATAATCTGTATGAATGTATATGTAGTTCACTTCCAATAGGTTATGAACAAGTATTTCCCTCACATTAAACCAGTGGTTCTCAATCTTTCTTAACACGCTACTCATTATTCTGCGGCGTCGGATATTACGACACACCTGTACAATAGAGGGTAGCACTTCGCCGGGGCTTTATTTCTACCAAGGGCACTTAGGCAAATTCAATGAGCCATTGTATGTTTATTTAATTGTATATTTCAGTGTGCAGTGATGGTGCACCAGCAATGACTGGTCGAATTAAAAGTTTTATCTCAAGATTAAAGCAAGATTTTCCGGACATTAGGTACATTCATTGTTTCTTATACAGAGAAGCTTTGGTAGCTAAAACGATTCCTGCAGCTCTAAAAAGCGTAATGAACTCAGTAATTGCTACGGTTAACTACATTAAAACTAGAGCAGTTAAAATTAGACTTCTCAAAATCATGTATCAGAAAATAGGAACTCTCCATGAAACGCTGATCCTTCATACTGATATTTGCTGGATGTCTAAAAGCAAGGTACTCTCCAGATTTTATGAACTCAAGAATGAGTCATTAGAAATTGTTGCTACAGAGAAACCCGAGTTTTCCGCACTGATTAAAGACGAGACCTGGTGTGCAAAAGTTGTATACCTGACTGACAGTTTTGGATATTTAAGCAGCCTTAATGCGAGTATGCAGGGGAGGAAAGAAACCCTCTTTACACCATGTGATAAACTGAATGGGTTCCTGGAAAAAATCGAAATATGAAAGGATGAAGTTGCAAAAGATGACCTGGAAATGTTTTAGCTCACAGCTGAAACTAATACAGAGATTACTTCTCATTTTATCTCAGAACATCTCCTGGTTTTGGAGGACAAATTACATCATTACTTTCCTTCCTTAAATGTCAATGAATGCGATTGTATTCGCAATCTTTTTGCCGTGACTATTGCAGACAACCAACGTTTATCATTAAAGAAGGCAGAAGGTTTGGCAGAACTTCATTTCGATCGAACCCTGCAGCTCATATTTAGGGAATCGACACTATTTCAACTCTGGAATTCGACAAAAAAAAAGTTCTCAGTCATAACAGAAGAAGCCCTATCTATACTACTTCAGTTTTTTACAGATTACTTGTACAAACAGGGTTTTTCCGCGACCACAAACATTAAAAATAAGAAATTGTCAAGGCTTCTTTCTCTTGATCAAGAATTACGGGTGTGTTTGTCTGTGATTCGACCCCGTATTGACTAATTGTGCAAAATTAAACAAGCACACATTTCTCACTGTACTAAAGAAAATTATTATTGGCTCATTAATTTTAGTCATTCCAGTTTTCACAATTTACTTATATACTTTTGTAATAAGAATTAAACTTCTTCAAAATATTTATTTTTTCGCGACACAGTCACGCAATTTTGCGACACACCCTTTGAGAACCACTGCATTAAACAATATTAAAAAATATTGATTTTACTTTCTTCCGCTGCCCATAGATGGCGCGACGATACCATGCATCATATTTTATTAAATTGAGAAAAGGAGAGACAGAGAGAAAAGTTTTGTGCACACAACATGCACATTGGCCAGGGTCCGGGGCAAACATTTATGAAGGAGCCCCCACCCCTACTGTACCCATGACAGATTTCTAATTACTATGTTTATTATCACTATACATATGAGTGAATGAATTTTATTTATGAAGACTAAGGTAGATATAACACATTATCTACCTATGCTTTCCTAGTCTTAAGGAAAAGGCGCCAGTAAAGGATTTTTTAAAATCCTGAAAAGTCTCTGGTCTGCCCATAAAACAAATATTAAAATACAAAAACACATTCACAAACACATATACCTACAGACATATACACACAGACATACGTACATTACATACTACAGGGTTGTCGAAATTAAACTTCCACAACTCAGAGGTCTATGTAGAGCGTTGTATGGGTTATAGAGACATGAAATTTGGACAGCAGACACTTCAGATCATGCGTTCGATTGTATGAAAAAAAAAAATTGATTTATTGAAAAAAAATATTTAGTACAAAAAATCATCGATAGACGACGCTGTAACACCAGTGAAACGTGATTTGCAGAAACCTAGCCTCTGTGCAACCTATGCAAATGGCGAATCTGATAAAAGAGGAAGACAGGCGCTGCACGAAAAAGAGTTTCCAGTTCGCTGATACACAATGCCGACTTTGAAAAACAAAGCTCTGTTAGTGAAGCTTTTCTACCAGAATGACGAGAACTCATCTGCTGCAATAAAAGCATTCCGCTGGTAGAAGAACCTACGCCGAGGACCAATGACCGCGCGTGCTCTAATTGACATGATGAAAAAATTCGAAACAATTGGACAACTTGGAATTTCACCAGGTAGAGGACGAAAACCTGAAGACTCTGCAAGCGTGCAAGATGCGGCTACGGTGATCGTGGAAGTAACTACCCAAGACCCTCGTGGTGTTGTGAGTGTACCAGCTATTTCTCGTGCTGTTGATATGCCCTATTCCACCGTTTGGCGATGAATTGTGGGTTATTATCCTTACAAAATCCATAGTCTTCACCAGCTGTATGACCGGGACGCTGAAGTTCGGCAAACATTTGCACTGCAGTTCCTTACACGAATGGCAGTCGATGCCGCTTGGCCATGAAACATTCTGTGGACGGATGAGGCGCACTATTAACTGAATGGAAAAGTGAATACGCACAACTGCTGAATTTGGGCAACAGAAAACCCACGCACAATCCATCAAGCGCCCTTGCATCCTGCAAAAATTACGGTATGGTGCGGTTTCACTTCAACGTTCATCATTGGGCCTTATTTTTTTAGGAGATGACTCCAACAGGGTTTAAAACCTGTTCCGTCAATGGACAACGCTATCGGGACATGTTGACAACTTTTATGATCCCAGAACTTCAGTAACGTCACCGTGTCCAGGACACTATTTTTATGCAGGACGGTGCACCTCCCCATATTCATCGTGGCATTCAATAGGTGTTACGGCAAACTTTCACCGCTGCACGGATGATCAGCCGTTGTTTTCCAACAAGTTGACCGCTTCGCTAACCCGATCTCACACCATGTGACTTTTGGTTATGGGGATTCTTAAAGGATCATGTCTACCGAGAACAACCCGCAACCCTGTCACATCTGAAAGACTGTATTCGTCTCCATGTTCGTGGACTTCATGCGGAGTTCAGCTGTAGAACACACTGTTTTGCGATTGGACAGGGTTGTGCAGAGCCATGGCGAACATATAGAACAACTATAGAACGCTTTGTCGTGCTGCAGCGCTGTCTATCGGTAATTTCTTGTATTAAATATTTTTTTTAATAAATATCGAGTGCATGATCTGAAGTGTCTGCTGTCCAAATTTCATGTCTCTATGAGCTATATAACACCCTACACAGCCCTCTGAGTTGGGGAAGTTTAATTTCGACAACCCTGTATATGTCAAACTACACACGAATAAGGTAATATGTTTATAATTATAAAGATTATATTAAGATTACATATATGTGCATTACATTGTGTTAATGATTACATGGCATATAACAAATTACATGCCGTATGGTAAATAGATATTACCATGTATACACAAACACTCATACTATTATAATATTACGTATCACTGTTTATTAACATATATACACATCACTGTATCCCCCCTTTTTTTTGGACAGAAGGAGAGCAAAAGCCATTCTCTACCACATACACACAGACTAGATCTTATCTATAATATCTTATCTATATAAGAAATATCAACAGGTTATGATGCTGTATCATAACCTAGAACTAAAGGGTGTTTTTTTTAGTTCCGATAGAACTTGAAATCGAAAAAAATGAAACATGAGGTACAATTTTGATCAAAATTTTATATTTATTAGAAAGATCAATACGTGGCATTAACATTTGAAAATTATTCGGGGTATTTGGACACCGCGGCTATTCTTGACGAAGCGCATTCTGGTGATCCAATTTTCGGCCACTTTTGTCAATACCGAAGGCCGTATGTCACGAATAACGCGAACGATGTTGTCCCCCAAAGTGTCAATTCTTGCTGCTTTATCAGCATAAACCATTGACTTCACGTAACCCCACAGAAAATAATCCATCGGTGTCAAATCGCACGACCTTGGAGGTCAGTTGACAGGTATATTTCTCGAAATTAACTTATAGCCAAATTTGGCTTTCAGTAAGTCAATAGTAGCGGTCGCGATATGGTACGTAGCACTATCCTGTTGAAACCACACCTCGTACTGATTAATATCATGCATATTTGCAAACAAAAAATCACTGATCATGGTGCAGTAACGATCACCATCGATCGTAACGCAAGCTCCGGGATCACTTTTGTAGGAATATGATCCGATGATGCCACCAGTATCTAAACCGTACCAAATGGAACATTTCCCTGGATGTAAGGGAGTCTGTAGGGTCCCTTATGGATTGTTCTCGCTCCATGTGCGGCAATTTTTCTTATTCACAAACCCGTTAAGCCAAAAATTAGCCTCATCGCTGAACATAATTTTGCGATAAAATAACGAGTCAGTTTCAAATGCTCTATTGCCCAATCGGCGAAAACACGACGCGTAAGATGGTCTCGTGGCTTTAATTCTTGCAACAGCTGGATCTTATACGAGTGCAGGCCAAAAATTTTCTCCCGATTATTGGGCCCCCTCCGAATCAGGGGCCCTGCGGCAGCTGCCCTGCATGCCTCTGCGTAAATCAGGGCGATTTCTGTCCTGATTTATGTAGGCGCGCAGTCTGCGTAATCACGATATTGCGTGCAGCAGGGATCTTCAATTTTTTCAGTCCAAGGGCAAATTTTACTTATTCTTGTTGACTCGCGGGCTGCACTGTTGTACTGGTAATATTAGGACTGAGCAAAGGCGGATCCGGGGTGGGGGGAGGTGTAGTGGGTGATCCTCCTGGATCCGCTTTTGTTGCCTTGGTTTGTTTTTTTTTGTCTTTTTTTATTTTAGATCTCTATATTCGTTTGTCCCTCCCCTCCCCTGAAAATATTTTCTAGATCCACCGCTGTAACTGAATATGCATATATTACAACGTAAAATACACATTGAAGCAAACATTTATAGTACTTTTAGTTATTAATATACAGGGTGATTATTAACTCGAGGAAAAAATTTTAAGAGGTGGTAGGGGACCCGAAATGAACCATATTGGCCGATATCCCCATGTTCGAATCGGAGGGGAATGGCTGCAGAGTCAATTTATTGTTTACGTCCAGCTCTTTGCCACGTAACCAATTACATCAATTAAAATATTTTTTTCATACAGAATTTAAGTGATTCACCTAATAATACAGCAGAGACAAAAAAATAAAGAATTCCCCTTTCTGTTCCTGATCTGTGTTACTGTTTAGTGAAAATAAGCCTAAAACTGCCTTTCTTTTAACACACAGGAAAATAATTGAGAACTGCCAAGTATGTATAACAGGTGAAGAACATCAAAATAAAAATTTTTTGTTTAGTGACTTTTGTGCCTAGAATTAACCGTTTGGCCACTAGAGTGAATTTAGTGTTTACGTCCACCACGTTCGAGGTTTTCACAAATGGCAAAATGCGCCATTTCAGAATTTCTAAAATTATTTAATGCCAATGGACCTTGTGCTCTCTCTATTTGGCAACGTTCTAAAATCTGTTAAATTCACCGGAATTGTAAAGCGTAAAGGGCAGTACACCTTGGAAAAAGAGATATCTTAGACAGAGGCGGCCTTAGTGTGCGTGTGTGGAGGTGGGGGACGAGCCGGGACACGACCGAGGTCGTTAAAAATTATAGTGCGCGTACTGAGAAATTAGCTTATGGCCGCCCTTACATACATAATCCTCTACGAGGTCGAAAAATCCCAGACCAAAAAAAAATAAATAAATAAATAATAAAATAATAATAATAAAAATGTACCGCATGTACAATGAAATCAGTTTTCAACGACCCTTCTTCTGTATACAGCTAAGCATACAGGGAAAGCATCGTGTAGAGGCGATGCAAGGCATTTTTTGAACAGTGGCAGTAGAGGCGGCAAATCTAACAAAATGTGTATGTTTACTACTAGAGGGCGCTATTGGGCACATGCAGAATTTACTTCTTTGCTTAAACTAATCATTCTTAACGCGGATGTCGTACACGATGGAGCCATTCACGAATTCTGAAAAGGCAGATATGCATCTGGTGTATGGGGCTAGCAATATGAATGCAAGTGCAACTCAAAGGTTATATTGTGAACGTTTCCTCACTAATCGAGTACCGGATCATAGAGTTTTTTCACGTTTGCACAGGCAACTCTGTGAAACTGGATCATTCCATGTTAGCAGGCATGAGACCGGTCGGAGGAGATATTCAAGAACAGTACAACTGGAAGAAGACATTATACGAGAGGTTGGAGAAACGCCCGGCATAAGCACCAGACGTATTACACATAGCAGAGGTGTGAGGCAAAGCACCGTATACAGAGTTTTGCATCAGGATGAATTACACCCCTTTCATGTACACAAACATCAATTTATGATAGCAGAGGATTATCCTCAACGTGTGCAATTTTGCCGATGGTTTCTAAAGCAGAGTACAGAACAGCCGGATTTTCCAACACATGTCCTCTTCATGGATGAAGCCTCATTTACAAGAGAGGGCATGTTTAATGTGCACAATACTCATTTTTGGGCAAATGAGAATCCACATGCTACATGGCCAGGTGCTTTTCAGCAACGATTATCTGTAAATGTTTGGACCGGTATCGTGAACGACTTTCTGATTCGGCCATACCTTTTGCCAACTCGACTTGACGGGAGAAAATATTCCATTTTTCTGCAAAATGCCTTGCCATAAATACTTGAGGACATTACACTATCCATTCTACATAAAATGTGGTTCCAGCAAGATGGAGCCCCAGCCCATTTCACTCTTCACTTGCGCAATTATTTGGATGCTGCTTTTGGACAGTGATGGACTGGCCGGTATGGACTTATGTCTTGACAACCGCGATCCCCCGATTTATCCAGTTTGGATTTCTTCTTCTGGGGACACTGAAAACCATCGTATACGAGACTCCAATTGCTACTAATCAGAATCTCGTAGTCAGACGTCGCCGCTGCTGCCACTATTCGAGAAATGCCTGTCATCTTTGAAAATGTG
>QLNU02015360.1:185416700-185434383 GCA_006491805.2 Dysdera silvatica | reverse complement strand
GCAGCCCCGGACGATCGCCCCCTCCCTCCCAATGCCGACCCTGCCTAAAAGTGTTTAAGGGTCGCTGAAAACTGATTTCATTGTACATGCAGTACATTATTATTATTATTATTATTATTTTATTTATTTATTTATTTATTTATTTATTTATTTATTTTATTTTATTTATTTTATTTTATTTTATTTTTTATTTTTATTTATTTATTTATTTATTTATTTATTTTGGTCTAGAATTACGACCCTCGTTGAGAATTATGTATGTCAGGCGGCCATAACCAATTTCTCATACCATACCTTGAAGCACCTCGGCGCGTCCTGGCCCCCACACACTAAGGCCGCCCCTGCCTAAGATATCTTTTTTTTCCAAGATGTACTGCGCTTTACGCTTTACGATTCTAGTGAATTTAACAGATTTTAGAAAGTCGCCAAATAGAGAGAGAGAGCCCGAGGTCCGTTGGCATTAAATAATTTTAGAAATTCTTGAAATGGCGCATTTTGCCATTTGTAGAAACCTTGAACGCGGTGGACGTAAACATGAAATTCCCTGTAGTATCCGAAAGGGTAATTTTAAGCAAAAAAGCCATTGACCAAAAAATTTTCGTTTTAATGTCTTTCGCCTGCTGCACATACTTAGCAGTTCACAATTGTTTTTCAATGTGATAAAAAATGCAGTTTTATGCTTATTTTCACTAAATCGTAACACAGATCAGGATCAGAAAAGGGAATTCTTGATTTTTTTTTGTCTTTGTTGTATTATTAGGTCAATTACTTAAATTCTGTATTGAAAAATCATTTTAATTGGTGTGACTGGTTACGCAGCAATGAGCTGGATATAAACAATAAACTGACTCTGTATTTCCGTTTCGAACATGGGGATATCGGCCAATATGGTTCATTTCCGGTTCCCTACCACCCCTTAAAATTTTTTTCTCTAGTTAAGAATCACCCTCTATAAAGCGAAATCAAACCTTTTAGTGAGATTTTTAGCACTGTTTATTTTTAACAACCCTGTCAGGTCTTATTTTTGACGTTGCAACCCTAAGAGTGTTTTTAAGCTGGACGTCAGTTCAGGGGCTAGCAAAGACTTTCATTTTGGGGGGAGTCAAGGACAGAATTTGCCATGGTCTTGGAATAACACCCTTCATTTATCATGAAAGTTGGAATTTTTTACAGTGAAAAAATATACTTTGGGGTCATGATCCCTTTGAGTCCACGTTTTCATCGGTTATTCTGCTCCTAATTTTTGATTTTACTAACTTCATTTTTGAAAAGAGCTTTTTGCAGACGTAAGTTCTCACGAATAGTGATATCGTTTTCGGAGCATGCAGTCGGATGGTTGGGAAGATGTTCTTATCGATTTATTTAGAATAGAATTCAGTGAGTCGTAAGTTGAATTTTATTTTAAAATCACTGTTGCACTGCAAATCAATAAAACTACATTTAATATCGATATACGCAAGAAAATTAATGTAAAACACGATTGAGGGAAGACTTCGTGTTTAGTTCTCTAAGATATTTATTACTAAATGTTAATAAAATAAAATACATAGACTTAAGTTTCATAGGGAGCAAGGAGTGTATTGTTGTGTGAAACAATTTGTATTTTTTCATGAGCTGGCGGACCGCAGAAACATGTCGGCGCGCCGCGGCTTGACGATTCCTGGCGTACAGGATGGACTTTAGACATTTAGCAGCAGGAGTGTAGTGGAACCGGAACGCCCCAGAAAGCCGTACCGGCGCTGTATTTTTAAGTTCTCTCCCACTTCATACTATTCCCTAAGCCCCCACCCCTTCCAGCAATACCACAAAGGACAGCGTGTTCCAGCATTGCTGAATTTACAACAACACCCCTGTTTAGCAGCCCTTAGAAGGAATTTCAACTATATTGTTATGGGTCTTAGACAGAGGAAGGACATAACCACCCCCAAATTGGTGGAGAAATTGCATTAGTTCTCCACAGTGTCCATATTATGAAACAAACTTTCGTATATGTACCTCCACTTCATTTGGCCCTATATTCCATCCATCTTCGAAGACCCTGGCTACATTTGTTTAAAACGCATAATCAAAAACTTGAAAATTGAAGACAGGTGTACTAAGGATTTTGGGATACGTGAAGTGACATTGTAAATCATTTGGGGATTTGTGACAAGTACTGGTTTTAGAGGCTGGACTGTGTAAGTCCTACAAGGCAGGAAAGACAGGTAGTAAATAAACATCTGGACTGGACGCGGCTATCTTTAGTCAACACCCCTCCTTTTGCTAGAGGCCCTAGGCAACCGCCTATGTTCGCCTGTGGATAAAGCCGACCCTTATGGTGTGCATGAATGTGCGGGAAACTTTTTTTGAATATCCTCGGAAAGCAGACGCGTTTGTACCAAAACAATTGTGAACAATTAAATGATTTAATTGGATCAGAGAGTTTGTGTCACTTCAATTTTAATTATTTTGCGTTTACACTGTGTCTCAGACTAGTGTTGTATTCATTCAGAACAATGTTTAATTAGTCATGAGAAATTATATATATTCAGTATATAAGTTTTCTGGCATTTTTATTCCATGTTTAAAAATCTTTGAATATCGTGTGTGTACCATTTTATTACCATCCTTAACCACTACTATATCATATTTTACATAACAACTATTTTTAATACAAGAAGATGAATGAGGCAATACAAGGCAATGAAGGAAAAAAGTTTTGTTTTTTCAAAATTTAAATTTTTGATAAGAATCGAATTTTCAACCAACCATCCCTGTTTGGAAAGTGTAACTTTATGATTCTAAATTTTTAGCAAAAAATATATTCTTGTTTATATTGTACTTGCACTTTTATTTGTAAAAATTCACTGATACTTTTCTCTTTTTTTTTTGGCAACTTGAAGTCTTAGCAGTTACAGAAACTAATATTTCTACATATAGATGAAGATCAACTGGATGTTTTCTAATTTTTGAAAAGATAATCTAATGAAAAATGTCGAAAATTAGCTTATAACCATTATGGAAGAGGCGTTTATAACAATCGTCGACAATTAGTTTATAACCACCATTGAAGATTTGTTTATAACCACCTTCTAGTTGTGAGTTACCAGAAAAAAAACAAGACAGTTTACTAAAACGTGTTAAGTCTGCGGTCTCCCCAACTCTTGGACCACTGTCCAATAAGATAGCCTTCCGCTACTACGTCATCAAAGGACTAACCAATCACCACACGAGGAAGATCACTCCCGAACATCTTTCGCATTGAGAACATTACTTCAGCTCTGTTTCTCGAACGCGCTGCACGTAGTGGCTGAGATCTCGAATTATGCAACGCTAGACAGAGTCCTTACTCTCTGCCTTTAATCACAGCAGCACGAATGCTTTAAATTTCTTTATTTTTGTAAATATATTGAGTGTTTATTAAAATGTCTTGTATTGACGAGGCGCAGCTTTCTCCAGTGAAGGCTGTTCAAACGGATATACCGAGCCTTAACATGGGCACCTACGACCTTTGGTGCCTCCCATCTGACACTGGTAATATCGGACGTTCCGACATTGATGACGTCAGATGCACCAACAATTGGTGACCCGCACGTGATGCGAACATGCAACCTTTTTATCTGGAATAAAATCTGGAGTCAGTAGTTAGACACCACTGCATTAGATGATTGAAACTTTTTTTTATTATTAAATAGAATCTTTTATCTCAAGCACACAAAAAAAATCCTCATGTCTCTATAAAAAATACTTAAAAGATGCCTCTGCGATTAACAATTTCTTTCTGTTTCAGTCTCTGGATTCAACTCGGAGGATGATGGCTCTTTGCGATGAGGTAGTATACTTCGAATTTCGATATTTTCTAAATTGCATAAAATATACGTTTCTTTTTTAAAATTTGAAATTTTCAGTCTAATTCTGAAAGAAGAAAAAATTAATTAATGTTAACATAAATTAATAAAATTTGTTGGACTTAAGCTAGTAAATTTCATGTTTCGCTTATCATCATTTTTCCTCTGTGAATTTTAGAGCAAAGAAGCCGGAATTAGAACATTGGTGGCACTCGATGATCAAGGAGGTATGTAAAAGAAATTTTTAAATTTATGGCAAAATTATATTGTTAGTTTTAAGTCAATTAACTTTTAAAAATTAAATTTGATTTCTAAACTCATATTTACTTTTACTTTTCATTTCACATTCATTTTCATTGAAATCAACATTTGAAAAATATGTAAAACCTATTTTTTTTTACACGTATACTAAAAGAACAAAACACGATGTAGAGCGAAATACGAATACTTTCTTTGTACAAGTTTTTTTGAAATATATAAATTTAAAATCCTTTATACCATATAAAACGCCCTTTTTCTGGCTTATACTTCATCATCCATATACTTTTTGTTCAATAAATCTAGGTGTGTGTGTTTATGATGTCCCCTATATAAATACATATACAAGCGCGCACACACAGTCGAGTCACGTCAATTTGACCACCACCTATTTTTGATTCAGCAGCGCATAACCTATGAAATAAAGCACATGTCATGAGCTGGCTTAGTGAGTACATGAAATAAGCTGTAAGTATTCTGCAAACATATTACTCGTTGCTGTCATGGATAAAAGGAGCGATTTATCAGAGATGCAAAAAGGGATGATTTCAGAGTTGCAAAACGGTATGATTATTGGCATTTGGTCCAAGGGTGTCAGTATTTATGAAAAGCGTATTTTAGTAACTGTTGTAAATGATAGTCCTAGCCCGATCAAAGTCCTGGTCTCAACCACATAGAACATCTTTGCGACGAAATGCAACGGCAATTAAGGACAAGATCAGTATATTAAAATTCTGTTGTTTAACTCAGTGCGGCCTTTCAGGAGGAATGAAGACGATTTCCACTTCATATTACCCGCAAATTGGTCGAAAGCCACTCTCAAGCAGAATTAGCGGTAATCTAGTCCAATCGCGGACATACCAAATATTAGGTTCAGTGTATTGTGCTCAAATATTTATATGTCTCTAGGATCCGGATAATTATTAGTAGATAGTATACATATTCTCTTGTATGTATTCTTGTGTTTAAATTTGCAGCGGCCATCCTTTCTCACGCAATCGCAGCGCTATCTTACAAGCAAAACTGTTCTCACGGTCAGCAAAACTAGCTGTATATCACTTTTTGGACATGAAAGGCTACATCCACTCTCTCTCTCTCTCTCTCATGAGAACCCCCTCTTTGGAAACAAAACGCAAAGGCCTTTGCTATTATAAAGTTAAGCGCACAGTTTGCCAGAACAAACAAATTTTTGACAATTTGTTAAGTCTGTTGTCTCTCCCGTTCTTGGGTCTCTAGCCAAAAAAAAGTCTCAAACTGGTGTCGTCATCGACAGACTGACAAATCAGAATACGTGAAAAATCATTCCTCAAAAGTTCTCAAACGGAGAACACATCGTTCTGGCTATAACTTCGGATGTAACATGATGTTGCTGCTTACGACAACAGCAAAAATATAACGTAACCTAGCGTTTCTACTCCCGGCTCTCATGCCGTGACTCGTACGTCAGCCCAATGTCCGAATAATGTCCACTTAACTTTAATGCATCAGTAAGACGTCATCACAGTACAACGCTACAACCATCAACTGTGAATAAAGGTGAGTTATTATGTTTATCAACTTCTTGCATCATGTCTTCAATCAAGTCAAGCCTAACTTTCTGAAATCGAATATTTGGAGTCAACTATATCTCGCTTTGTGTCTTTGTACTCAACTTCTTAATTCACTCAACTTTCCTTATATGAAGCCCTCAGACGCGGAAAATTGATCCATCAACATTGATTCTGTAACCTAATTGTACTTGATGAATATTAAAATTGATGAAGCGCTATGCAAGATAGACCACAAGTTCAATAGTTGACCAGACTGACAAACCTAGGAAATAAATAAATTAAGACTGGTATTAGAAACAAATACATTAAAATTCTGAGAAGCAGCCATTAAGAAGTATATAATTAAACAAGTTGAAAGCAAACGTTTCGAAGCTATCGCAGCTTCATCTTCAGTGCGAAATGGCTGAAATTATGGAAATGCTGGAATATTATTTAATCGTTATATATTCTGCAGGTAGACCGTGGAATTCATTTAACGCGTTATGATTTCTATTGTTGCTAGCTTGCCACCTTTCATGGAATATTCGGCTATTATAGTTATGAATTTTTTGTGCAGAATTTTTGCGTTATACCAGCACGGGATGTGGTTCACACATGGTTGTCACAGTTTCCAACAATCTGTGTTCCCTTCACACCGGAAGAAAAGAAAGCAGGGGAAACTGTGGCACTCCCTTATTACCTAGGTATTTCTGAGTGCATCGCCAAGATTCTCAGAAAACAAAACTTTACAATTTTCTACAAACCAACTACTAAGCTCGCTAACATCCTCCCCCATCTAAAAACACTAACTCCAGCGGATCAAACCACCGGAGTTATTTATTCAATACCTTGCAATAACTCTGTCGACAAATATAAGAACTCCCAAAACCAGACTCCAAGAGCATAAAAACAAATTTAGGACTCAAGATTTTAGTTCACTTCTTGTCTAACACTGCGCCGAACAGAGCCATGTCCCATGCTGGCATAACGCAAAAATCCTACACAAAAACATTTATAATTATAATAGTCGAATATTCCTTGAAAGTTGGCAATCTATCAACAATAGCCATCGTAACGCGTTAAATGAATTCCACAATCTACCCGCAGAATATGTAACGCTCAAACAATATTCCAGCATTTCCATAATTTCAACCAGTCCGCACTGAAGATGAAGCTGCGATAGTTTCAAAACATTTGCTTTCAACTTGTTTAATTATATACTTCTTAATGGTTTATGGCACTTTCTCCACTGTGACCCTAGACATTCTGTTCCTCGTCAGTAGAAGGCAGTGTGTTGCTGGAAGAATCATTCTTGAACAATATCCTGCGCCTCTTTGTCCGAGTGAAATCTGTGCCCTTGCAAATGCTTTTTAAGCTCCTGAAAATTTAAAAGTCACAAGGCGACAAATATGTTGGTCAGATGCTGGGATGTTTCCTGCCTGCTTGGATTTACAAAGGCAAGCGTGGACGATTTTCGCAGTGTGGGGCAGTGCTGTCACGTTACGAAGAAGTATGACTCCTACAGTTAACACCCAGGCCATTTGGGCTTGACTGATGCTCATATCGGGTGATATATATATATATATAGTGTATCCAGTGGGTGAGAAAAACGATCAACAATGTGTCCTTGTGGTCGAAAAAAAGTTAATATGATTTTTTCCGTACACTTGTCTACATTCTGTGTTCAACGTTCGGTGCTTTTCTTATGACGGTGTGGATGGCACACCTAAATGACGGCTTGTAAAAGCAAACTCCCACTGTTAGCACGTGATCATTTGGCCAACTCCCAGTGCAGCATAGCACTATAGTTGCGCCACCTACATTATGTATCCAAGGTGCCGCAATAGAGCCATTCGGCAGTTTGATGTACTCTTTGGCTCGTTTTCATTTGAATAACCGTGATACAGTAGGAGCTCTTTAATCCGGCACGTTCAGGACCAGGCCAGACATGTCACGACAACTTCATATATCCATGTGTGTACATATACAAAATTGCATCATAGTGGAGGTTATGATCTCCACCAATCCCTCCGTATGTACGCCAATGCCCATGTTCTATGCTTTCTTACTCTGTTTTTTTCTATATTGCGTTCTTTATTTTCATTTCTTATCATATGTCATTTTAGTTCTTTTTCTGTTCTGTAAAAACATTCCTGGCTCTAATAATTATGAAGTCATTCAGATATCTTACCTCAATCGCCCAGTTCAGCTGACTTTTTATCGTAATAAACTGAGATTTCCTTTTAGGCGACCAAATAATTTACGTATTAAAACAATCTAGTTCCATTAAAAATATATATTATGTATTTTTTCAGATCCATATTCCATTTAAATTTGTATACATATATAGGGGTTTCTCAAAATACCCATCTTTCCACGTTAGATACCAGCTTTAACTTGTAGGGACTCACGAATCAACGATAATTGATACAGGAACCCACATTTCCAAAAGGTTTAATCATGATTTAATGTTCACCATTTTGTTTCCCCGCATATACGCTTTTCCCATCCAGAATCCAGATGGACCGACTCATCAGCGGTTCACTCTGTTCCCGACGATGGAAAAGACATTGGCTGCAGGCGACGATTGAGTTTAGTGTACAACACGGTACGGTGCAAGGATAACTTAATTGTATTTCTTCAAACTCCTTGACAGACATTTCCTTCTTATAAGTACCCCTACTGGACATGATGATTACGACCCTCCGAGTGTGACACCACGAACCCTTGAGTGGAACAGCAAATCATCAATTAGTGTTAAAGGGGTAACCAATGAACATTTGCGTATGAAAAGGGTGAACAGCCAATAAGAGTGATTGCGAGTGTAGAGACGATGAGGCGAACACCAATAAAAGACATTCTTTCGGTAGGACTCTTAGCGAGATGGTCACGCTGCCCATGATGGACATTCATAATGTCTTACAATAATAATGTCAATTCTTAATCGTAACAATTTAAGTTATTTTGCTATGTGATTGTAAATAATTTGTGTAACGTAGAGACATGCTGTCTACATGGTTCATCTGTATCTTGGTATTTCTGACTCAATTTCGATAAGGTTCCAGGGTAACAATCCACGTGAGTTGACGTACGAGCTAAAACCCTTCTGATATAACTTATAAGCTATCGGTGATATTATGGAGTCTATCACCGCTCCATCGTTCTTCAATCCGTCATAGAACAATAACCAAATCTATAAATGTAGAAACCGCAATTGGTAACCTAATTTCAAATAGCCTTAAATTCCTATTTTATGAATAAAATACTAAAAGCATCTCGGTTTTTCTCGAACGTTCACATTTTTAGTAGACCGGAGAGGTGGGGATGATATGACCCTATCATCTGGATTCATACACCATGTAAACATGACCAATTTGGATAGTAAACTGTCTGCCATTCTTGTTTAAGAAAAAAAAAGTTTACATTCTTCTTCTATCTCTCCTCATGTCCCAAGGCGCTTTGGTCATCTATGACCAAGCTGGGGACGGTATCACTGATGTTTTGATCTTGGAGGCGGATGAAAGTCTTTATACAATTGAAAGCAGAAGGCGAATGTTTTACAACTATTCGTGAGAAGCGAAGTGCAGATGGGGAAATACAAAAGGAGGCGATTAAACATTTTCCGGCCGATTCGAAAGCCTGAGAAATGAATATGTGTGTGGGTGTACCGCCTGATCAGTGATCATCGGTCAAGACCTTATTCCAGAGACGCAAGTGACACTTTCTGCCTTTGAATATTTTATATTTTGTGCTTCGTATAGTAAATACAAAATTTCAATTGTCATGCAACATTCAGAACTAATAAAGAAGAAGTCGTGGAAAAAGAATATACTGATATCTTTCAGAGTAATTGTAAGAAATACTATTTATATTGTTACTACTATTCTTTATTGCATACAGTATAGAGTTAGAGATCTGCACGGGCCACGGGCCGGGCTGTATGCTTAAATTTCCATTTCAAACACAGGCCGGAATGGGCCGGTTTACTGAAAATTAACCCATTGAACGGGCCGTAATGGGCCGAAATATTTTTAAAAGTTATAAAAAGATTTTGGCCTTTTAAATGAATTTTAACTTGTTTTTAATTCATATTTTTTTTTAAAAAAAAGGCTCATTTAGGGGCTCCACTGAAATAAATATAATTGTGAGATTAATTTAGCATAATTATTATTTTTCAAAAGTCCAAAATAATAACTTTTTATTGACTAATAAGTCAGAAAAAAGAAGAATGCAAAGTAATTTTCATTCTTATAAAGACCTAAAAAGTGTGCACCATACAAATAAGAGGGTCGTACATCACACCAAGAAGCGTTTTAAAAATTCTTAGCGACTTGAATAAATGCCGAATGTTTTTTTTGTTTTGTTTTGTTTTTTTTACAGCTTACATATCTGGTGTACGTTAAAATTTACTGCCAATATGTCGTTTTCAAATTTTCTAAAGTAAAGATACGAATTCATAAAAAATTTAGTTACATAATAATATATATACCTTCAATTTGAAGTATGTTATATAAGTCCATAATCTAACAACGAGTTCTCAGGAATATAATACAAATAATTATATTTCGTACTAAATAAAAATATCAAATAACAATTCACTGTTGTGATTTCATGTTGAGCGTTATAGTATGTTGCGTAATTAATCAAATCAAGCAATTAAATTAAATTTTAATTAAATAAAAATAAATTAATTATTATTCTTACATTGGCCGCCGAAATGAAAAAACGCCAGAGCCTCTGTCAACGGCCCAGTCCGCCCCTGTTAAACACTAAATCAACCTTGATGGACCAAACGATCAACGATGTTGATTAGTTAGAGAACCATGGCCAGCGCCACATAGTTGACTGTTAATATAATTAAACGTTAAGGCTGGTCGAATGTAATCATGAACGTCATGATTCCATTTTCAAGAATACCGCTCTAGTATGATACATAATATAGGTCAAAGTGGGTAGTTTAAAATTATTATAACAAATGGCCGCGGCTGAATCATTATAGTAAGTAAGTAAGTAATACTTTATTCCTTATTATTATGTACATCAGGAGACCATACAAACGATTTGCTTGGGAAATGGAAAGAGAGCAGTAGCGATGCTAGTAACGGGGCTCTCTTTCCGGAGGACAGAGCACGGGATTCTCAATGCCTGACAGGAAACAATAATAAATAGTAATATGAAGAATAGATGTATAACGCCTGAATAGTATAAAAATTAATGAAGATATGTGAATTGTATAAATTCAACGTACATTGCAAGGAAAAATATAAATATAATTATAATGATGTTATGTTCATCAATCATATTATAAATAATCGTAACGTTGATCAGTAATGGGTGCAAAATTGTTAAATAATAACAGACTTTAGAATAAAGTTAATGATTGCCGCATGGAAGCAGTTGGAGCCTAATACCCTTAAAATCTTTGCAATAAGCATAAAAAATAGAATTTTTGACCTTATTCAGAAAAATAGAGGTCCAATTAAATATTAATTTAATTTTTTCATTAACCATTTCCGGAATATTTTATTCTGAAATGGACTTATATTTATGTGTAAGACCGTATTTTTCATTTCATTTTCCAATTTTACTTATAAAGTATTTTTTTATCTTGATTTATACGTTTTCTCTTGTTTATGTAAGGACATAAAAGTTGTTTATAAAGCATAAATGTTTATAAACAACATACCCAAAATTTAATTATTAAGAAAAAACAAAGTGGACCTATAATTATGTGTAGCAGTGTATTACTCTATACTCCAAATATTTAAGAGAGTCATTAACATAAATATTATTACAGTTTTATCTTTGGTGTAAATACCATTGAGAAGAGTGGCCATGGTGAGTTGTGCTGCATTCCTGGAAGACGGTACACATCTAAATTTTTTAAATCGATGTGTTTCACAGCCTTTTATTGGTCAATTACTTAAATCGATGAATTATCTTTATTTCAATTGATGAAGTAGCTTAAATTTAATCGATGAAGTAGCTTTAGTGAATCTATTGATGGTCGGTTAGTTGTATTTTTATGGTACAAGGACAACAATGGTCATTCTGCGAAAAGTAATGTGAGTTTAATGAATCAATGAACTAGTTCTCAGCATTTTGGTTTAATGACATCTTAATGAATTAGTTTTAACGTGAAGCGATGAATTAACTTTAATTCAATCAGTGAGTTAGTGCTGAGGGTTTTGTTTTGAAGAACATCATACATAATCCATCCATGTCAGAAGTAGTTACATGTAGTTTGAAATGACATGAAAGATTTGAACAGGATTAAATTATTATACACGAAATCTTTCTGACATAAACGTCAGGACAAATCAGTTCTCCATCACCTCTGGTGACGATTACTTCATTTCAATAAAAGACCATGCTTGCACTTTTCAATTTCTAAAATTTTACTTATTATAGGATATGATTACCCTTCGCAGGTTTTAACACAATTGCCAAAACGCTGAAAACGTAAAGCCACTGGGGCATACATTTTGGAATTTTTTTCGTGGAGAATTAAATATGGATAACCGTTTAGGACAAATACGCTTTTAGAAAATTTTACTTTATGATTGTTTTTGAGTGTTGATAATCTGTTCGCGGATAACGGAAGTTGACTGTATTTAAAATATTCAGTTGTTAAGAAGAAAGCAATTATTTATATGAACTTTAAATAAAATTTTCGTTGTTTTTCTTGTTGAGTTTTACAACTTAAACCATTTGTTGAACAGTTTATGAAGATTGAGATAAGGTAAATAAGTTGCAGTTAAGCAAATACTTTAAAAGTATGAACAAAATGTATTGTTCATTAACAGAATAATACATAGAGAAACTTCGATAATTCGAAACCGAAGAACCTAAAAGAGAACTCCAAAATAACGAAAATTCGAGTCATTGAGACATGTGCATACATAATGAATTTTTTTCACCATTTCGTATAACGTCGACTTGTAGAGTCGACATTCTCATATTTAATTTGTTCAGAATAAAATGAAGGGAGGACTAATATATATATATATATAGATGCCATTTCGTATCTCTGAAGATTTTTCCCCTAAACAGGCTCTTGTAATGGAAAAACGACCATAATTTATCTCTAATGTAATACATTTTAAATCGATAAATAAGAAGGTCAACAAATCATAATTTAATAAACTAAGAAGAAGAATTAGTGCAAAATTAAAATATATCATGAAATAGATCTCTTACGTATCCCCAATATCTGGACTGCGATCGACAAAAGACATGCCACCACACATAGAACAGTATTCAGCTTCATTCTGAAAAGCAACCCAGTTGCGGAAAACGCAACGGTAGTGAGGATGCCTTGAACATTTGGAACTATTTATGAGAAGTCGTTAGAAAATGTAAATAAAGCTGCATTAATAAAATGGCGCGTTTTTCGCCCATTAGTAATTTTAATGATCTTTAAAGCTCCACGAAAATGGTTGATGGCAATCGCTTGGTATGAACAGATGTACAGCAACAAACAGAAACTCAAATACACTCTTTGACTATTGCTTCTGCGATAGTTTAATGATGGAGCTTAATTACGCAAAGCCATTTAATCACGTTTAAGAAAGGAGTGTGTTTAAATAAGTGCAACGTTTCCAAGTCGAAAATATTTCCCATCTTTGACAGCAGCTGTCCGTTTGCTATGTTAAGAATGTAATAGGCAAATGAATCAACCCAACTAGTATAAAGATAGTTTGTATAAGCCTAAACATGAATAAGATGATTTTCTAAGATTAGTGATTCGAGCATTATACGGTTAATATTCTACGTTCTTTACAACCATTATTAACAAACTTGTATAAATTAAAGAAAAATTATAAAACATATTTCTAAGATATTATTTATACTTAAGGACACCTGTTTATTCCATAAATTGAATTGTAAATTGACTGCCACTTCATCAAAAAAACAATATTTTCTAAACAGAACATCACGTCAAGGTTCAAAGTAATTATTCATTTACACATTTGATTAACCTTGTTGAAAACTATGAATAAGGACTTTTGGACTGATTGACACCTTTCTCATTTTTATAGTAATAATTTCTGTTTAATTCAAGCGAAATATTACGTTGTACATATCCTGTACATGCATTTATTTGAATTTAAATCTACATTTGTGAAAGAAGACACCTAGAGAGGGGTATTTGCGTACGCAGAGGGGTATTTATAGGAGTCGTTACCCCCCATTGCGATGAATTTTTGTATATTTACACATAAATATACGAAGCTGTAGCTTTGTCATCTCCGTTGACCTACAACCCCCATTTACGAATTTTCTATGCACGCCTGTATAGACGGATGGGAGGGGGGGGCGGCAGCAGTACAAGACTGTCATTCTTCATTGAAATATTAAAATATATGTACAGTAATGTCTTTCAATAACTCTGTTCCAATTAACGACGCTATTCTGCCGTTCCGGTAAATGTTACATAGAATCCCACACGTTCTGATAAACGGCTTTTCTGTTTATCAGCGTCTTTTTTTTTTTAGCAAATTTATTTAGGCAGCAACATGAACAACAAAAAAATATACATTGAGATTACAAATCAATGTTAGTTTGAGTTAATTATAAGAACAAAGACATATCTACATTAACATCATACGAAAATATAGATGCATAAAATTAATTACAAAAATATAGATAAATCAAATTTAATTAAAAAAAAAATATCAATACATTAATTAATATACTGTGAAATAGAATTTTGTCCATGTCTGCCTGGGTAGCGCAGATAAAGACGTAGTCTGACAAAGCCTGCACCACCCAGGAGATACCAGATAGCCAAAGCACATTGTGGCCAAAGCAGCCCTATGGGATATCACTGCGCAAACATCAGCGAAAATTAAATTAAGTATGCGATTGATTAAATAGAATTAGTAAGGAGGATCCGGATTAAAGACTTAAACTTAGAATAGGAATTTATCTCTTTTATATTAGAAGGCAGCTGATTCCACAATTTAGGACCTGAAGAACCCACTCTGTGGCAACCCAGCTCCAGACGAGAAAATTGAGGTCTGTAGTTATGTCTACTTGTTGTTGGATAGTTATGTGTGGCTGTAAATCAACTGGAATAGATAGACTAGTATTTTTAATTTTTTTAAACATTCATAACAAAATTTTATAATTTAAAAGTTGATTAAAAGTTAATAAATTGAATCTTTGCGGAACATCACGGATCGACATTGGTTGTGGTAATTTATGGTTAATAATATTGAAGAATTTATTTTGTAATGACTGAATTCTACTTTGGTTAGCCTGTGAAGTGTATCCCCAGACCGATAAACAATAAAAAAGATGAGAAAAAATAAAAGAATAATATAGATTGATCAAAAATTTTATAGGTATATAAATACTAATGTTGCGCAATATTCCCAAAAATCTACCAATTTTTAAGCACAATAGGTTAATGTGTGTATCCCATTTTAAATTGGCTTGAATAGTAACTCCAAGGAATTTCGTCGCCTGCGATAACGGAACTATATCGTTATCTATTTTTATGGTATTACACAAGTAGTTGTTTTTGCTATGTTTATTTGAAAACAGGATATATATATATTTTTTTTTTATTAAGTGAAAGATAGTTATCTCTAAAGTATTTTATATATATATCAATATCATTATTTACAAGTGAAAACAGCACATCAAGATTCCTTTCCCTATAAAAGATGCTTGTGTCGTCTTCCCCCAGTCTCTTGAAAGTCTTTAATGAGAGAATTTACTAGATAAATATTTTTGGCTTCTTTTTTAGTTCAAACTAGAGCCTTTTATGTATAGCAGAAAAAACACACCCTGGCCCGGAGACGAACGAACCGGGGACCCTCGTATGAACCGGAGTGCCGTAACTACCTAAGCCACCAAAGTACAGGAACAATGTCCTCTTTCTTCGTGTATAAAGGTTTTGTAAGGTATTATTACCCTTCTCAGGACTAACACAATTGTCAAATGGGCGACACACTGAACCACCGGGCATATTTCTAATTTTTAGTGGAAAATTGTGATGGATAATTTTAGCGGGTTTCAATAGATATTGAACCCGCTATTGCTTTTGGCTTTCCTGTCTGCCTGTCTATACGCAATAAAAAGGGTAAGGTAAAGGTCTTCCGTAAATGCAATAATGATGGCTATTGTTAACGTTAAAAACCTACCGAGTTACTTGAGAATTAGAGAGTTGCGATTTAGAGACGGCTGGATTAGAGAGTTGCGGATTAATGTTAATTGAAACCCGCTAAATTTAAATATCGACCTTTGACGATTTTCCTTCACTTGCTTATTTCAAATATCAGCCATCCCAATTTTCCAAGAAAAAAATTACAAAAAATATGCCCGGATGGCTTCGTATGATGACCATTTGGCAATTGTGTTCACCCTGAGAGAGGTAATAATACCTTACAAAAAAGATTTTACAACATTACTGTGCATTAACCCCTCTCTCATTACAGAATTTCAAGGGATAAGACATCGGTAAACGGAAAAAAGCAATCAGAAGGCGCGTAATTTTATGAAACATTTACCAGGAACGCAAACTACCGTTATTAGCCATAAATAATCTTTAATTTAGAACGTTGTTATTAAGAGAATTACCATATATCGAATTATATTCGCAATTCTATGGTATTGTATGGACTGAAAGTAATTATGATATTCTTTAAATATTCGGAATTAAGCAATGAAATTCGATATTTGAGTCAGCTTCTCACACCAGTACGGGATATTGTTTGATGACGATATATGATATATTCGTAATCGAATCACTAATTTCCTTTTTTTTTTTGGTTCGTATTTGCAAGGATAGTTTCGGCAGCAACTAATGAAAGCAAGTCGACTCGTGTTTTTTTGCCTTGAACATGATCCCGATTCGGTAAAAAATCTAATCATATATGTATAGATGTGATTGGTTATCCGATATCATAGGAAAAGGTTTTTTTTTATTAATTTTCTGCACTACGTATTATTTTTCTGAAGAAGATCGGTCTTCCTTTTGTGGTTCTTCGGCGTCCAATGTTGGCGCTTTATGGATCGTTTTCGGTTAACCCTTGTTTCCGCTCTAAGAAAAATTTGTGCCAAATGCATGGGCGCCCACAGAAATATATGCAGGGGCTGCATTCAGGAAAAATTCCAATTGAATAATGTTGTTGGACTGTAGTTTCTTGTGGATTCAGTCCTTTATCCCCCAGTTTTCATAATTCCAAGGGGGTGCAAGTGCACCCCTTGCACTTGCTTAGGGCGCAAGGGAGTGCAAGTGCACTCCTTGCACCCGGTTAGAGCGCCCATGGTCAAACGTCTTATAACTTATTTTAAGTGTGTATTTATATTCCTAGTCTATCATTCTAGAAATAACCGTGTATGTGAAATAGTTCAAAAAAATGTAAGGGGATTTTAAGAATTAATACTTAAAATTCTTCCCTTGAGACTAAGAATTGAAAAACAGTTTAAATTATAGATTAAAATTTGTATAAAATTATATTTCACAATCTTTCTACATTTAAGAAACTTATGATCTATTTTTTGTTCCTATATTGTTTTGTTTTATTACATAATCACATATTTGAAGGTTAAATGTTTTGAATATTTAACTACTATTTCACATTCTTTAATTGCTGGTTCTGGTTGATATTTCGAACTCTTTTCACTTTTACACTTCCTCCCTGCATTTTGCTTTTCTTTAAATTTTAGTTATTAAGTGTGTATGTACATTGAAGTGTCAGAAAAACTGGTACAGGCGTGCGTATGCAAATAACGGAGCTTTGCAACCAATCAGCGTAACGCGATGCGGTCGGCAGCGCCTATATAAGACAAAATATGTCTGGCAAAGCTATTAGATCGGTTTTTGCCGCTACAATGGCAGGTTATTAAGATTTAAGTGATTTTGAACGTGGCGTTATTGTCGGCACAAGAGAGATGGAACATAACATCTCCGAGATAACGACAAAATTCGGATTTTCGCTTATGTCCATTTCACGAGTATATTGTGAATATCAGGAATCCGGTAAAACATCAAATCTCTGACGGCGGTGCTGCCGGAAAAAGACCTTTAAAGAACAGGACCTTCGACGACTGACG